>OX438931.1:21514587-21859587 GCA_949316025.1 Lapara coniferarum | reverse complement strand
TTATATATCGTTATATGTCGGATAGTTATCCAGAACTTTATTAGAAACCGATGAAACTGAACCTAAATAAATTGAACAATTTCTGCTCAACGTAAAACTATCAATGCATTAGTCCGTTGGAAGCGGCTAAGTTTTTAGCTAGCAGCCGAGTGTCGACAAATTAATCTCAACTTCAGGCATCTCAGAGCCAGTAATATCGAGTGGCGGGCAAAGTTACATGAAACTTCCATTGATATGGATTAAAATGCTGAGATATGACATTTTATGTGTAGTCGGTAATTCTGAACTTTTAGTTAGTTTATCAATTGACTGGTTGTTGAATTTTTCATTCGTATTTTTTTGTCAAATACAATTCCATAGCAATCAAGTTTAACAAGCCCAATTATACTAATGATAGCTCGGTCTAAAAATTGTTGAAATGGTGCCGAAACATGCAATGGATAGAAACAGAAAATGCCACGCCAAGATGGCCGTCACTGAAAAAAATCTGATTAAGACGTTTAGCATGACTCAGAAGGGATGGAATATTCGCTCCTTTCTCTTGCCACGCCTTTATTACGTCAAATGGGGATTAAAGCATTACGTCGACTATACGTCTCATTAATGGCTTTGAAATATAAGTACATCAGATATGATTACCAAGTCTGGTATGAATTGGCATGCATCTTTGCCTAGCATGGCGATTGCGACTGATGTTTCTCAATTTACATTGTTCAGGTCATCATGTTTCTACATTTTGTCATTCAAAGCTGGTTGTGTAATCAACTTTCTAGACAGACATTATACATGATCCTTACGACAAAAGATAGCTGGAGAAGAATTTTGACTACTTCCTAGCCTTGAGCATACTCAGTTCCTGTTGGATTTTTATTTCAAAAAGAATAAGTTTCGTCACAACTAAAACGTAGAAAACTTTAAATAAGAAATGTGCAAGTATTATGCATTTCTGGGTGCTGGCACTTGACACCATGCTTAGGGTTAGCTAGTAGTACTAAATGGTGGTGGTATTTGATGATTTCTTGGTGATATATTTCTCCTATGAGCATCCATGTGGCAAAGTACCAATAAAAGTACCTACAGAAGAGTATGGAAACCATTATTGTGAACTTGCTTGGAGAGCACTGCCGCAGATAGTAGGTAGTGTCGTGTAGCCTTTGTACCAAAGTTCTGTAAGGTGGTGTTCCTGGGTTATATACATACGTGATGCTCATCATCAGACAGTAGTCTTACCCATTACTATTTAGTTATACAAGGATCAGAAAGAATAACCGAATGTACCACGGAGGACAGAAGAAGGGGAATGTACTCTTAAGTAGTGTTTTGTTTTATCTTCTTGATTAGTGTGGTTTATACATATCCCTTGATATCCTTAATTCCTGCCAATTATTGCATCGCTACGCGTGAGGTTGAGACATACGTAACGTCCCTATACATATCTCGCAATGCGTTACGCAACAGCTCCTTGCGCGAAGAATGCACGCAATGTACGTTACATACATAATGATGTTCCAGTGAACGCGTTATGCGATGTGTCGCCATGTTTTCCTATATTGCTCCAGTTATATTTATTATCTAATGCATTAGTTAATCTAATTTGCATCTCATAATCGGGACATTGTGTCTGTTTCCTTTATATTAGTGATGCGGGATGGAATCATCATTATTATTCCATAAGCATTAATAAGTGTCATCAATTACATTCACAGTAAATATCTAGTGGTGTTGTTACTGTCTATAAGCAGTTCGTCATCCAGTGATACAGAAAATAACTATTAATTCTCGGTAGCGTAGTTGTATGTACGACTGCAGTGCTGAGGTCTCTGGTTGGATTACCAGGTCGGGCAGTGATATTGAGTTTTCTATAGAAATGTGCCCGGGACCTAACAAGGCTGGCTAAATGTGGGTGTGATACACTTCTGCCTACCCCTGAAATGGGAAAAAGGCGTATATATGTTTTCATTCTAACATCAACTCAAAGAGTAACTCCCTAGCAATCACAATCATTTGAGTAAATTTTTGATTCATCAACGCCTATACAGACGTTACAAAGGGGACCGTGCCAAGCCAGTACTTTATTTAGATTGAACCTTTCATATTCCATGTTTTGGTTTTAGAGTGTGTTTGGGTGCTATATGAAACAGAAGAGTACTCTTGCCCTTTTGTCGGAGTGAGGTCGTCGAGTGTTTACGGGTCGTACGGACGCGTGTTTATAATCCGACCATTTTGTGAATGAATAGGAAAGACTTTGTTTTTCCTGTGTGAATGCAGAGTATTTGATTTTCTAGTATTATGAGTTGAGTGAAATGAAGAGATTACTGATTATGAAATAAAGATATACTAGTTAATACTATTGGTCGTCTAGTGGTAGAAATTAGGCCGTTAAAGTATATTTGTAACATATCATATTATACATAAATGATATTTTCTGCACTCCTCTATAAGATCTTTAAGGACCAATTTCACCGCTTGCTCATAAACGCTACTCGTCACATAAAAGTACATAAAAGCCAACCGAATGCAACAGTCACCCTGGAATCTAGGAGCCTATCAGGGTGACTTTTATGATTACAAAAATCTTTTTGACCAATGTTATACTAATACAAATAGTGATTGAGCACCCACGCAAGAAAAGAAGTCAATATAAACAAATATGTACCTTCCTTCTAATAATCTCTATTGTGTTGGCGTAATAAACAGTCTGGATAAAGGTTGTTTACTTAATATTGATTTTCTTTTTTCACTGAATATCGTGTACGCAGTTTAATTTACGGAACGAGACTACATGAGCGCATTCGTTTAAGGTACTGTCTAGGGAATGGGGACGTGATCTATCGCTACTCGGTATTATTTTGAAATAAATTAAGCTATCAAGAAGATAATCCTCCAAAACAGACATTTATATGTGCCTTAGTGGAATTTTTTGCGGTACGATCACTAACAACGCCTAGGTCTCGAGTTCGATCATGTTGAGTAAAGTGTAACAATATGACCACGGAGTTTAGAATTTTATACCAGACCGTGGTCTCCACTCGAGAACTTTTTTACCCCATCTATCGACATTTCTTCGAATTATGTGCCCTGCCCATTGCCACTTCTGCTTGCTAATCCACTGGGCTATGTCAGTGACTTTCGTTCTTCTACGGATCTCCTCATTTCTGATTCGATCGCATAGAGAAACGCCTAGCATAGCCCTCTCCATAGCTCGCTGAGTGACCGTGAGCCATTTTAGGCGGCCCATAGTCAGAGGCCCCATGTCAGTGCCGTATGTCATCACTGGTAACACACATTGTTTGAAGACTTTCGTCTTCAGGCACTGAGGTATTTTGGACGAGAAGACATTGCTTAGTTTCTCGAACGTTGCAAGCGTCCACAAGCCGTCAAAGCCGTCCACCTGCAAGGTGGACAGACGACTTGATAAAGGTCGCAGGAACGCGCTGGATGCAGGCCGTTTCTGACAGGTCCATCTGGAAATCTTTGGGAGGCCTATGTTCAGCAGTGGACGTCATGTGGCTGATGATGATGATGATGGTGGTGGTAAGCTCGCCTCCTATATCTTGGAACCAAATACACATAGCGAAAAGTTGCAGCTTTGCACATCTGCCTACCTCTATCGGTGAGAAAAGTCATGAATGTTTTTATGTGTTAGACATCCATTAAATAAACAGTATTATACTATACCAGCCCTGTATTATACACTGCCTACTGCTGAGCACGGGCCTCATCTACAACTGAGAGAATTTTTGGTCCTATTCCACCACGCTGGCCTAGTGCGGGTTGGCAGACTTCACATACCTTCAAAATTCTTATAGAGAACTTCTCAGGTATACAGGTTTCCTTGTTTTTCTATCAACGTTAAAGTGATCGATAATTCACTAAGATAACTTTTTAGGAAAGTCAGAGGTGCGTGCCCTTGGGTTTTGAACTTACGGACATTCGTTTCGGCAGTCCGTTCTACTCCCAACTAGGCTATCGCCGCTTACAAGCATTATTAAGCAAAAAATACTTGCCATGTACGAAATAAATCGTGGCGTGCGAAAAAATGCTACACGTGACATCGTTATCGCCTCTCCTATTCCTGTGTAAATAAGGTACATTTTCCCAAGGCCAATTACTATTATTCAGTAATACATTGTCCGTAACCTTGAATCATACATTATATCCGCTATGTCACATGCAATTTGTTACCGGGCAATCTAACTTACTGCACGAGATAAGTGAGTGTTTATAAACAGGTTAGATCAGTTTGATTATAATAACCAATCAGCAGGCCAGTATGATTTTTAGATTTACGTATTACACCTAACCTTATATAATCCTGGCCTTAGTGATTGAATAAATTCCTTAAGATCAATATGGTAACGCTCGATTGTGATTTTATTGCATTGAAATGACGAGACGTTCGCCTAATGATAAGTGATACGACCGCCCATAAACAGTAGCAACACCAGACATATATCAAGTCTCATAATGCTAATTAATTACGCTGGATACAATGTCTTTCAAATCGATAGACAACAGCGTATGCACACTGTTTCTTGGCGGTAGAAATAAATATTGCGGTGGTACCAAGACGGTGCGACCCTCTCATACGAGAGACCTACTTAGCGGAGATATACCTAGTGGAATGTGGATTAGATGCGCTGTACTTAGAGCTGCCATCACTTAAATTGCCGACGCCGGATATACACGGCAAAAATCCCGGAAATTTGGGCGAAATATGGTTTTTACTCCGGACACCTCTGAAAAAATATTTTGCCGTGCCTTCTTGAATGCGGGTTATTATGAATGAATTTTTAACTAAGGTTTATTTCAATTTATCGCTTATCTATAAAAAAATTGATTTCGCCTGACAACAAGTGTCCGAGTTGCATCAGGACACTTTTTAAAACCCCTGCTGGACGGCCCCCGGATGCTCTTCAAACTAGGACAAATCCGGGGAAATACGGACGGATTGCAGCCCTAGATGTACTGATAGTTGGCATTGAGTACACTGCAGTTTAATAATTGTAGTCGTCGTTGGGACTAGGAATGATCGATTCATACACTACGCGAACTTATCAACAATTTGATTTATATCGATCGACCCCATAATGTTACATAGCGCGATAGTACGCAGCAGTTTTGGCTATAATATGATATTCGGAACTTATATTAGGTATACACTCACCGCATGATTTTCATGATTAAATCTCAGTGCCTGTTTTTGTTTCAATTCAAAGAGTTCTGAGATTATAAACTATACTGTTGAATGTCTGTTTCAATCAAAATAAAGTTAAACTATGCGGTTTATGATCAAAATGGTAAATCATTATTATTCCAACTATTTATTTAAAACTGCTTTCAATTACTTTCATCTACCTCAATTTCAATCTAGAAAGTTCTCGCATGACACTCGTTTATTAGATGAAGATAGCGTGCCCTCTGCAATCGCGTGCCCCATTATATCAATTGAACTCTGCCCATGTGATCTCCGGTGTTCAATGTTGTGTTTCATATGAACATACATACGGCATCACATTTTTTTCTTTTTAAGAGTAAGCAGAGGTGTAACACACCGACATTTAGCCAACTATGTTAGGCCCCATTTAATACCTAGGGGGTGGGCTTGACATTTACCGGGCAAATTTTTAAAATCCATATTGATACTGAGTACAAAACCTAATATCACTTTGCCCGACCAGGGATTCGAACCCAAACCTCAACGCGTTAGTCGTGCCGCATACGCAATACAAAATATAAACAGCATAGCTACAATCCTTTTTTTTTTGTCCCTGACTAAACTCTTGTTAGCCTGACGAGGGTCGGCTTATACAAGAACACCGGTCTTTTGGGTGAGTGCAGAAGGCGCTCGCAACCCTTAAGCTACAATGCTGATAGATCTGTTATAATCTAGTAAACTGAATCAGTCGTTGACTAGTTTAAATTTTGGTAGATATAATTGTCAGTTCCATGCCATAATAGTGTAGCCTGCAACCGCCATTTTCTGTTGTCACGTTTGGAGCAACAAGGTGATAGCGTCTATGCGGTGCTTAAGAGTAGGTACTAGCTGTAGGTATTTATTTATTTACTTATTATTATTATGTTACACCAACGATACGTCACAATACAATATAATGATACTTAATATATAGGATTTTATACAATGTGAAATGCCTTTACAGGTGTATACAACATTTGAAATTTTGATCATACACAATATTGTGAGTGATGAGTGTATTTTATTCTCATTTTTAATTTTTATCTATACTAATATTATAAAGCTGAAGAGTTTGTTTGTTTGTTTGTTTGAACGCGCTAATCTCAGGAACTACTGGTTCGAATTGAAAAATTCTTTTTGTGTTGAATAGACCATTTATCTAGGAAGGCTTTAGGCTATATAACATCACGATGCAACTATTGGGAGCGAAGAAATAATGGAAAATGTGAAAAAAACGGGGAAAATTATTCATCCTTGAGGGCTTCCATTGCGTGCGCTGCGAAAACGGTTCAAGATACCAAAAATATATGTATGAAAGAATTATTCCTCTTGAAATGATCTAAAAAAATGTCAGCGACAGTATATATCTATCTTTTAAGATTAACTCACTAGAACCGTTTTTATGGTAATCAAATTTGGTCGAAATTAATGCATTATTTGTTAAGAGTTGTATCAACGTCATAATATTAATCTTTATCCAAATAAATGTGTTGGATAGAGTGATTCAACGGGAAGGTTTTTATGTACTTTTAGCTCGGAAAAACTTGTTAACGCGGGCGAAGCCGTGGGCAAAAGCTAGTAGGTAATATATTTCTGTTACTATTCCGCAAAGATAGAGATCTACAGACGCTACCAGCAAAGACGACCACTAGATTTGTTTGCTCCCAAGGCGGTCCCACGATAAATTACATGCATACATAAACTCACGACTTTCTCCCATTGGGGTAGACAGAGACTATGGAGCGCCAAGTGCTACGATCCAAGCATACCTCTTTCGCTTCTTCGTCACCAGTCTCTTCATACATGCTCATGTAGATATATGAACATTTCAAAAACTCAGTATATTTAAACAACACATACACACACACACGCACGCACGCACGCACGCACGCGTGCGCGCACACACACACACACACACACACACACACACACACCCGCACACACTTACACCCGATATCACTTTGCCCGACCCAGGATAGGTATTTGTTTATTGTCCGATGTATACATACTTATACTTACTTCAGATTATGTCAATTTCATGGTAGTGCATTGTATAATGATCCCAGCGGACATCTGCGCGATGCCTGACAATACACCTAACAGGATATATCGCACCTTTAGTACCAAAACGACACAATTCAAAAAATAGATCATTGAGTTGTCATTTTTAAATTACTAAAAACTAGTCCATTATTTATAAAAATATTTTAAAAAAGAGACCGATATAATAGTTTTGTCCTTTTCCTGCTCCAATATGGCTGTGTTTGAACTATTGTTGCATTGAGAACTTCGTTTTAAGTAATTTTATGACGATAACTCAAATTTCTATCTTTTTGAATTGTATCGTTTTCATACTAAAGGTGCGATATATGTACTGGAAAACACTCTTTTAAACGATTCATTTCCTTCAGTTCTAAGCATTGATGTATAAAAAACACGTTCTAAGTATTGAAGTCTAGACATTGTTGTCGTCAGTTGACACCTGCGCGTTGTCATGCACGGAGACCACATCCGGCGCGATACCGCTTCCGCCGGTCACGATGCTATCAATGTTAATGATTGGCGTATTAAGATACCTAGTAAATGATTTACCTGCCATATACTCACAACTTTTATTCTCGAAGGGGTTGGCAAAGGCAACTCATGCACCTACTTTTCGCCGTATATCTTCCCATGATGTGACAGGAAGCGAGTCTTTCGCGATATCAGGCACAAATTCCTGACTCAGGGTTGATTGGAGCTGAAAAACTCAATACTATTTTGAACCAGAGACTTGAAAGTGATAATCTTACCGCGAACGCAATACAACTACACCATGAATGCTGCCTAGACATCGAAAATATATACTGCGTGTAAATGTAATGTATCAAAACCGACAAGAAATTTGTATTTGCCTACATGAAGGTCGCCAGACTTCGGAATGCGATATTCATTACCGATTGACTCCGGAATGCGTACCGAAATGAATTTTGGGGATTTAGCAATTCCATATTCAAAGTGTGTGGAAACAAATATTAAGTGTACATGTTTGGTCCGTCTGGTAAAAGCTCTTTTTTTAACTGCTCCGGCCTAAACAAAGGAATAGAAGTAAGAAAGGGGTAGGGTACGTTTGGGCCTGGTAATCTCACTCAACGTAGGAAATGTAATGGCAAGTTGGCACTACACTGCCTTTCTGTGAGATAGTGGTACTGGCCGGCCGATTTGTATTAATGTTTCCTATGAACTAGCCTAATGTGACGCTACTCCCGCTTATATATATAGATGCATGAGAAAACCCTATGTATATGGACACCGGTGTCCGTCGCGGGGCTTGACAGACTACTATAGCAGACTTCTGGCGCAGTGTACAAATGCGTAAAAAAGTGTATAAAGTCATTAAGAATAGTATTAATATAAATTATCATATTATCTACGGAAATAAATTATTTAGAATTTTATGGTGTTTTTGTAATTTAAAATTTTCATGTCTATTATATTTTTAAAGTTTATACAATATAACAATTGTGAGAATTTGAGAAACAAAAAGATGAGTGGATAATTTTAGGGACCCGTTTTAGTTTATAAGACTTCAGTATCTATCGACTCTCTTTCCTTCCAAAACGTTATTTTTATAGCAGAACGTCTAAAAAGCGCGAAAGGTTCACTTTATTCTAAGTGATCATACGCGAAAGAACGCCGACGATGCTAGAAATGTCTGTATGGACTGTCTATTAAAAAAGGAGTTGGAATTCTGAAGAGTTCGATAAGGGATTTTTGGCCTCCGACATTTTCAATGGCAACGGAACTTAATTTTGTGACACCTTGTCGCTTTTTTATAGAAACTTATTTAAATCATCATATGGCTGATAGGATCTTCATCTGATTACAATAAGAGTAAAACTTACCATATAATTGTTAATTAATGCACAAAATACAACTTAATGGTAATTTTAAGCTTTTGTTTCGTTATTTGATTTGAATTTTCCCACACATGGGGTTTTGCAACGTTTGATAGTGATCAGCGGTGCTTCTTCTAAAACCGAAATAGTATTTATTACCAAATGTTATGTGCTAGCCATACCTAATCTACAGCAAGCACGGCGACATTGGCAGTGCCGGATTAGCCCATAAGCAAATTAAGCAATTGCTTAGGGCATCACGTTTTGGGGGGCACCAGAAACAGCACAAAAATGCTAGCACGTAAAAGTAAAGCTGTTTGAAAATCCGCACGATTAAAGACTAATGTTAGTTTACTTATGGTAGGGGGGCCCCACAGGCGTGAATTGCTTAGGGCATCAAGTTGTATTAATCCGGAACTGGACATTAGGGGTCAATCGCCTCGAGTAAGCCAGTTCGCCAAGCTGGTCTAATTTGGCATCTCTAAGGGAGTAATCCCTGCCGGTGAAACTAATCCATTGTCATGATATGTAAAGCGGAATATGCGGACATAGCAGAATGGCTGACAAATGAGAGATCTCGTTTCCTACGTTCACCTTAAAAAAATGCTTGGCGTACTCATTTACATAATACTAGATTTCTGCTCGCGACTCCGCCCGCGTGAATGCGTTCTTCCGGGATAAAAGTCCCGCTTTATATTTCCCCGGAATAAAAAGTAGCCAATGTTACTCTCTGATGATGTAGCCTTATATTGGTGAAAGAATTTTTAAAATCGGTCCAGTAGTTTCGGAGCCCATTCAATGCAAACATAATACATATTTGCATAATGATTTCTTATGTTTACGCGAATTTTAGACATTTAAATAAAGCCATTTTACGGATTATGAAAAATAAATATTTTCTCTTTAAAATATTAGTATAGATATACATAACATCACGTTTTGCCCTTGAAGAGGTCGGCAGAAACACGATATACCCACATTCCGCCAGGAATACCGTTTAATATTTTAATAATTTTGCATGTAATGGGCAGTAAGGCTACAGCTTTTTGCTAGTAATTTATATAATACAAACTTTTGCCCGCGGATTCGCCCACACGAAAGGTTTTTCCTGGATAAAAGTCTCGCTACTCATTTTCCAAATTGTAAATCTAAACCATTCTCCAATCCACCTGAAAACCAGTGCCGGATTAACCACGTAGCAAGAGTAGCAATTGCTACGGGCCCCGCGCGAATGGGGGCCCCGCATGTTTAAACCCACTCATCTCTGCCTGAGCGTAATTTTTTGAGTGAAACTTATTAAGATGTGGTATGTTGAATTTTTTTGATGTCACAAAAACGTGAAACGTTACAACTTTTCCTACTAAGACAATCCACGTCAGACACTCGGTACCCAACTATTTCCTTGGCGTAAATAATTCAAATAATTTCATACGGTAAATACACAAGTTCTACAAAAAGTTTCTTGTATAAACGTGTATAATTTCAGTCGGCCTGATAATCAGCTCTACAAAATGTCTGCCGTATATGCAAGCACTCTTACCCAACACTTAGTGTGGATGTGTAGCAGAATTGAAATACCTCGATTTAAATTGTTAAAATTTTCTATTTATTTATAAGATTAACAATACAATAATATAAGAATAATATAAGATAACAAATTAATAATTATAATTTAGTAACCATATACCAAAAATCTATTTTCTAGAATATAAGTATACTAGCGGCCCGCCCTGGCTCCGCACAGGTAGCAAAGCATAATATTTGTACATTTAATTTTCTGTCGTACAAAATACTTATGAATTATACACATAACCCTTCCTCTTGAATCACTGCGTCCATTGGTGAAAAACATATGAAAATCCGTTCGGTAGTTTTTGAGTTTATCGCGTTCAGACAAACAGATGCGATAGGGGGACTTTGTTTTATAATATGTAATGATGTAAGGACATGTCCTTAAAAATAAAAAGATAAAAGTAGCCTGTCCTTCCTTGGATCTCAAACTACCTCCATGTATATTCTCTTACGGTTCCACCCGCAAGAAAATATTTTCCGGGATAAAAGTACCGGTTTATATTTCTCTGGGATAAGCAATAGCCTAGGTGCTCCTCAAGGTCCTAAATTATCTTCCTTCGAAATTTCATCGAAATCGGCTGAAAGTGACGGCTACAACCGCGAGGTAAAAAAATCTTGGATAAAAGTCCCGGTTTCTATTTTTCCAGGATAAGCAGTAGCCTATGTCCTTCCCTCGGTTTCAAACTATCTCCATACTTGTTTTTTTGCGGTACCACCCCAAGAATATTTTCCGGGATAAAATCCCGGTTTATTTTTCCCGGGATCAAAATTAACCTTGGTTCTTCCCAAGGTTTTAAATTATCTCCCTACCAAATTTCATAGAAATCGGTTGAGTGGTTTGGCCGCCCCACACGTGAGAATAAAACCGGGATAAAAGTTCCGGTTTATATTTTTTCGGGATAAGCAGTAGCTTGTGTCCTACTCTGGGTCTCAAACTATCTCCATACTTATGTGTTTGCGGTTCCATCTGCAGGAAAATATTTTTCCGGGATTAAATTCCCGGTTTATTTTTTCACGGGATAACAAGTAGCCTAAGTCTTTTCTAGGGTCTTAAACTATGTCCCCTACAAATTTCATCGAAATCGGTTTATAGGTTTGGCCGCAACGACTCGCGAGAATAAAAAATCCGGGATAAAAGTCCCGGTTTGAGTTTTCCCGGGATATAAAGTAGCCTATGTTACTCAGGAATACAGGAGCATTCTAATGGTGAAAGAATTTTTGAAATCGGTCCAGTACTTTTTGAGTTTATCCTTGTCAAACATACAAAAATACAAATCTTTCCTCTTTATAATATTAGTATAGATTGAGCTATAGAAGTTATGACTAAAAAAAATATTTTATTATTTCAAGAGAGATTCTCATGATCATTAACTGCAGTGGCGAACGTTCATTTTCGACATTAAAGCGCATAAAAAATGAGTTAAGGAACACTATGAGTCAAAAACGTCTGAATAATATCTCGCTTTGATGAATAATATTATAGAATATGATTTTGCTCAGAGAAATTGAGACGAATAGTATTATTTACTTTGTAAAAGTTTAAAAAATAATAAGGAAACAGATAAATAAATATAAAATATAAACATTATTTAAAGTACACCATTGATTAAATATAACATTAGCTATTCCTAAAAATATAATATACTTTGTATTAAATATAAACTTTGAAATATGTATTGAAAAAATTATGTGTGTAGTAGGTATCATCTGTTTTCAATTGTTAGTTTCCTATCAAAATTATTCTAAATTGCCAGGAAATCTCATCTCAGGCTTTTTGTACTTGTCAGAGCCTAACAGCGCCTATCGTAATTTACTACGCTATTAATTACTCACAAAATTGTAACCTATAGATAGCAAATAAACGTATTGAGTATTGAATTGTATCTTTACCACTTTATACTTAAGAACCCATAGCAGATCAAGGGCTTTTTGAAAGAATTTGCTACGGGCCCCGCGCTTGCTTAATCCGGCACTGCTGAAAACACACAAAAAAATCGTTAAGAGGCCGTATCTAAAATTTCGACTATTTCAGTCATTTCTTCATCGTGATTATTTAAAAAATTAACTGATCTGATTAATTTATAATACATACCGCCAATACCGCCAAGCAGCAGTGTGCATGCACTGTTGTACATTTAATGCACGGTTTGAAGGGCATTGTAGCCAGTGTAACTACAGGACATAATGAGACTTGACATCTTATGTCTCAGGATGACGAGCGCAGTGGAATGCCACACAGTACTTTGTAATTCAAGGTGCTGGATGGTGTTTCTACTGTTTACGGGTGGTCGTATCACCATCAGGCAAACGGCATGCTCGTCTCCTCATTCGGTGCCATAAAAAAAAAGTACCGTGTGCATGAAGACACGGAAATTACATGACAAAGAAATGGGATTTACGTAGAAGGCATTCTCTGGCGTCTGCTTGTTTATAGTATTAGTAAAAAAAAAGATGAAGACGGTCGTTCTGTATCGTCGTGTCGGTTTATATCATTCGTTCATTATTATTTATTCACGTGTTTATTGTTATTGTTTTTAAAAGTCATAAGAAATACAAAAATAATTTATTTTTTAAATCTAATGAGCAAAAAATATTAATTAATGTATGTATGTTTTTTTCTTAATAAATTGTAAGTAAAACCACAAAAAAGGTTTCAACATTCATCAACAAAAAATATTAAACATAAGTTATAGTCTGATGTTAAAAAATAAATTAAAATATAATGAAACCGTATAATGCATCATGTATTATTTTGTTATTCGAATCTCACAAATTTCAATAAAAAATACATAAATTGTGTTTAAAACTAACATTTCCTTTTAATTATATTATGGTAAAGTTATATCATTCCTAAAATCAGTCCTAAATCCAGTAGATAGTTGTCCGTGACTAGATAGTAAACACGTCAGCAGGTAAATGATAATTATTAAAGCTAATTTCAATCGATATTTTTATACAATTCGATAACTACCGTGCCGTGCGCCTGATGGTAAGCGCCATCAATACACAACTTTTTTTTTGCTTGTGGCTGCGCCCGTGTAAAAGAGTTTTTCCGTGATAAAAGGCCCTCTTTATACTTTACTCGGATAAAAAGTAGTGTGTCTTTCCGATGGTCTCAAACTATCTCCATACCAAATTATCGCAACTAGAGGTTGGTGTACTATGGCTATGTTTTAAAGACATGTTAATCTTGAGCTGATGCTACAGCATGAAGTTGTTTGCGGGATACCCAACTCTTTAGCCACTTATAGCAGATATAACATGTGTGGGCTCATAGGAATGGTCTCAATGAGTAGGTGGTAAATAGTTTATTTTCACGGCCCCATGATGGAGAATATAGTAATTTAAAAAGTTTGAAATAAAATAAAAAAAAAAAACAACCCCGACACAAAAGCCCTCTAAAAAGATAAACCGAGGTTTTATAAACTTAAATTTTATATTTGCCATTCACTTGTGAGCATGGATTAGAGTGACTATTGTATACTGGTCATCTTATATATTTATTTATATGGCAAGTAGTATTTATAAGAAGTTGTGAATCAGGCCATTAGCGTACTTTGCGCTATTTTGAACTGCGAAGTTCAATATCAACCATTTCAAAGTCACTAAATAGCGTAGGCGTATAACTCACGACGTGAATACACGTTGTCACACAATGCCATCAGATATACGAGCACCGGCGCGTTACGCAATACTGCTTAGGACGGACTTGGCAATTTTTAATGGCAAGTTGAGAGTGTGATATATTGGCTTATAATGATGAGCAATGTCTTAGAAGATCAGCGTGAAATATTACAACGTCTAGCGATTAGTAGAATTATTGTTGTAAGATGTACCAATGATCATCAAAATTCCACTCGCCATTGCTATTTTTACTGTTTTTCTGTTATGAGTAGACTTACTTTATTCAGTTTTATGTCTCACCCCCATCATCCACGGTGTGCAATGGGAATTGGGAGAGCTCAAATTATCCGACTAATATTATAAGAGCGAAAATTTGTATGCATGTTTGTTACTCTTTCACGCTAAAACTGCTAAACAGATTCCGATGAAATTTGGCACACAGGTAGATCATGTCCTGGATTAAAAAATAGGCTACTTTTTTCCCCGGGAAAATATAGAGCGGGACTTTGACCCCGGAAAAACTCATTCACGCGGGCGGAGCCCCAGGCAAAAACTAGTAATCTCATAATTCATTTGGAGTATCTATTCTGGTTAAAATCAATTGTTATATGAGTAATATCTAATGTTCCGTGGCAGATTTCTTATGAATTACAACTTAAATAAATTATTGGTATCGAAATTAATACGTTTACTGCATTCGATTACTCATATTAATTTATTTCATAGCAATTTTCCTAAAAACCATAAATAAATTACGAAGTCAATTTCAACTCGTGGTTATTTTATGTATGTGTGGGTGATTGTAAATATTACATATACATATACACTCACGCCTGTTATCCCCGAAGGGGTAGGCAGAGGAGCAACTAGTGCGCCCACTTTTCGCCGTCATTCTGTAATACAACTACGCCACCGAGGCAGTCAGTAAATATTATTTATAACTTAAACTCTAATATATTTACGAGGGAATTGAAGTTTTGTATGAGGTGCAAATAAATCAGATTTTTACAGATAGGACAACGCACACCACCAGAGAGGCAATAAACGAATAGATTTAAAGTTGTGGCTGGCTAAATAAATGTCTGTGTTTGAGTTATAGCTTATAACTCCATAGAATATTTATAAGTTATTTATGATACATTGTAATTCGATCTATTATAACTAGACTCAAGTCTCTACTACAAGGAGATTTAAAATGTATTTTGCATAAATTAATCGTAATATCCGGCAAACAGTACTGGCTGACTTTTTACAAACTTTTTTTGGTTCGTGTGCCTATAGTAAAAAAGCGGAGACTGATATGGACTGAAAAGATGGATGTTGCGGTTTTAGTCCTAAAGCCCCAGACAGCACCTCTGACTTTTAAAAGTTACATAATTTCCAGTTATTTATTAAATTAAATTATCGCTTGACTAGAGTAATGGCGAAGGTATCAACCTATATTAGAACAACGAAAGACCTCCTTCATATTATTAGAAGAAGAGTAATCGTGCCCAACAGTAAGATGCTATAATAAAAGTAGGATACGGCCCTGTGTATGACACCTTGCCGCGTTCGTGATTGACATACGGAAGGCACACGACTTATATTCGTCGCCAGCAAATTCTTTAATTCGATGCTTTACGACGTATCTGGTACTATACAAAGTACAGTCCTCTTAGGTGAATTGAGAATTGAAAAAGACTGCCTTTCAATATTATTTTCAAACTAGGTGATGCTCGCGGTTTCGCCCACGTGAAAAGAGTTTCCCGCACAAAAGTCCCTGAAACGTCCCGTTGCCAGCGCCATCTATTCAAAAAATCTGATTAAAAACATCCGTAAACTAATGTCCCACGGGAGCAAATTTTATCGGGATAAAAAGTAACTTATTTGTTAATGGTCTACCCGTCTGCCAAATTCTCTACAAATCCGTTCAGCTGTTCCTGCGTTTGCTTCTAACAAACATCCAAACATTTTCACAAGCTTTCGCATTTATAATATTAGTCAGATATTGACTTTGGCATACGCGTGATGATAGTATTGCAAATATCGGTCACACTGAAATGGATAGTAATGTACAGTAATTATCCATTAACAAAGGCAGGTTAGGTTAGATTCAAACATTGAGTTACGAGTGCGAGACGATCCAGCGCAACGAGCTCTTTTTTTATGGCCTTGAATGTCGAGACGGGCATATCGCCTGAAGGTCTACTCTGATAATCGACAACGATATATCGGAAACGATACGCTACTGCTCCGAAAGTATCGCAAATACCCTACTCTAACAATTGTTCGGATTCATTATCTTTTATCGTAAACTACCACTATCTGAACGATCAACGAATGAACGAATCATTATTTGCCAATGTCGTCTATGAACCTACTCTAAATGGTAATCATCAGTGACGAACATTTGATTTTGACATCGCCTCAAACGTCATTTTTGCGATAATCGCAACGAGACCTTTTAGGGCGTCGTCAGCATTATCGTTACGTGTTATGTTTGTGATTTTCGAGTAAATTCTCTCGAAATTTGGTGTACAATAAAACAATCTTGGATCATATACCTTGTAGCAACAATAATTATCACAATTGATGTTATTTGCTTTGAGACAATCACAAGATTTTCTTTAAAGTTCACAGGGATGAAAATGTAGCCTTCCATCAAAGAAGAAAGCAGCAAATAAGTTCATATCAGCGATTTTATTGTTTTAAATGTTAGTTACGTTTGCTGAGGATGTATCTAATTAAAATGACTAAATTTTCTATAAGGTATAATACTTTGTAGTAAAGCAAGAATAAAAAAGAAAAAAATTAAACAAGAATATAATTATAATAACTGCCCCTGTGGCGTAGTTGTATTACAGTACGATTGCAAAGCTGAGGTCTCGGTTTCGATCCCCAGGTCGGGCAAAGTGATATTGAGTTTTTCTATTCAGTATCAGCCCGGAGTCTGGAATTTGTGCCCGATATGGCGATAGGCTCGCCCCCTATCACATCATGGGACGGAATAACGGCGAAAAGTGGGTGCACTAGTTGCGCCTCTGCCTACCCCTTCGGGGATAACAGGCGTGAATGTATAAGTATATGTATAATTATAATAAATAATAATAATAATAACAATTTTATTTGGCACAAACAATTTTGACAAAGAAGTAGGAACATCAGTAATTAAGTGCATAGAATTCTAAGAATTATGTTAGTACTTACAGCTAGTTTAAAATTAAACACTACATTTGGCAGGGGGCCCCAAACTAGGCAGTGCCTGTATCTTGGGGACCATAATATGAGTCTATACATTATATATAATACACTCCTTAACTGTCTGTGCCTGCGGCGGCGTCGTGTGCCGGGTCGGTCACTTCCCTGCAACATGGTAGAGGAGGCCGATGGCTGGCACATGCGTCATACTCGTGAACGGGTGCTGCTTGTGTGGACTGGTCTGCCCTTTTCGCTTACTACATCTAAGTATTACGGATAAACTTAGGGATTAGGGATAAACTTAGATTAATAACGACATCTTGAAGAATTTCGGACCAAATTATTACATGATTCCTAAGAGGGTTATACACTCGTATAGGATTTTAAAATTTATTACCTTTTTTGAGAGTATATAAATGAACTGCTCTAAACAAAAATAACAAATAGATTTATATCATGTTATTTTTTTTTTATTATGAATTTTATTTTTTACCTTGAACTGATTTTGAAAAGAGCAACACTAGAGTTTCTTGCCCGTTCTTCTCTAGTGAGAACTGCTTTCCGAACTGGTGGTAGAGTTAATATTGACTGAATCTAAATAATGAATAACATTTTATGGGTTCGAATAAATTTATTTCATTTCATTTCAATATGTATTTCATTTTTGTTTTATATTTCCACAAAACTCTTATATTATATAACTAAATATTTGTTTAAGTTCTGACTTTAATACTAATTTATTTATATATATATTATATGTTAAACAATAACAAAACTAGGCATATGGCAAGAATAAAAGGTAGATAAAATAACATAAATTTTATTCAACCATAATTAATGTGAAGTAATATGTATCAGTCTTGTTTGAGATCATTACCTATAGGTGAGTTTATTCAGCTTAAAATATTTTCTGTTTCTAAATAGCTCAGAGATAGAAGCCACTTTGTCATCTCATCACATCATTTGCTTCATGTAATGAAAGGCTTTTTAAGTTGCAGTGTCTTAGCACTGAGTTATAAGTGTGAGCTCTAACGAACTCCCCAAATCTACGTCCAAAAGAAGTTTTAATTTTCGGTAAGGGTAATCGAAAGATTATTTTTTTAAACAATACGGGTAAACTTTCTAGTTTTAAAAGACATCTGTTATTTTAATTAACTGTTTATATTAAAAGTTAACTAAGTAACATTTATTGTTCCCTGTAAAGGATTAAAAAAGCTGTACTAGATTTATTACAATTCACTTATTGTTTTAGGACAACCAGTAGTAATTACATTAAAACTTATCTATCTACATTATGGTACAAAAAACTTACAATAGTATGTTAAATGCTTTACCTATAAATGCCTAGTATGCATTGAAATGTAGAAAAAATATATCAGAATATTGACAATTTTAAAGTATTATAAAAATTGATATAAATTAAGAACACAAGTACTAATATACATAATTAGAAATTTAACAGACCCAAACCAAGTTTTATTAATTTAGTATTATAGATTTCCAGATTCTCATTAATATCACATAATTCTATGCAAATTGTTTATTTCACTTTACACGTGGAACAATTGTTTTTGGACAGTGCTTCTTTGAACTTGAGTTGGCCGCAGTCCCATTAAGCACCGGGTAGGAACTAAACAAAATAATTCAGTATTGTAATTAAAATATGTATATATGAGAGACAATATAATATGTAAAATTATCTTAAATGTATTATAATAAACTCTCATGTGTTTCATTGTTGTAACGCCAGGCCAGAAATCTTTAAGGGTTTATAATATTCAGTTGTCCTCTATGTGATTCAAACCACCATTATATTCTATATGGTCTCTGCGGACAGCTAATTATATTGCAAGATATTTCTTGTCAGTCTACATTCGAATGTAATTTATCATAAATTTGCACAACATGGAAATAAAAGTAATGTATCAATAAAACATTAATTACCTTTAGCCTCAACTTTATTCTGCCATCCAAACAGTTCAAAGCTAACCAACTTCCTCCCACAACCACTGTGCTTGAGCATTCCCATCAATTATCCAAAGTATACTTTTTGCTATGTCTTTATGCTCGTGAAGGAAATTGAATGAGACATATAATTGGTTGGTACTGATGATGATTGAGACACATACTAAAAACATAAAATATGTATGAGAAAAAAATCACATCATGCTATGATAAATTGTAGGAAACTTTGCAATTTCCTAATGTTAAATATATGAAACGTACCGTAACTGTTCTTCTTCTTTTTTGGTTACTGGCGACATGCATGATTATGAAGCTATTCCGCCAATATCACGTTGTTGTTGTTGTTGCAGATTGCAAAGTTTGTTGAATGTTTTTACATTGGAGACTTTGGTTGGTGGGAGAAGACAAACGAAGGCGATTGACTCTTGTTGTATGAGATGTTATATTGATTTACTAATCCTTTTTTTTCAACTGGCGTAATGACTTGATGTTTTAACGATGTTAGTAGTCTACAACAACACAAGAATAATTATTTTTACATGTATATGATAGTCACATAAAACAACACAATCAAACAAATTGATACTTACGATACAGTAAATTGTTGTATTTCGATTTTTGAATAAGGATATTGTTTACAAGTTTGATTATTTGATATTTATTAACTCTTGTCAACTTCACAGCGTATTTGACAGTGACTCCATAAAGGATAATTTTTATTTTTGTAAGTTTTGCACAATATCATTCACTCCGATTAACGAAATAAAAGACATAAACTTAGTCTATAGTTACGATAAACGATAAAGTATCCGTACATTTGTTAGAGTAGGCTGTTTGCGATACTTTCGGAGCAGTGTCGTATCGTTATTGGCACAGATAACTATATATTACAGTGTTGCCAGATGTTTGACGGTTGAAGGCGCCGAAAATTCATTGTGAAGTAGCCCAAAAGTCGCCTCTTTGTATATGGAGAGGTGAAGGAGCAAAAAAAAACCTCCCCAATTTCTAATTCCTACTGGTCCATCGTGGCGAAAATTCGAAGTAGCCGTAGTCGCCCACTTGTGTGGGGACGCGCAGAGCAAAAAAAAAATAAGGTCCCCAGTTTTCAATGATTGTGTGTAAGGGGGTACCCTCATAGCTATATAAATATCCTCAAATTCGACAAAAACAATGCATAAAACACAAACTTTCCGAAGTAGCCTAAATTGGCGACTAATCACGATTCGCGTAGCCTAAACGGCGACCAGTCGCCATTCGCAATTTTTGGTCACCCCAACACTCTTCAAGATAGCCTAAATGGCGAAAAGTCGCCTAATCTGGCAGCACTGGACTGACTATAACAAGTTTGTGTTTTTTTTATTTATTTGAATATTACAGCTCTGGATACTAGTCCATTGAGCCCGTCTTTCATAAATTTTTATCGTTAGTTCTAACTCTTAACCTCTCCTAACTACTATGTCGAAGTAAAGCAGTGGCTACCTTACCAAGACATTATCGAAGAGTTTTAGAAGCAACAAAAATTAATACTTGATTATCACAGTTATTTCAATTCACTTCATTTGAGCCCTTTAATAGAACTATATTGGATAATATACCACCATAATTATAATTAATTATAATAATAATAATAAAAATAAGCTGAGGAATACAAATAAATAATTATTAATCTTTGTTTCATTTTGGACCAAACTCCCTTAAACAAAAATAATAGTAGTTGGTACTAACACCTATAGGTGCCTACCTACCTATCCTTACATCTGCAACACTAGCGCCGTACGGAGATAGTGCCAAACTTTTTGCCCAACCCTAGTGTCCTATCTGTCTCTAACTAATATTCAGTTATGACAAACTTGGGAGTTTTGGCGGGAACTTGGAAGTGTCATGAGACGCTCTTGTTTTAATTCATTATTTTGGTAATACTTACTGTTATATTGCGTAACTAGCTTTTGCCCGCGGCTCCGCCCGCATTAAAAAGTTTTTCCGGGATAAAAGTCCCGGTTTATATTTTCCCGGGATAAAAAGTAGCCTATGTGTTAATCCAGGACATGATCTACCCGTGTACCAAATTTCATCGAAATCCGTTCAGTAGTTTTTGCGTGAAAGAGTAACAAACATCCATACATCCATACATACTTACGAACTTTCGCCTTTATAATATTAGTAAGATTATGGTGTTATATTATTCAATATAGTTCTATTAAAGGGCTCAAATGAAGTGAATTGAAATAACTGTGACAATCAAGTATTTATTTTTGTCGCTTCCAAAAATCTTCAATAATGTCTTGGTAAAGTAGCCACTGCTTTACTTCGAAATAGTAGTTAGGACTAAGGATAACAATTTATGAAAGACGGGCTCAATGGACTAGTATCTAGAGCCGTAATATTTAAATAAATAATAAAAAAAGACAAACTTGTTATAGTCACAGATAGGCGGAGTTTTGGCGGGAACGTGGAAGTTTCATGAGGTGCTCTTGTTTTAATTCATTATTTTGGTGATATTTGGTGTTATATTGCATAATTATGGTGGTATATCATCCAATATAGTTCTATGAAAGTGCTCAAATGAAGTGAATTGAAACAACTGTGCCAATCAAGTGCTTTCTCGTTGCCGACAAAACTTCATGATAAAGTCTTGGTTAGTCACTGCTTAACTACGACATAGTACGTAGGTAAAAAAAAACCCAACGAAAAATATCACTTAAGACGAGGCTGTATGGGTGTGAACCCTTTGCTTTCCCTACAAGGGAAAATTATTAAAAAAAACACACACACAGATAGGCATACCGCATACTCATAGTTGGGTAGGACACGACACAAAAAAAGAGTTTGTAAGACTAGCCTCTTTTTTTAAGCCAGTACAATGTCCCACTTCAAATGAGGCGAGGCGTATTGAAGCTCGGTGATACATTTGAAGTAACGAGTACAAATATGACATACTAGCTTTTGCTCGCGGCTCCTCCCGCTTTATATTTTCCCGGGATAAAAAGTACCCTATGTGTTAATCTAGAACATGATCTACCCGTGTGCCAAATTGCATCGAAATCCGTTCAGTAGTTTTTGCGTGAAAGAGGAACAAACATCCAGACATCCAAACATCTAAACATCCATACATCCATACATCCATACATTCTTACGAACTTTCGCCTTTATAATATTAGTAGGATTTTCATTGAAAAATAACGTACTATTGTAATTTGTAGCATGCCTTTCGCTCCCTCTCTGACCCCGTCTTATAGTTTTTCTGAGATAGATAGTGCGTACGACGAATTCGCGACTACCGCGACATGAAATATGAAGTAGTACAATAAAAAATGTTGAGCCGCTCTTACATTTTGCTTCATGTACGGAACAAATGTACCGCCTCTTGTATGTCCTACCCAACACTAAATTAGTTGGCAGACAGCGCCAAGGAGAATATAAACACTAACGTTAGAGACAGCGCGTTAATTTAAAAGTTTCTTGAAATTATAATATATTTAAACGACGGTATAATATATTTAAATATATTTATTTAGTAAGTATTTTTGAGTCGATGTCAAAATCAAATGTTCGTCACTGACAGTTGCCATTTAGAGTAGGTTTACAGACGACATTGGCAAATATGTTTCGTTCGTTCGTTGATCGTTTAGATAGTAAAAACGATGTAACTGAGAGTAGGCTTCGACACGACAAATGTCGCGATATATCGAATATCGCTTTTGGGAGTCGACACCCTGATGTTAAGCGATACGACCACCCATAAACAGTAGCAAAACCATCCAGCACCTTGAGTTATAAAGTACTGTGTGGCATTCCACTGCGCTAGTCATCTTGAGATAAAGAAGTTAAATCACATTATGTCCAGTAATTACACTGGCTAAAATGTCCTTCACATCGAAACACAACAGTGCATACACACTGCTGCTTAGCGGTAGAAATAGATCTTGCCGTAGCGAGGCGGTATAGAGCGGAATTTGATAAACGCTATTGCTCTCAATATCTGTAAACAAACTAGGCAGATTGTTAAATCACAAATTATATAAATTGTAAACGACATAAAGGCGTGAGTGAGTGTGTGTGTACCCGTACATATACAAATAGCCCATATGCATATTATTTTATATTGGAATGTCAAGCCCACACTTCTATCTTAATTGGTAGGGATCATTGTGTCAAGTTATTTATTTTTTAGTTTAGAACTAAACTACCTCGTAATTCTGAGGTGGGTACGGACCCCCGGCCCGTTTTCTAGATACGCCTATGCCAGTAACAAGAACACGATGGCTTAGGCAGGAAAGTGAGTGTAGGCTTCCATATATCGAAATACTTTTGAAAATATCCAGATTATATTTTAGAATCCTAAGTGAATCTTGACATCGCAGATATGCGTATTGCGCATTGATTCACGCCTCTGTACCGCAAAAGGCGATGCACCAGCTGTAAAATGAGAGATGGAGGGCTCAATACGTGCAGTAAAACAATCGGTTGTGGACGACAACTTAGACGTGAGTCGGAGGAAGCCCGCAGCCGCCCCTAATGCGCCGAAGATGGCCACCGCGGAGTTTGCAAGGCAAGGGGGCTGTCCGTCTTTAGTTTTGTGTGTGTTTTTAGCACATTGCTGCGACCTCCGTGATGGACGGCAGTGTGGCAGGTAGGCCTCACGCTGCCGTTGACGCCGAGGGCGTCCTTTGGTCCGCGGGGGCTTCTGAGCCCCCCCCCCCCCCCCCCCAGGAGACGGGCTGCATAAGGCGGCACCAAACAGGGGCGGCTGCGGACAACTTAGACACTCTTAGTCCGGGAAAACCCGCAGCCGTCCCTAGTGCGCCGAAGAAGGCCACCGCGGAGTTTGTTGGTATGCCGTGCGGTGTACATAGGTTGGGGACTCGGCCCGGCGCGACGGCTTAACGCTGGGTCATAAGGCACGGTGAACCCAACATAACCGCTCAGTTGCCCCCCTTGAAGGCTGGGCGGTAGTAATAAGTCATTTTCTTCGCGAAAACAAAAAAAAATGTATGCAGGTTTCCTCACGATGTTTTTCTTCGCCGTTAAAGCGAGCGCTAATTCACAAACAATACACACATAACTTTTAGAAAAGTCAGAGCCATGGGTTTTGAACCTGCGGACATTCGTCTCGGCAGTCCCTTCCACTCCCAACTAGACTATCACCGCTTTTTATTTTTTGTTTGGTATTTTTTTTTTGGTTTGCAAATATTTAAGCCTAGGTGTAAGGTGTCATGTAGTTGATACGACACAATACTTGTATTTACTGTGCAGAACTGTATATGATTGTGGAAGCGTTTATTATGAGTATTATCGATTGCTGTATGAATTAGCAGTGACGTTTATTATATTATGCAGGCGAGGGGATTTCTCAAGTCATTTATTTATAAAAAAGTTGAAAAAGGAACAATATTGTTGTACGTACGGTTTAATTCTCTGGCGCTCCTGTATCATAAATAAGTTATACAAAATAATAGTGTTGTTAGACATGTGTTATTTGTTTACTTGGTATCGTCACATAAACAAGCAATGCTTCATCATCATAATAACCTGCTATGCTTGCCATAATAACCTGCTTAAGTTTGTTAGTAAAATCGAAACCGGACTTTGTGCAAAACAACGCTATGGCATGTCCCGGTAGAATATTTTTTCATATTAACCCCAGATTTCATAATAGAGAATCACTTTACATATGCACTTATAAAGAACCCTGCTATTCAACAAGTCCTTAAGGAATGAGGAACCGGTCTCCCACGATAGTACGAGAGATTTATGTTGAAATAGAAGATGGATTACATGCAATAACAATACACCTTGGGGATAAGGGACGTTTACTGGATAACCTACTGTAACTCCTCCTCTTAAGGATGAAGTTTCATAAAATTGAGGGTCCTAACTAGGTCGAGGTACCCAACCAGTCAAAGCTGACATCCTTGCAACTATTTACTGGTGAGTGACGAATGGAAGGACATCCTCATGGCCACAAGGATACCTTTCGTATGAATACATTTACCCTACTTCCTGAAACGTATGATACAAGACTGCGGTATTAGGGATATGCGTTTGTTAATAATAGATTAGTATTGTTACTTTTATATGTTCTACCTCTACTAGAATTAATTTTCATCGACATTTTTGATATCCATAAATGAGACTAGGCATTTCATCTGCTACACTTATCTAAAGTGGTTTGTAAGACTTCTTAAATCTTAGAAATCTTGATGAGTATCTTTAACATAGTTTTTCGTGCATGATTGTATTTTAAACATAACTATTGACGACTAGTGTACGTCCCTTAGGTGTATTCATTTATACTGCCTCGGTGGCGTAGTTGTATTACAGTACGAATGCAAAGCTGAGGTCTCGGGTTCGATCCCCGGGTCGGGCATAATGATATTGAGTTTTTCTATTTAGTATCAGCCCGGAGTCTGGAATTTATGCTCGATATGGCGATAGGCTCGCCCCCTATCACATAATGGGACCGAATAACGGCGAAAAGTGGGTGCACTAGTTGCGCCTCTGCCTACCCCTTCGGGGATATCAGGCGGGAGTGTGTGTGTGTGTATTCATATATATTCATGTATCCGCATGATCATTATCCCTAAATTAAACAAATTTAGGCATCCTTCTTTAAAAGACTATTAGCAGATCATGCATCACGCTAAAAACTACTCCTCGACGACCTCGCAATCATGTGACCACGTAAATACATTTTTTAGGAAGCAACAGGGCAATAGATTATCTAGACTTTTTGTAGCGTTAAGGTCAGCGAAATAGCTGTTTTTATTGTAATTAATTTCCTTAACTACCAACAAAGCATTTGCTAGAAGCTACCATGAACAAATGCATGTTTAAGCTGGTTTAAGAGACTTGGTGACCTAATAGTATGAAGTTAAGGTAGATATCTCGTATGTGAGAGTCCTGTTGGATGGGTACCAACCTTTTCTGTATATCTGATCAGCAGCATAGCTCAAGGGTGATTATCTGGATTTGAAAGATTGTACATAAGTACTTACATAATATAAATATACGCCCCCCTGCAAAGTGAACAGACGACTTGATAAAGGTCGTCGGAACAGGATGGATGCAGGCTGCTTTTGATAGGGCCACCTAGAAATCTTTAGGTGAGGCCTATGTTTTTAGCAGTGGACTCCATGCGGCTAATGATGATGACGAGTACGAATTTACTGGTGGTAGGTCTCTCTTTTGTGAGAGTCCGTCTGGGTGGGTACCACCGCAAAGTCTTTTTCTACCGCCAAGCAGCAGTGTGCATGCACTGTTGTGTTTCGGTTTGAAGGACTTTGTAGCCAGTGTAGCTACTGAACATTATGATCTTATGTCTCAGGATGACGAGCGCCTTGGAATGCCACACAGCACTTTGAAGCTCAAGGTGCTGGATGGTGTTGCTACTGTTTATGGGTGGTCGTATCGCTATCATCAGGTGAACAGCATGCTCGTCTCGTCATTCAATGCAATAAATAAAGAGTGCCGTTCAGCACCATGCAGTGCGTCCTTATTTGAAGGTCTGAGTAATTATATTTATCTCGTCTTATAAAGTTGTTCAAATTTTAGTGCCACCATTTAGTGTGGTTTCGTACATAAATAGAATAGCATGGATGGAGTGTTATTAATTACCGAAAACTGACATTATGTTATGAGATTTATTTTGATTGCAAACTCTATTAAAAGGTTTATTTCTCTTTTCAAGAATTTATCAACGATAACATGACTAACTGGTTTACCAACCGTTTTTTATAAAAAATATTTATCTTTGCTTTAAGGTTTACCAGCCACGGAGGGCAACGCACCCAATACTTCTTAATTGTGGATGTTATGATGTCACCTCGTGAATAACATAATATTTTAAGACTGACAAGATCTAGTCTGTCTCCTCTTAAAAATCTGACGTGCGTGATGGTAGATGCTGGTACGTATGAGTTGATCGTTGGCAAGTGCCCCTGAGGTTAAGGCTGCCATGATTACAGTACTGATGAGGCAGATATACAATTAATGCGATTGTTCTTTTATGCAACAATTACTTTTGTAGTGTTAGTGCTTGGACTGTATTACCTTGAACCATTTACGATTTTAAGGCCTTATGTAATGTTCCTTGTATTGCCTTTCTAAGATCTAAAAAGATTGATCTAAAGGTGCCCATTTTCTAAATAACTGGTAACAAATTATTTTAAATAAAAATATTTAGGCTGCTTCAAAGCTATTTATTTGTGGTTACCCTTATCTTAATATATTGTCAGTGGGACTAGGACGTGAAAAAAAAACACGATGCGTCTCCGCTTCTTTTTATTGTGATTGGTTGAGTGACTGACGTATCGGTATTTTGATGTTTGTGATTGATCGAGAGACCGACACGTCAGTCTCTCAACCAATCACAATAAAAAGAAGCGGAGACGCATCGTGTTTTTTTTTCACGTCCTAGTCCCACAGAACTGTTTCGTCCAAATATAACGTCCAAAAAATCTACCTTCCGCCCTGTGACCATGAAGTGCTGAAAAGCCTTCGAAACGTCAGGAGAAAATATTAATTAAAAAACCGCGATAAAATCCGCAAAATACTTTTATTTTAAAATCTACCTTGTTAAGGATTTGACTTTTTGCACGTCCTCTCGTCTTTTAAAAAGTTGTCTATTTTGGATGTCTGTGTTTTGTTACGGGACAAAAAGAGTTTTTTTTTAGCAAAATCAGTTCGATAGTATAACCTTGAAGAGTCGAAACACTCACTTTCGTATTTAGAATGTAATAAACTTAACTTTTAAATTGTAACATTCTTAAAATAAATAAGGAATGTTTACGTAAGAAACGATTAAATTAATTGATAAAATACAATCGTGAGCTAATGATGTAAAATGTTTTATATGATGTAGTTTCGTAGAATAATCGTAACATAATATTTAAACCAAAAGCCCAAGGACACGCACCTCTGACTTTTCTAAAATTATGTGCGTATTCTTTTGTGAGTTATCGCTTGCTTTAACGGTGAAGGATATTACCGTGAGGAGACCTGCACACCTGAGAAGTTCTCCATAAAAATTCCGATGGTTTGTGAAGTCTGCTAGCCCGCCCTAAGCCAGTGTGGTTGAATAAGGCCTAAACCCTCTAGGTAGTAGACGAGGCCCGTGCCCAGCAGTGGAATAGTATATAATACAGGGCTTATATTTTTTTTATAGGGTCTAAAAGATTGTTTGCAGATTGTTTTCTTTTTTTTTGTTGTTGTTTGAACACGCTAATCTCTGGATCTTATTCCTCCTTGCTTTTTCATTAATGGGAAGTTTATTATTAAAGAAAAAATTGTTATCTTTGAGGGCTAAAGGCCATTTTTATCCCGGGTACGGACTTATGTACAGACGAAACCGTAAGCAAAGGTTTTATTTGCATTTATCGTCCGCAAGCCACTTCTTAGTAATTCATAAGTTTACTTATATTATTATCGTGTACAATGGTTTCGAATTGTGCTAATAACAACATTATTATGGCCAACATTTAATTATACAGTTCTGAATTACCGTCCATTAGTTGTAATATGTGTTCTGTCCTCTTAAATTCTGTTTACCTTGGTAAAGATCAACTTTACCTTTTCCTTATGCCCTTGTGTGAAATCGCCATATTGCATACTAATTTGCATATTTTGATGCATATAATTATATTTGCATCAAAATAATGGCCAGTTTCACCTCTCCTAGGTGGACGGAGGGTATCGCGTATATTTTGTCCCTGACTAATACCAAAGGTCATAATCAAAATTCTCATAGTGAAAATTCCGTGGCATACGTTCGTTCCGACGATATTGGAGTAGACCGATATATATGTAGTATGTACCCAATGAATGTAGTATGTACCCAATGTATGTAGTATGTACCCAATGTATATAGTATGTACCCAATTTGGTGCTAGTACACTTTCTTAACAGAAAACGCCCATTTTTATATTTTACCAAGCTGATGTGTTCGTTTCGGGGATGTACAAAGGAAACAGCACATAACTCTTAAGTCTTATTATTTACTTTAGTTGTAATTTGTATGTTGCTGACAGACAACGCGCAAGCGACTTATTTAGAACCTTAAGGTGGTTCATCAAAATTTTAAATCGCCTATATAGATACGCATAAGTTAAACTGAAAAAAAAACTTCGTATGAAATAAAGCAAATCTTTATTATTTTATTTTTGTGAAGAGAAAAAAAAGATTAGCAAGAACACAAAAGTATGTAGGCAATTTGATATTTTGAATTTGTAGAGCTACTTATGCTGGTGACTGTACATGGACAGCCAGCCATAGAAGTAGCTCGTAGCGTCACCACACCAATACCCTACAAGCTGAGCAAATTCAAAACTTCAAACCGTTTATACACGTTAAGATTAATTGAAATATTTTACTTTTTTTGTGTGAAGTAAAGCAAATCCCTTTTATTTTATTTTTATAAAGAAAAAATATTCGCCCGTTTTGAATGCCTTCAGCTACTTATGTGGGTGACTGTACATACCACATCTGGTGAGGTCGATGGCGCAATTCTGGAGATGTTCGAGGGATGCTATCTCTCATAGTTAACATTACATTTTTTTTTTAGTATGGCCATCTTCGGCTCATTAGGGACGGCTGCGGGCTTCCTCCGACTCACGTCTAAGTTGTCGTCCGCAACCGCCCCTTTGTCGTCCGCAACCGCCCCTAGTTTAACATTACATTTGGACTTAATTTTAGTGCACTTGTCAAAAAAGAAATGGTTTGGACATGCGAAGACAAATGCAACAAAGGAGATCTGTAGGGACCTTGATTTTGTTTTAGTTATCCATAAAGATGTGAGAATAATAATTACCCCTACCATTGTCTAGATTTGTGAGTAGTGAACCGTGTCTGATGCGTTGTGGAAGCACGCGTCGGTGCACGCTTGTGTAATACCGGCCCGCGAATTTCACTGCTAGCAGGATGTAGCAAGGTCGCCAGTTACATGTTTCTAACGCTAGATGGGGATTTATTTTTTAAGTAAACGCGTACTACGTGCATAATCACTTATGCAAACAGAAACGGGATATTTATGTCTTGAGCTAACAGGCAATTTGTCAACTGATGTTATCTATGTCCTATGGAAGCCAGGAAGGACAGGTTACTAACAGCGATGTTTTGGGCTGCGGTTCTGGGTTATATTCCTTTTAAATTTATAAGTCGATATTGGATAGGTGACTGATTACAAGCAACCTAGGGCCGGTATTAATAAATGAATCTCAAGTTTGAGTTACATCTCAAGTAGACATAATGTATGAAGAGTTCAATACATTATGGCTACTTGAGATGTAACTCAAACTTGAGATTCATTTATTAATACCGTCTTAATATACTAAGGTCACAGGTCCTTTATAATAAGACAAAACTACACGAACATAACACGAGTGCTCAAGTGTGTTGCGTCGACTCTACATTTGAGTATGTTAGGGGAATGTTAAAAACATAACACTATATAGGTACTTATTTGTTTGTATTACACGATTCAAATTATTTAAGTAAAAGAGCCTCTACCCAAGCTCTTTTAGAACGAAAACAAAACATGTTATTGACAATTTGTTACGATAAATAAACAAGTTACCTTTGCCCGTCTACCTGCCTTTATTAAAGGCTACATATTTAATATTTTTGATTTTTTATTTACTTATATTTTATTTAGCTAATTCTTAAAATCGAAATATTAAATTGGTTCGGCATTGTTAGTTTAATAAAAATAAATAAAGAGTATCAGTATTTGACCGAGCCGTGACTATGTTCACGTTCAGTGCTCCATAAGAAACCGTAAAAAAGCCGAAATTGAAAAGCCAACTCGATAAGCTTTATAAAAGTATTTGGTGTGTGGACTTGTGGACTATTATTGTTTTCCTTCGTTAATAGGAAGAAAGAAAGAAATATTTATTATTGGTTCTTCAGTCACCTCCTTCCTTTTTATCACATTTCTTTTTGATGAAATGTGGTATGGAGATAGTTTGAAATTCTACACATCTAAGGCTACTTTTTATCTAATACAAAAATCATGTAAGTACTTACAGAGGTATTTTAACTTTTTTTAGAGTTCAATGTGTTTGTGATTATTTTGAACATTTCTATCATTAGTTTGGCGGTTGCATACTTAGCCAGCCTTGAAGTCTTAGGGTCAAATCCCAGGTCAGCTAATAGAAATTATGTGATATTTTCGAGTTAGGTCTACGTGCATAAATAAAGATCAGTAATGAGAAAGGAATAAACATCATATTCGTTAATTATACGTGCTACTAAAATTACAAATTAAGTTTTATAACATTATGACGAAAGTGTAATTAAATAGTTATTACACAAGTCTACCGGTACAACATTTTTGAATTGTTCTGCCTTCTTTATCCTCTATGACTAAAATGATTCGGTATTTGTGGTTTTCTGGCAGCAGTAGGTACGCCTAGTGACTTATGGGTCATAAGATATAGGCCTATAAAAATCGTATAAGGTCATAATACTAAAAACAAACATTACAAAATGTAATCTCTGATTGAAGTCTTTAAAAAGTGATTTAATACTTATAAATTAATTTCAAATAATAGAATTTTATTTGGAAATGACCAGCATGCTAGCACGTATTGGTATAGGGGATGCGGGCTTAGCACGGAATAGAGTGGTTGAACGGAACTGGAAATACAAAAAGGAAAGGTACTTGAGTTAAAAATTAATGGCAAGTAACAACCTTTACTTACAAGGCTATCAGCATCTAGTGAGGGTTGTATATTTTCCTTCCGGTTTACGAACTTTCTCGAGGTACCTTTCTTCCGGTACGTAGCCAGTACTTTCCATTGCGCGTGACATTATCAACGCGACAATGCTAAATAAATGTCACAATTATGTAAATGCCATTGCAAATTGTGTTTAATATTTTACGTAAACAACTCTAGAATCATAAAACAACCATGTTTACGTTTATTTGTCGGTGAAATTTCTTACATGTATTGTTTGGTGCAAAATTTAATGACACTAATCGAAAATAACTCATCAGCAATTTAATCGTGAACGCACCAGTGTGGGATTTGTACCAAGTAGGTACTTACATAGTTCTGATATCATTACATTGCACTGAAAACAAAAACAATTAAAATTATGTTTTTTGTTTCAGATTGCCATCGTTGACAAGTCACATTGACACCGCGAGACATCAAATCAAAGCTCGAGCGTGTGTAGCGCTTGCGCGGTGTTGTGTTGCGCCCGCGCCTCGCCCGCCCGCGCACGGCCCGCGTCGCTTGCGCCACTCGGTCGCCGCGAGCTATCAGACGTGCACGTATCGCCGTCTCTAGCGCGTCCCTCGCACGATACTCTAGTGACTTATTAGTTTTAACACGAATCCAACACGCTCCCGCGGTTATTGTGTACGAGTGAATCTCCGAGAATTTTAATTGTTACCGTTTTTGTCGACATTTTCACCTACAAACGAACAAGTGCATCGAGTGAAGAAAAGGCTGCATTCCAAACCGGTGTCGTTCTTTAACGGGCGAGCTGTGCACTGTGTACTACTTGTTGTGTATGTGTACTTTATATTAGCCGCGTACAAGGGAGCGCCCGGCGTGAAACCTCCCGCGGGACACGTGGGAACCGGAAACGCCAGGGTTGTCAGAATGTAATGTTGTGATCGTCTACGACACAAAATGGCTCGAGAAAACGAGCGGCATTGCCTCGACGCGGCCGCAAAAAGCCAAACGGAAAGATTGCAAGACGCGGAAAAAACACCGACCGATTGCAAACCTAACGGTCTGCGAGTGCGCTTCCTGGACGAGGAGGGTAAGACTGAGCGCACCGTCAGCGCAGACGAGGTGGACTGCGCAGTGACGCGCGTCAAGAAGATTCATATCCTCAAGAACCGCAGCTCGAGCGAGACCAGTATCCTGCTCCGCAACCCTTCGCTCCTGAAGCGGCGGTCTAGCGACCGGCGTCATAGCGACGGACTGGCTGATTGTGCCAACAACAATTCCGCCTCTAGCGAGAATTTAAACCGCGAACACCGCCCCGAAGAAGAAACTACCAAAGATGCAAATGGACACGGCTTCAAGAAAAACTGTAACGTGTACAGCGTGCACCAGGCGAAGACTTTGACGCCAGAGCGGAAAAAGTCGTTGCCGCTAGCAATGCCGCGACTTATCGGCCATCGGCTGCAGGAGGGCAAATCGATCCTGCCGGCGGAGGTGTGTCTCGCGGAGGGACTGTCCGGGAAGGACTTCACGGCGCGCGCCATCGGCCGTCTGTCCCGCGGGATTGGCAAGCTACTGCGCCGCTCCAACAGCGTGCGCATTAGCGATCCAGACCCCGTGTACAAAGTGGCTTATCTAGGCAACGTCCCCACCGGCTGGGCCAGAGGTAAGTCTTACTTATCTCATCTCGTAATATCTTTGCTGTCTGGTATCCAGGTCAAACATTGCGAAACTGTGGCCGTAAGAGCGGCACCGCACTGCACATGCAACGCCTAGTTACGATCGGAAAAAAATGTCGATAACGCATTGTGCTGATTACAACATGCGTGCTCATACAATACAACACGGCACGTAGCCACCTGTAACGTGCGTTTGGTAACACAACAACTACACAACACTAATCTAGAAATCGATAGCTTTTAAAAGTAATGACGTATTTAATACGGTATTTTAAAAAAGAGAAATTTCCACAAAAAGTTTTTAGATTCGAAAGATTTGAAGCATCGTTACTGAATTATCGCTACAGCAGCTTAGAAATGTCCCGAAAATACACATTACCATACATACCCTAATATCAATGCAATATGCATGTCATGTTGGGTATTTCAAATATTTTCGCATTAAAAAGCACATTTGAATTGCTCTATACCTACAGGTATTAAACATTAATAATAATTAAACTGCAACCCGAATGTAAAAAATTATGACACTTTTATAAACATAAATCATTTTGGAGTAACAAACAAAATAAAAACTTGTAATTACAAACCAAATATAAACAGACAATTTAAGCGTTCGTGTTTCGCAATTAGCCACATTAAAAAGAGCTAATTCGCGAAAACTGATCTCGGACTTGGAACAAATACAGCGAATGTTTTCTTTGTTCAGGTGTTTCTGCCGCTATCATAAAACGAGCAGTAGTGCTTGAATTCACTATATCACACGCGAAAGACCGAATGAACCGAATCTTCGATGATCTAAAGAAACAACGTTGCGTAATTGGTTCAAGGTGAATCATTCGACCGAATCGGTTCGTTCACCAAACTCATAGGCTTATTTGATGATTAAATCCAGCCGAAAAACGTTGCCATGTAAGTACTTGGTTATCATTAACGACATAGATACGAATAGCACGAAATCGTTATTTAATTTTGTTATAATTATTAAACAGTAGCATTTAAGCCGGGTAATAAAAGGGCGCCATTAGATTGATCACGGATCTGTAGACCATGAAAAAGTAAAAAAAAGAAGCCTTGCAATTATTTACCGTAATTAGCTTATCGAATTATATGTTTAAAAGCTGTTATTACGTAAGATAATAGCAGATCCAAAGATCGTTGTATAAAAACGTAAAAGGGAATTATCTTAGCAGTTACTTAAATAATTTGAATCAGTAGCTATAAAATGAGTGAAACATGTTAATGCACACATGCAATACACGGAAGATGAATTTCGAGAGGTTCATAAATACTTTATTTCGGTAAACTTATTACGAGTGATTAAGAATTAATGATGCAAAATTGCTTTTTATTATAAAGCTCGCCACCTGTTCATCTCTAATATTTTACTTTGATACAATAATATAAGTGACAGGTGGTAATACCCTTTAATAAATATGTTTTCGTGTATAAGTTTTTTATGCAACAAGCTACCTCGGAAGAACGTAAACCGGGAATTTTATCCCGGACTTTTATCTCACCAGTACAGCCGTCACGGCCAAACCACTGAACCGATTGCGATGAAATTTGAAAGGGACAAAGTAAAGACCCTGGTAACGACCTAGACTACTTTTTATCTCGGGATAAAATAAACCGGGACTTTGATCCCGGAAAATATTTTCATGCCGATGGAACTGGGAGAGAATAAGTATGGAGATAGTTTGAGGTCCAGGGAAGGACAGGCTATATTTTTTATCTTTTTATATTTAAGGATATTATGTCCTCATCATTACACATTATAAAACGAAGTCCCCCTATCGCATCTGATTATCTGAACACGATAAACTTAAAAACTATCGAACGGATTTTCATACGTCTTTCACGAATGGGCGGAGTGATTCAAGAGGAAGGCTTATGTGTATATTACATAAATATTATGTACGACAGAAAAATAAATGTCAGCATATAATATTATGCTTTGCTATCTGTGCGAAGCCAGGGCGGGCCGCTAGTAAATTATATTTTGATATCACTTTAAATAACACGTTTAATCGTGTACATTTTATAATAAAGTGTTGTCGGCAAAGAAAATGATTGGGCGGGTCAAAAAAGAAACTGCAGTTCATAATGAATACGATCATCGGTATTTGAATATTTAAATCTTATTATGCAACCAAATGAACAAATATCAAAGTTCGTTTGCAACACTTAACGATAAAACTCTAGGAACTGCTTCGTCATTTTATTTACGAATAAAGAACGATGTGGGTTGCTTCACTAATATTATTCTGCATTTGTGAACGCAACGTTGCTTCGGCTTCCGTGATGGCCACTCTTCGCTTCCCTGTTATAATTTAAAATTACTTAAATCGTGGGTTTTTCGGACGTAATCGACATTTTAAAATATCTATGTGAGTTTTAAAATTGTTGGTATTTTTAAAGTCTAAATTAGCTAAAATAAAATGTTAAGGTAATTTAAGGTAATAACTTATTTACTGTTATGTTTTATTGTTAATCTTCTTATTCTTCTTTTAGGTTAATGGCTCCACCGTCACAGCGGTGATTTTGCCAATGTCTTCACGTAGGTAGTGTTACTTAAAAGTAAAAAAGTGTTTCATTATTAGTGATTGTAGTTTTAATTCATAACCGTTAAAACCCTGTTGAAATGTGTATTAAGGCATAAAAAATATCGGTTTGCCTTTAACCACAGTGTCGGAACATTGTAAGAGATGGGTTGCATCACTGACGTACTAACAGAAGTAAGTGCTCAGGAAAATGAATCAATTACAAAACTTTATGTCGAAATGGAATTTCAAACGATAATACAAGTAACAAGAGTGCGCTGTTGAGTAAATGCTACCTATTACAACTATGTACAATATTCATTTTATCCACCTTCATGGGTTTTGTTAGTGTCATTTTCTAGGATAACAAATTTAAGTACTAATCTTCATTTCATGCAATTTCTCAGCTATATTAACATCAAGCGAATAATATGATCACGATTAACTCAATCTTTCATTACGGGTTCTATTTGAACGAATTTCTAGACTTAAATATTACTTGTATTCACTATTATAGAATAATAAGAATAGTTTATTGTGGCGGTACATGTGATGTATAAAAATGTCCCAACCGCGACATCTAGGAAGCAATTTTAGCATAAGCTGTGCCTTAAAAACCAAAATAAAGCACTGATTTTCAGTGGCTACCTAATGTACTTAAAACAATAACATCATGCTATTCATTGCTTATTGATCGGTTTTTCTATTAGTCTCTAATCTCTATGGAATTTAAAAGCTTTGCGGCATCGTTATCTATTGTCTGCTCAGCATCTCCAAACACATAACTTAGGTAAAAATAACACTGAACTGATATCACTAACCAGAATGTTTTCACATTGTCTTTTTGCCAGTAATTCTCGTTTGTGCGTGTGTTTTGTTTATCGCTGGAGAACGAGATATCGCTGCTGACGTTACGCTCAACTAGAAATACCTGTTACGTTCAGCCAAATATATCCCACCGAACTACTTAATACGCCGCGACTGATACTGGTTTCCGATGTTTATTTGGAAAGATTTGCCGATAGGAATGAATCTTTGTTTGGAAAGACTACAGAGAATCCTTATCATACTCAATAGGTTATAGACAAATGTATATTACACTAGCGGCATCGACAGACATTGTCCGGCCCTAAAAAGGTATACAATCCTAGAACCCGCGCACAGTGCCATCTACCGGATCCAATTGTTAATCGAAACCATTCTCGAATCCACCTGAAGACACAAAAAATCATTAAAATCTGTGCAGCCATTTAGGAGTTCAGTGACATGAAACACGCACAGAAGAATTAAATATAAAGACTAGCGGCCCCGACAGACGTCCTGCCCTAAAAAGGAAATAAATCCTAGAACCCGAGTACAGCGCTACCTACCGGATAGAATTGTAATCTAAACCATTCTCGAATCCTCTTGGAGACACACAAAAAAAATTCATTAAAATCGGTCCAGCCGTTTTTCCACGCAATTTTCTTAATTTTTTCTTTCATAAGAACCTTCTCCTGATAATAATAAACACATCAAAAAAAGAAATAACGAAATCAGTCCAGCCGTTCACGCGTGATGCCGTGACCAAGGAAAATAGGGATTCATTTTTATATAATAGAAGATATAGCTATATGCCACGCTACAACTGCGAGCATGAATGGGCCGACTCGAACGGGTGGTATAACGTCACATAAAACACGCAGAACTTAAATACAAAAGTCGTCACTCTGCCGTACCCAACCATTTTAATGCTAATATTTTAGGTAGATCTAGTTCATTGTTTTTGCATTGGAATTGTTGGTTACGTTCTGTACACATACTTTTCACGGGCTTTAATTGTTCCATGCGTAAAAATATGTGTAATAGTAATGACAGTAAGTGATAAAATGTATCTATAGTCTATACTTGAGATTTGTGATCACAAACGTTGTCGTTTTCAGATGGTTTACACTCACACTTAGATACAAAGAATAAAATATCTATTTGTGATTTTATTATTACTATCTCACGGTTTATGGACCAATAAAACATATAAAATAACCAACCTCAACTTTTGCCTACATTATTTATATTGCTTTGATTTTTATGGCCCAAAAGCCACGAAGGAGACTACCTATACTTTTATTTTAAACTAGCTTTTGCCCGCGGCTCCGCCCGCCTTAAAAAGTTTTTCCGGGATAAAAGTCCCGCTTTATGTTTTCCCGGGATAAAAAGTAGCCTATGTGTTAATCCAGGACATGACCTACCCGTGTGCCAAATTTCATCGAAATCCGTTCAGTAGTTTTTGCGTGAAAGAGGAACAAACATCCATACATCCATACATCCAAACATCCATACATTCTTACAAACTTTCGCCTTTATAATATTAGTAGGATAGGATAGACTTCTGCTTGCGGCTCCGCCCGCGTGAATGATTTTTCCGGGATCAAAGTCCCGCTTTATATTTCCCCAGGATAAAAAATAGCCAATGTTACTCTCTGATAATGTAGCCTTATATTGGTGAAAGAATTTTTCTAATCGGTCCAGTAGTTTCGGAGCCTATTCAATGCAAACAATCAAATCTTTCCACTTTCTAATATTATAGTATAGATTTACGACCTGCGATGGAGCCACGCCGCGCTGATGGGGAGTGTTCAGTCCAGGGAGGTATCGACAATACCTTAAATTGCTTATACACGGTTTAACATTCTTAATAAAATAAAATAAAATAGTTTATTCATCACGTAGGCGAACATAGTTGCACTTATGATATGCCAAGATACATTCAATTAATAATTATTATCACAAATAGTCACTTATTTAACTAAAGACATATTTAGAGGGAGCAAAACCAATGTAAACTAAATATAAAGAAGCCAAGCTCGGGCTGGCAGGAAAGAGATAAAAAAAGGAATATTTTTCATTCAAATTAATGGGAGGCACGCGTCGCGATCCTCACCGCTGAGGACACTACAGGCCCTAGCCTAGCTAACCTACCAATATTATTGGAGATAATCAACTAATATTATTGGAGAAGATAAGTTCTGATCCTAGAGTAGTTGATAAATAGACTAGTTAGTACTCTATTAATTGTCATGACAAAGATTTTGCGCCGATCTTTCATTTCTAATTCCTGAATTTATTTTCCTGATTTACCCTTTTTAGGCATACAACAAAGTTCATTTTCTATTGCTTAGAAATATTTTGAATTCTTCAATTCGATACCGTTACGCTTATTTCGAAAGATTCTTACACAGTATGCTTACTGCTTAATTATATTCCGATGTATATTGTATAAATAAAATGCAATTAATACAGTTGTAGGGTACATTTTTTCCTGTTGCATACATCAAAGTAATCTAATAATTAGAATATCTTACGAACAAGGAAAATGTACAGGAGCTGGTGCATGTAATTTATACCAACCTATTGAAATGGCCTGTAATCATCCTAGACCTTCACTTGCAAAGGTACGTCCCGCATGTGGTCAGGATCTATTTTAAGGGTCTTTTGTAACGAGGCTATATTTGTACAAGGTTGCCACGTAAATAGAATATTATTTTATACAACATCCTTTTTATTGCATCTAGTGTCGCATCTACAAGATATTTATTGTTAATCTTGATTTTGTTTATCCTAATCCTACTAACATTATAAAGGCGAAAGTTTGTAAGAATGTATGGATGTTTGGATGTATGGATGTTTGTTACTCTTTCACGCAAAAACTACTGAACGGATTTCGATGAAATTTTGCACACGGGTAAATCATGTCCTGGATTAACACATAGGCTACTTTTTATCCCGGACAAATATAAAACGGGACTTTTATCCCGGAAAAACTCATTCACGCGGGCGTAGCCGCGGGCAAAAGCTAGTAATATTATAAAGGCGAAAGTTTGTAAGAATGTATGGATGTTTGTTACTCTTTCACGCAAAAATTACTGAACGGATTTCGATTAAATTTGACACACGGGTAAATCATGTTCTGGATTAACACATAGGCTACTTTTTATCCCGGGAAAACTCATTCACGCGGGCGGAGCGGCGGGCAAAAGCTAGTATTTCTATAATATTTTATAGTTGCATAACTAGTAACGTATTTCATTTCTTACACATTATTATAATGCTTTTAATAAGCATAATTTTAATTACGTATCTTGAGACTTGTCTTATATTATATAACTTAATCTCATAGCACCTAGTTATTACATTTATCATTCTAAAAATGAGGTTTTGCGATTAAATATTTATTTTTATATACAAATAGCTTTCTCCGCAGAAACGAAGAATAAATTTTTGGACCAGTCGCAATCAAAATAAATAAAACAGAAAAAATACAATATATGAACGTGCAAAAAACTTTGATACGTTTATTTTTAAGTGGGCCGATGTAATTTTATACGCGCCGATGATGCGCGTCCTTAGCACGCACTTTTACCCGACTACGGCGAAGCAAGGAATATTTTTAACACCCTACACATATATACAATTTATAGCCGACAAACACTGTTTATATGTTATGTAAAAGGACATATTTCCCAATTATACCGCGTTTCCTATGCGTTTTAGGTGCGTGGAAGCGCATCGTCACATCGTGCGTTTAGACGTGTACAAAATACGCCGTCGCATAACATACGGTCATACAAAAATTGTCCTAATTGTTTAACCAGTGTCCGTAAAATGTGACAATGACACGGACAGACTATCGTGACCTGTTTCTCATTCTAGGAGTCAGGACTGGTCCTAATCAGCCGAACTGCTGCTTTCACTAACTTTGTAGAGGCGGCCCGTGCTCAGCAGTGGGCAGTATATAATACGGCGCTGGTATGGTATGGTATAGTATATGGTATACAAAAACTTTACAACTTAAGCATACCTATATTATATACTAGATTTTGCCCGCGGCTCCGCCCTCGTTAAATAGTTTTTCCGGGATAAAAGTCCCGCTTTTAATTTTCCCGGGATAAAATATAGCCTATGTGTTAACCCAGGACATGATTTACTTGTGTGCCAAATTTCATCGAAATCTGTTCAGTAGTTTTTGCGTGAAAGAGTAACAAACATCCATACATCTAGACATCCATACATCCATACATACTTACAAACTTTCGCCTTTATAATATTAGTAAGATTATATAATACTTGTAGAAGGACCCCCCCTGATCACTGCCCATTGGTATAGGAAGGAAGTCCTGATATTCTATTTTTGTAATTAACACATTCTAAGAAGACTTGTAATTGCATTTCCATGATTTTCCCGTAGTTACACATTTATAGAAACTGTATGAGGATATATTGAACTGCAAATTATAATTACGACTTCAATATTGTTAGCTTCTTTGTTACTTCTTGTGCACATATTTGCCTGAATATTTTGTTACGATATTTTTTTTTACTAAGTTTATGAGATCGCTTTACTTGCCAGGTGCACCAGGTGGTAAGAATTGTCATATAGATTGAACTTTGAATTATAAAGAAAGAAAGAAATGGGTCCGTTGCGGTCATCCTTCGACATTAGACTCAGACTACCTAGTAATATGAGTTACAATGTTTAAATAAAACTATTTTTCGGATTTTATCGCGGTTTTTTAAGTTATATTTTCTCTTGATTTTTCGAAGACTGCAGCTTTAATATAAAAAAATAGCCGAAAAATATTTTGACTTCAATGTCTAACATTCGCGTAAACATAAGAGTTACAATGTGTTTAGAATACACTATAGTACACACTATTACCTGGCATTACCTAAACGATCCAGAAACCACAGGCTTGATGCGATGACAGTCTTAATTGTTTAGCCAGTGTCCATAAAATGTGACCATTAAACGGACGGACTATCGTGACCTGTTTCTCATTCTAGGAATCACGACTGGTCCTAATTGTAGTAGGATTAAAACCAGCCGAACTGCGGCTTTCACTAGCTTTTAGCATGCATCTGAAGATGGACGCCGCGTCGTGGGTGAAAGTAACCGCGCAGAATCCCCAACTCGGTACTTTTACTTTTTTAAGAGGATGTTTTATTGCGCGATTTGTATTCACTTGTGTTGCACAGGTGTGTTTGGTCTTGTTTTATACATCCGCCACGCCTTTATCCTGGGTGTTCTATTTTTAGGGTTCCGTACCGCGAAAGGAAAAAACGGTACCCTTGTAGGATATAGGACCGTGTAGGATTTTGTTGTCCGTTCGTCTGTCAAGACCCTTTTTCTTAGGAACGCGTGGAGGTATTAAGCTGAAATTTATGTCTAATACTCAGGTCTACTGTCCCGTGAAGCTGTGGCCAAATCAAACATCTAAGCCAACGCAATCGAAAGATACAGCCCTTTATGCCGCAAATTTTCGAAACTCGCAAGGGAATCAAAACCTACAGGGTACTTGCCGTGAACTCAGAATCTGGAATTTGGTAACAGATAAAGGAATAATTGCGGAAACCGTAAATTTTATGGAACCCTCAGTGCGCGAGTTCGTCTCGCACTTGGCCGGTTTTTTATGTTTCTTTTATTCAAAAGCAGCTTGTAAGGTTATTTCTCTAAAATTGCCGTCAAAAATACCAGTATTATCTTTAGTTTATAGTATCAATTTCACAGTCTTTTTTTAGTCCAAAAACAATGTTACCTATAAAATGTATCAGATATTTTATTTTAAATCTGAAATATTATTGTATTCATTTTGTACTAAAACCTAGAGCTTTAATATTTAGCGATTCTTTAGTTTTTCCTTGATCGCTAAAGGAGTTTTCTTTTTTAAATAATAATAATACCAGCCCCGTATTATATACTGTCCCACTGCTGGGCACAGGCCTTCTCTACTACTGAGAGGATTTAGGCTTTAGTCCACCACGCTGGCTTAGTGCGGGTTGGTAGACTTCACATATGTTCGAAATTCTTATAAAAAACTTCTTAGGTATGAAGGTTTCCCGATGTTTTCCTTCACCATTAAAGCGAACGATAATTGATAAACAATACACACGTAACTTTGAAAAGTCAGAGGTGTGTGCCTTGGGTGTTGAACCTCCGGACATTGTCTCGGCAAACCGTTCCATTCCCAACTAGGCTGTCGTCCACTTCTTCTTCTATTACTTTTGAACAGGGTTAATAGCTAGTAATGCTTCAAATCAATTATTATTATTGATAATATAATTAATCGACCTACAAAATAAAATGATGCGCAGTAGACACGTATTAATATTTTACGTTATCTACAGACTTTAACAATGATACGTTTTGTTTTAGATCCTCCTGTCTGTAACGACGAGTTACTACAGATAGAATCTATATAAATTCAAAAGCCAAAGCGCCACGTAGAATTTTTTTATCTCTCTTTCTAAGAATTTATAAAATTCGTTCAGACATTTATAAATAACGTTCGAGTAATTTCACAAGATGTATAGATCATTATAAGAGGAGATTTAATGCAGTTATAATCTGACGCATTTAGTGCCATAGTATGTTATTAAAATTTTCTTAATCCGTGCTGTTTATCTTGAACTCCATCAATAACGGAAGAGTAAAATCCCAAATCATAATTAAACAAAACAGTTTTTTGTATTCTTTATACCTCAATTGAAAAATATTTGTTAATACGTATGTGTCCGACCGCTTACCGCGTGACGTATGAAGATTATCTTAACTGCGCAAAAGGTTCAAATCCTTGTTAAACTCTCTGTGTTAGGATTGTAAATATGAGATTAATTTTAATCTGTAGATTTAAAGAGTCATTATGTACTAATTGAATTCTTGGGTCTTCGTTCATTTTTAAATTGTCTGATCTCATCTAGACATGTGATTAATATTTAAATAAATTTGAATTGTGTACGTGCGATGGGTTCCGATATTGTATAGCACTTACTGTTTAATTAGTACAAGCACATCTTGGGATACCCTAGTACATATTTCACATAACTTGTATACTTTTTAAATACAAAATGACTTAATTACCTGTGTTATTTTCCGGTTTATAATGACGTAAGCACTAAGTTTCTAAGATGAGAGGAGCCTATGTTCACTCAGAACATGGTCTTTAGGTGTATGAGTGTACTAGGAAACGTTTTGGGTATAGTATTTATTTTTTGTTTAACGTTTATAATGTAGGTACCTGTTCTTATTTTAAATTATTTAATGTTTTTTTTGTATTGTAAGTGCTTTGCATCTGGTCCTGGGACAATGGACAATTTATTTTTTTACACAAAATGTGCCAATCATTCAAATTCGATGGTCCCAGTGTCTACAACCTTAAGCATTCACATTAATACCATTCAATGTGGAATGATGTTAATACGCCTTAAGCCTTGTCTCATTGTTGGATAACAAGCTAGTTACCTCATACTTTGCGTCATTGTTAAGTAACGCTGTAATTTAAAGCCGGTATTTCACGCAAATCTTCGTATTGGAGAAATGTTATAGGCCAAATGCCGCAATGTCGATTCTAGATAATTAAACATATACACCAAACATTACGTGAGGCTTTTGTACAATATATAAAATGTATTAGGTCCCTGTATGTAAATGTCCGTCCGAGTAACTATCCAAAAAGAAACTGACAAGCAGTTAGGTCTGATTGTTCCATCCGTGGACAGATAAAGTTAAACCTGTGATTCCGCAGGTTGCGGCACACGGCAGAGGGTAAATGACGCGCGGCAGGTGACGTCCTACCGGGCGTCATTTGTCGTCGTGTACGGAATCGGTCTCATACAATTTAATAGTGCAAAGTAGTGCCGTCTGCCGTAGCGGCACATGCCGTCTGCCGTTTGCCGCGTTCTGTGGATTCTCAGCTTAAGGCTCTTATCACACTGGCGAATTGCTAGCGAATTCACAGCGAGGCGAAGACCGTTCGCGCTCGTCCATTGTTATAAGACCGTTAATATGTACCACAGATGAAAAGCACGGGCTTGGTCAATTATATTAAAATAAGTTTTCTTATAAATTGATTTTACATGATCTTTATCAAATAAATCATAAAATGTTTTCCTTGTATTATCAAAATTGTTTTCGTAAAATAACTGTTTTGTATCTTTTATTTTTACATTAAGATTAAAGATTGTGGTTATATGCTTAGCCAATGACCTGTACTTAGTTCAAGGTTGGAAATTATTTGACCTCCGTATAGAAATTCTGTCCTCAACGTAAAAACTTAAAGAATGAATGCTTTTGGGTCTACTAGATTCGAATATCGCCTAAAAAACTTTACAATGGTTGACAGGACACGTCGGCGCAGTAATTTGAATACACCTAACCCTCCACTTGTACGTGTAGTACGCGGTCGCTCTGACTGAACCCTCGCGGAAGCGCGCTTCGTGCTCCCGTGTCCCCTCTCATTCATGTCTCCAAGTTTTTTTTTCCACATTCCGAGCACCATTGTTTGCTTGGTCGCTCCTACCGACACGGTCATTACCTCAACTTTAGTAAAGTCATCCTTAAGGTTAGAAGTTACGTTTGATTTCACAATGGAAGGTATTAACAAGTAGCTCGGTTATTTCACGCGGTTTGAACTTGAGACGTGTAGACATTTGTGGTCAATGAGTAAGTAAAATACATGTATTGGAAGAGGCAAATGATTATTCAATTAATAAAAAATGAACCTCTGACCACAGTAATTATAATTGTCTTTGCGTTTATTGACGAAATACTAACATAGTCGCGTTAAAATCCTTTACTCTCTCAAGTACACCGCTAACTAACTCAATATGGGTACATCCATCCCACGAATGCCACGCCTAGACGGTTTCTTCGACAAACTAGATATCTCAGACTTACAAAATGTCATTGCTATATAAAATTGCAATTGAGCTCAAGAAACGTTTCATAATATCTAGTACCGAAGATACGGGTCGATTGTAGGTAATCTGAAGTTATCGCAGTGGTTCACCGGAGAAGCGATACCTGATCGTGTATGTAGGTTAAACAGCGATAACCGTTTACCATAAGCTTATCAACCGTGAACTCTCGCGACTGTTTAGTGATATTATTTGACGCGTTTTATATGTACGATTCGTATCTCCCCTTCATAGACTCGTCGGTTTCCTTGGCTGTCTATTTTGGATGTTCTTTATACCAGATAACAGTTTTGCATTATATATTCTATCCCACTACTAGGAGCGGGTCTCTGCTGAAGAGATTTTATTCCACCACGCTGGCATAGCGCGAGTTAGCAGACTTCACGTACCTTTAAATTCTCTACATTCTTAGTTAGGTATGGTAAAAGTTTCCTCAAGTTTTCCTTCACCATCAAAGCGAGCGATAATTGAATAGCACCTGTTACTTCGAAAATCAGAGGTGTGTGCTTTGGTAGTTAGTTTTTGATCTGTGGACTGTCTGCATGGTTCGTTCTGAACCAGGATAAATCCGCGTTTTCAAGTAATAATTAAAGCTAATTCTCACATCTAGAATTGCAATTTATTTCAGACATTTTTAATTACAACCAATTTTATTTAACAGTTGTAAGCGTCCGAGGAACCGGTTTGGTCGCATCACGCATGTTAGGTCCCGCGCGTCTCCGGCGACCGCTAGCAACCGCTCCGCCTATCGACACCGCCATTTTTGTGTTATTTTTTTAATGTTTTTGGTTTACATGACTTAAGTTCATCGTCTTGCCTCCTCAAGCCCCGCGATGGACACCGGTGTCCATATATAGGGTTTTCTCATATATCTATAATATAGGCGGGGCTTGCAGGGTTAATTAATAAAAACTGTAATTGGTATTAATAAAATCTTGATTACTGTGCTTGTGTTTATTATAGACTAGCTTTTGCCCGCGGCTCCGCCCGCATTAAAGAGTTTTTCCGGGATAAAAGTCCCGGTTTATATTTTCCCGGGATAAAAAGTAGCCTATGTGTTAATCCAGGACATGATCTACCCGTGTGCCAAATTTCATCGAAATCCGTTCAGTAGTTTTTGCGTGAAAGAGGAACAAACATCCATACATCCATACATCCAAACATCCATACATTCTTACAAACTTTCGCCTTTATAATATTAGTAGGATAATGTTTATTGTCTTAAAGTTTTTGTAATCTGCATGCAGTATTATAGTTATTATATAGGTGCGAAATCGGATCAGTATTTTTTCAACTTGTAACATATAATTTATTAAAATGTCCTATAATTGGTACAGTGAGAACGCACATGGGCTATGAACGGTGAGATGGTGTTATATTCCAGGTCTATATGTATAGGTCTCTCCTGATAAATATAAAGGCGTGAGTAATTAATAAGATATTGAAAATCACGCGGAACTTGTAAATAAAACAATATGATACGTTCACAATCGCATAAGGAAATCGTTGAAATAGATATTTCTTGTAATTATAATGTATTGATAGTTTGCCGACATGATGTTTATCTAACAACCTTGACATGGGCGTCAAGAGGACACTTTAAATCCTTCTCTGGAGGCCACTAACAATATACATCCCTTCTCTTGTATACTCTGGATTGCGGTATACGAGTATACACGGAAGTGTATTGTAAGCAAGAATAATATAATTAGTGTAATGAAGATTGTCATTCCTTGTGAATGGATTTACACATAATACAGTCAGTGTTAACCAACGTTACATCACTCGATGGTTGCCAGAATTGTGCTAGTTTTCCTCTCTTGTGGTGTATACACGCAACGGAAAGGAATTCTGTTGCGGATTTTATCGTTTTGCGTTTCCCCAGTTGTATCTGATACTTAAAACTACACCAGATTTTTCGCAAAATATCGTAACGTTATAGTTTGTCAGCAACATGTCCAATGGATGCAATGGCGCCTGCTGCGTGTGCTCACGTGTTCGCTCAAAGAAAGCGTAGCGTGAAGGTCGTCCCGCATCACGGCATCACCCGCTGCTCACGCGCCCCGCGCTTCACTTCCCTTTTACCCGCGTTGCACACTGTACGCCACGGATATAGTTGAATTTTGGACTATGTCAGAAACCACCTATGAGATCTGTTCATTGTGTGTTTTCAGCGTCAAATTTATTTTAATTACCTAAGGCAGGCGTGGTACAATTTACATTGTAATAAATTTGGTAATTTTTTTTATGGCATCGAATGACGATACGGCCATGCCGTTCGCCTGATGGTAAGCGATACGACCACCCATAAACAGTAGAAACACCATCCAGCACCTCGAGTTACAAAGTACTAGGTGGCATTCCACTGCGCTCATCATCTTGAGACATAAGATGTTAAGTCTCATTATGTTCTGTAGTTACACTGGCTACAATGTCCTTCAAACCGAAATAAAACAGTGCATGCACACTGCTGCTTGGCGGTAGAAATAGACATTGCGGTGGTACCCACCCAGACGGACTCTTACATATGAGAGTCCTACCACCGGTTAATTGTCCTGTAAAACAACAAATATTGAAAAATTACATAGCAATTAACGATCAGCCATTTCTGTATGATACCTAACCATCTTAATGTTTTTATAAAAACTACCAGTGGATTTAGGTAGTACCATTGTTCGTAATTGATCCTTTTATTAAAGTATTATTAAATTTTGCATAAAAGGTATACATATATGTTGCATTTGTTGTAGTAATACCTAGAAACGTTGCTTGTATGGATCTCACGTGGACTCACAAACCGCAAGATGTAATTCGATTCAAAAGAAAAAAAAGTAAAATAACAATAGAAAAAATGGCGTCTGAATATTCTTTAAATGCAAATTATGTTTTAAACATGAATGTCCGGCGTAATGTCACGCTCTAACACACACAGTAGACAAAGACGCACACATTCATACATTTTAAACAGTTGCATGTGAAGAAAATAAAAAAAATCACACCACATATGCATACGATTAGCTTAGCTATCAATATAGTAGTTTCGTTGTATGTATGTTTTTTAATAAATGTATAGATTATAGAGTAATCCTACTTATCCTGTTACCTGACTTGCAGAACCACTAACGAATCAATCAACCAGAACTGCATAATGCAAAAAACCAACAGAAAAGTTGTACTTTGCCTATCAGTTTTCAACCCATGTCCAACATTGTGCTTTTGTGGAACTAAAATATGGGACTAATCTATATTCCAGCAATTAACTACTTTATTTATAGTCATTGATGCATATTCTACCGATAGACACGAACGTCCATGAAAATAATTTGTCCAAAATACTTGTTAAACCTAAAGTTCGCTGGAGCGCTAAAACATAATTTATGTCTTCTAAACATACTTATAAGTTATAACATAAGGCACTAAATCGCTTTAATCAATGTTAAGCCACACTAAAGTCACGTGTACGGATTACAGCACAGTTCAGTTGAACAGAGTGAATGTTCGAGCCAAGAACTTTGTGACTGGGATTTTCTATCTTAAAAAATTCTCAGTCGCAGCTCAGAGTCAGGAAGTTGACGGTATGATACCCCCGTGCCTTGGAAAGCACGTAAAGCCGTTAGTCCTGCGCCTGATCTGTCTCCGATCATGTTGGATTGCCGTCTCACTGGACTATGAGAGTGAAGGAATAGTAAGTGCACCTGTATATTGCGCACACACTTGTGCACTATAATATCTACTGAGTACCTAGCTGATCTCCGTTGAGATTGGCAAGGAGGATGTTTTTGAATATGTTGGTTTTCGGCATAACGTAGTACTTACTGTACATGTAATAAATTGTTGATAAATATAGCTTGATGAAACTCGAATTAGAACTGGTCTTGCCAAACTACAAAATAAACGACCGGCGATACATTCCGCAACTTTTGTATCAAATGTCACGTGAATGTGAGATGTGAGATTAGTATTCAAGAATTATTATTGGTAATCAGAAATGTACGAAATCGATACTTCATAATATTCAAATGTTTCGAGGTATCGCTTTTTATATATTTCTTTTCAAATCTATCGAATGATTAATACTTTTTCGGAACAAAAAATTAAAACTTGCTTAGACTCTTCCATTCGACCGCGCACAATGGAGACGGCCGCGATTAGTTCTAACCTACCCAGAGGACGATATCACTGGCCATCCGCTGTAAGAACGAGTTCTTGAAACCCATACACTCCACAAGACCGCAGTTCCGTCCTCGCTATCGAGGACCTCGCCGCGCTCCCCGTCACCCTCCCGACCCCCTTAACAGTTCCGGCTCGCGTGATGACGAAATTAACGGACAGGATTAGGTTAAACCCCAATCTTCCCCACTCATCCTCTCCCAGAGGCCGTCCTGAGCCGAGGTTCGTAACCCGTTAGTGGGTTGCCCTCAGCATGGTCACCTAACTTAAAAGGGTTGCGAGCGCCTTCTGCGTTCACCCTAAAGACCGGTGTGGCCAGAAAACCCGAGTTGCGTCAGGATACTGGCCGCAGGGGCACTAACAGAAAAAAAATTTGCTTGGACTGGGTCTGTAACATACATAATATTAAAAACGGGTACACTGAAACACAAAAATTGTGCGAACAGTAATATAGGCGTAACAAAGGAGTTGTACTTATTGTGATACTGTACACGTATTGCAAGCCGGAAAATATATGGAGTGAATATTGTGAAATATTTACAAAGCATTGTTATTGTCAGCGGATGTCCCACGCATTTTCGCACTCGATTAATATATTAGCCCTGTATTATATACTATCCCACTGCTGGGCCTCTGCTACTGAGAAGGTTTAGGCCCTATTCCACCATGTTGGCTTAGTGCGGGTTGGCAGACTTCACACACCTTCGAAATTCTTATGCAGATCTTTCAGGGGGTGGTGGTCAGCTATGCAGGTTTCCTCACCATGTTTTCCTTCACCGTTAAAAGAAGGGTAAATATTGTATTTGCAATCATCCCTACATCCATATATTATTGCCAGTTTTTTAGTAATTTTATAAGGTAAACTTATAAACCAAATCGACTAATCATTTTACAGACTAACGTTGGCAAATACAAAAAGAAATTAAAATTTTGCCAAAAATTAGGTATTTTTAATATTATTATAATTTCATGCACGTGAATGGAATGCAACTTCATCTTCATATTTATACAGTTTTTATTGTAGAATAATAAATAGCAATCGACGACGACCTGTGAATATGACAACCATTGTAAACGATTCTATGATTTTATTAAGAGAATTTATTGTTAAAGTACTTTATACTTTAAACTAATTCTGTGCCAGATAGGGTCTAAAGCCCCCTAAGTATGAATACGAAAAATCTTTATAATTTAAGACTCTCATATGAAGAGTCCGTCTGGGTGGGTACAACCGCAATGTCTACGGCCAAGCAGAAGTGTGCATGCACTATTGTGTTTCGGTTTGAAGGGCATTGTAGCCAGTGTAACTACAAGACGTAATTAGACTTAACATCTTATGTCTAAGGATGACGAGCGCAGTGGAATGCCACATAGTACTTTGTAACTCAAGGTGTTGGATAGTGTTGCTACTGTTTATGGGTGGTTGTATCGCTAACAATCAGGCGAACGGCATACTCGTCTCGTCATTCAACGCCATAAAAAAAAGTCTATGCGGAATGAGTCACATATACAAGAAACTTACAGGTTAAATATTACATTGGTCCATATTATTTTTCACCATCAACGAGCTTGTACCAAGCTGGTATACATATTTATGGGCGGTATTAATAAATCAATCTCAAGTTTGAGTTACATCTCAAGTAGACATAATGTATGAAGAGTCCAATACATTGTGTCTACTTGAGATGTAACTCAAACTTGAGATTGGATTATTAATACGACCTTAAGTGTTCTTTACAATGACAGCAATTAAGACTGGTCATGTCGGGGTGCTATTAACGTCGCCCGATTATCTTTTTTAATGAGGTTATGACATTTGCTCGTTAAAACGAGATATTGCTGTCTCTTTCTAACTTAGTGATATTTTAGTCAGTGTTCGTAATTTATTCACGAAAATACTTTTTGTCATTTTTAATGTTAAAACGCGTGTTAAGCCATTTAAGATATACGTCCATGAAATGAGGAACCTTCGCATGATGCTTGACAGTAGAATCACCATGTATAATAATATATATAATATGAGAAATTACTGCGGGGCACTGCACTGTGCGTGTGATAACTTGATGCCCTTTAGTTAAGAAGTCCGCTTAAATTATGAAAGTATTAACATCTTTCCTTATTCTTCAAAAACTATTTTAAATTATCAGTCTTCGATACCCGTCGATACCTCTTCACCAAAAGTTTTGTCTATATGTCTATGAACTTTGCGAATATTAACAGCAATACGTTTTCCTTAATCGATACCAGGAATCCACGTATTATTTAATCTCGAGACAAACGAGTTGCTTCTAAAGGTAGAAGAATTCGTTCAGTATCACATAACTTTTGCCCGATATAGCGATAGGCATGCTTCCTATCACATCATGGAGTGCACGGCGAAAAGTGGGTACACTCGTTGCACCTCTGCCTACCCCTTCGGGTATAAGGGGGTGAATGTGTACACACACACATTCATGCTCTCCACGCGCATGACATACCTTCGGGCTATAAACGAGGTAGTATAGTATATTCTATGTTTATACATTAAAAACATTGTTTTTAACCTTTATAGAAAAAAAGAAACAAGTTATCGGGTCTGCCTCGCCAATGAATACTAAAAATAATATTTCATTAATATTCCAAGTGTTTTAGGTCACATGACAGTAAATTATAGTGGACTACACTAAAACACGATATTCTCGTTTTAAAGATCAAAGATGAATGATTTTATAACTACTGATATTTTTTCTTATTTTATCATTTTGTCTGTAACAAAATTGCAGGACATTTAAAATACTTTAAAGAGATGGGGTTTGCTCCTGACGGTTTTTAATTATAAGCTATTTTTGTGATAATGTCGAGTGTTAGAAATGTCATTAACACTTTACTATGTGGCTTTCTGTGTTCTAATGTGGTAGACTAATGCGTTTTTCGAGCAGGAGTTATCTTTACTAACTGTAACTTAATCAGTCAAGGAACGGTTAAAACAATTACATACACACAAAATATTTGAAATACTCTCCTACGTGTATGACTTCATGACTATTTTAATATTATTACTTTACAAGTTGTAAGTTTAAGAAACCCGCCTTGTTCAACAATCTTCTTAGCACAGTTTTACAGGTCTGGCGTATTAATTTTCAACACAATGTTTTCGTATATTTGTTCGTGTATTTTCTTAGCTTAGCTGGCAATTTAAACTCCGAATATACGTTTATACTAAGCGAATATAAATTTAATAAATTTTTTGTTTGTAGTGGTTTTGAAGTCGGTTTATTTTTTGTTAATAAGTTTTTGTATTATGCATTTTAAAAATAATTTAATTTGATATTTCGTACTATTCTTTAAAGAAGCGACGAAAGCCTAGTTGGGAATGGAACGGTCTACCGAGACATTGTCCGGAGGTTCAAACCCAAGGCACACACCTCTGACTTTTCAAAGTTACGTGTGTATTGTTTATCAATTATGGTTCGCTTTAACGGTGAAGGAAAACATCGTGAGGAAACCTACATACCTGAGAATTCTCTTTAACAATTTCGAGGGTATGTGAAGTCTGCCAACCCGCATTAGGCCAGCGTGGTGGACTAAGGCCTGAACCCTCTCAGTAATGGAGGAGGCCCGTGCTCAGCAGTGGACAATATATAATACAGGGCTGATTGCATTGCATTGCACTATTCTTTGGCATTTTATAGTCACCCTATAAATACACTTGCCACGTGTGACACTAGTCTAATCTGACCACTCGTGCGACTGTTCGCCCCTTTATATTCAACCTATGTTATTCGACTCTAATACTACTAACAGACGATTAGATTTGGTATCATCGTACCAATTCGTCACGCGGTACAGTCTTCACGCCACACGATCGAACCGAACCATGCGATGTCCAGGTGTATCCAACCAAGTTTGATGGACAAGCCATCGAACCAGCCGTACCAACAATAGTAATAATAATGTCCATCGAACCGTGCCCCACACGATGCGATATGGTGCGATGGCATACCATTTTAATGGTTCGGCTGTACCAAATCGCATCGTATGTGCCCACTTTAAGATTCTCTCTCTAGATTGCTAATTCTTGTGTAATGTAAATGCGTTGTGATCGGTAAATGTCATAGTGCATCCACGAAGCAATATTATTTTAATTAACGTTGTGCGATCATTGATCTGCAATATAATAATGATGAATTACTGTAAATAAATAATAATTCAAATATTAAGTATCATCACCTGATGGTTTTATTATGAAGATGTATGTTTTTTTTTGCATTTTCAATTGTATTGTTAGTGGATATATTCTATAACCTTATATTTGGACAATCTACGTGCATAACAAAATACATTAAAATACACATCTATGCAAATGTCTAAATGTAAAATTCCTTAGTCACTAAAAATGTTGAAAATGTTTTAAAAAATAGCGAGTTCAATGTGCTAGACAGTTTTAAAAAAAAATTGCTTTGCGATTAATAAGGTAATATCTTTTGCGGTGCGCGTCGATTTAATTTCCTCCTCTTGGGGTGCGCGTCGATTTAAATTTCTCCGCGTTAACATGCCCTAGGGACACGAGGTTATTTACTACTTTTTCAGCTTTTGCTGAAAAAAAATCCGGGATAAATTCCCGCTTTATATTTTTCCGGGATAAAAAATTGCCTATGTGTAAATCCAGGACATGACCTACCCATGTGCCAAATTTCAGAAATCCGTTCAGTAATTTTGGAGATGAGTTACAAACAGAAAAACAGACAGAGAGAATGGAGTTAATGTATTGATTTAATTTTGTCATCGAGAAAAACGAGGAATCGCAAATGTTTTACGATTACCTTGGCATAACCAAAATAGCTATATACAATTACAAAACTAGCCCTTATTATGACATATTAAGGGCTATTTTTTTAATCAGTATAAGTTAAGGAACTAAACTTTTCTAATCATTTTACTGTGATTTTTTATTTGACCATGGCGTACTTTATTCTATAAGTTTTTTGAACTAGTTGAATTTGACATAGATTTCGGATCGCCGCGCCATAGCCATATTAATAAATAGAAAAGAATTATAGAATTTAATAACCCATAATGTCATGTTGTTATGATGACTTTCAGGTTATTAAATTGGCGCCCATAAAAAGATTGATGACGCCCTACATTTTATTATTCGGTTACAAAATCCATGGTGTTTTTTTACACGTATTTGTTTTTGTTTTATTTGTCCGGATGGAAATGTTAGATAAGCTCTACGTTTAGCAATAGACTTGATTTAGCTGATGATGATGGAAAATAATTGTAACCATGTGAACACCAATGCAATTGAATTGTACAAACTATCAACGTAAATAAAATTTGTATACATTCTAAAACAAAGATTGCGACCTCTGAGTGTGTTGCAAAAAATGTGTTAAAATTTAAAATTATTTGCTACAGTTAATGGTAATTATGTGGAAAAAATACATTTAAAATAGAGTTCAATAAACTAAGCAACGCTTTTATGTATGTTGCCCTTGATTCTGTCAGCATAATAAATGGTGTTATAAGGCGTCTGCACAGTGCCTGATGTGTGTTCTGATATGAACTACATATAGAAGCGACTGTGAGAATGTATTGCAATATAATTTACAATAACTAAGATAATCGTTCTGCGTGCAGAAGACCCGTCAAATGATTGAGTAGTGTCTAACTAGACTTGGGATCGAGCAATAAAAAAGGGGTTCAAAGACCTTTATATATCTGATTATAAACACTATTTTTTTGAAAATATACTTACATGTCATAGTTAGCTATATTTTTATACGGCCAAACCTAACAAGTGCTTAAGATACAAGTCTGGTTTCGTTGCATATTATATCACAAATTTTACTACAGCTAGACCCAAAACAAATATTTGCAAATAATACGTCCATCTTGTCCCTGTGCGGGAATTGAACCCGCGGCGTCTTGATTTATGAATGCCTCATCGCTTGGCGCGCAACGCAGGTAATTTGTTTGACAATAAACGCACGAATAACATATTTCTAGTATACAACTTTACAAATACGTATGTGCAATGTTCGTACATACAAGAGTGTTTGTAAACAACGCTGATTTGTAATCAGTCTTGAGTTCGCAAAAGATATTTATTATCTCGAAGATGTAAACATGAGATTTCATCACAATGTTTTTTGAAGTAGTTGGCGTATAACTTGGAAAATAATTGTATTTTAATGCTGCCAGTGCGAAAAAATACTATAAAAAGAAAACAGTGAAACAGATGTTTCCTTTTTACCGTGAAATGTAATGCATAGTTTGCCATGGTATAAAGTCGCAAAAGTCAGAGTTACCTTTTAACATAGCATTTATAATATCTGTCCGAAAAACCCACTGTGCTCGTTGGTGGACCCTGTGGACTCCAAAACGACTGGATGGATTTTAATATTTTTTTTTAGATTATGTTTTGATTAGCACAGAGTGTGGTTTTGTGATTTTAGTAGTCGATCAACACTTTTATTTTCTTTTTAGCAACTGTGTCGTCATCGGTACCCGTGCGCAGCAGCGTGGGTCGCTAGTAAATAATAAAAAAGAAAAATTGCTGATAAGATATTGTCTTGTTGGACTAATTTCGTATTATCGAATAGTAAACATTGTTTTTGCAATTTTTGTAGACCATTCACCTCACGCCGACCTGAGGTCAGAACTAATTCGAGGGCACGTGAACACCGGTATCAACAATGAACAATGGTAATTGACGTCGAAAAACAAATGTCACTGTGTTTGAGATGGGTTATTTTTTTATGTTTATAATGAGTAATGACTGTTTAAAAGTGTTATTTCAGAATGTTTTGAGAGCGTAAAGCTGCACACTCGTAATTTAATTGGCAAATGAGAAATAAAAGCTTAAAATATATTTATTTTAGTTTACCTACAAGCCTTTTACAAAAAATGACTTGTACATAATGTAACGAAATTACCTCACGATACCTTTTTTGTGTTGATTATAATTTGGTTATATTTTTTGAAAAAAAAAAAAAAAATGTGTGCGAGTTGGACTTCTGTATCGAGGGTTCCGTACAAATTTGTAGGTAAAGTGTCTAAGTATACTATTAGTTTATAGATCGCCAAAATTAATAAAAGTTCAAAAGTAAGTTTTCAGATTTTTTTCCTTTTTTGCCAAATTTCATGGTTCTAGGTCCACGGAAAATATCTTATAAGTTTATATTCCCTTATGAAATCGCAAAATTTGCGACGTAAACGGTCATCTTTTGATCGTGTTGACTTACATAACTAGTCCAATATAATTATTAAAATAGTGACGAGATAACAATTTTATTTATGCATTTTAGTTACAAATACTTTCTTTTGATAATACGGTATAGATAAAATTACAATGACCCGAAAACAAAACAAATAAAATTCGAGCGTTAAAACTCTTAAGATAGATTTGTTACTAAAGTCAAAGTATACCTACCATTACTATATTATATTATACTAGCTGTTGCCCGCGGCTCCGCCCGCATTAAAAAGTTTTTCCGTGATAAAAGTGCCGGTTTATATTTCCCCGGGATAAAAAGTAGCCTATGTGTTAATCCAAGACATGATCTACTCGTGTGCCAAATTTCATCGAAATCCGTTCAGTAGTTTTTGCGTGAAAGAGGAACAAACATCCATACATCCAGATATCCAGACATCCATACATACTTACAAACTTTCGCCTTTATAATATTAGTAGGACTAGCGTCTAGCGCCAGTCGTTCATGTCAGCTTACGTACGTACGTACAATTTTTTTATTGCTTTCGAATGCAGATAATCAAACGGCGCTGACGTCAGCAATACCAAGACACAACCAAGCCGCTGCCTACCGTAAAAACATATTTAAACATCGTTTGAAGAAATCATAACGCTGAGGAAACACTGTGGGAGGAAGTTCATTTCAGAGTGAACACGTACGTGGTAAAAATGATCTCTGGAAACTTACAGTGCTAGAAGTCGGTGTTACCAGCTGGAATGGATGAAGTTTTCTCCGACAACGGCTAATCTGATGGTAAAACGGAGATGACGGTGTCATCTCATACAGTTCCTCCGATCACTCCCCGTGGAAGTGTCGATAGAGCACGCAAAAAGACCCAATGTCTCTTCGCATGTCTAACGGCTCCAAACCGTCAGTGAGCTTAGGCTCGTTTGCGCTTCAAACAGCACGCCACTCTAAGGAGTCAAGTGGAAGCAATTGGTACTTGGGTGCCAGCCCAGAGGAGCGAGCACTCCAGGACAGTCCGGATTCGTGCTTTATAAAGTAATATAATACACACACACTCACACACACAATCAATCAATTATCGTTCGCTTTAACGGTGAAGGAAATCATCGTGAGAAAACCTACATACCCGAGAGTTCTCCAAAAGAATTTTGAGGGTATGTGAAGTCTGCCAACCCGCTCCAGGCTAGCGTGGTGGACTAAGGCCTAACCCCTCTCTGTGTAGAGGAGACCCGTGCTCAGCAGTGAGCAGTATATAATACAGGCCTGATTGCAATTGCAATGCACTAATTACCATAGTATAAAATGTTCTTATTTTGTAGGCTCGACGATATATATGTTAAAGAACATTTAGTATATTTTTACAACCGGCCGACGTTACAGTTAAATATATTTAACGGAAACCTGAGGTCTCGTGGTTTCGTACAAGGTTAAGGTTACTTTTTTAACTAGTTTTTGTTCATATAACTGATTTAACCCGGTTTATTGCACGGAAATACAACGTACTGTTATAAATAACCAGTTGATATTCATACGGTTATTCTTATAGTTACTCTGGCGTTCTTTGTACTTACTACTTTTTTTATAAGCCTCTAACAGACGAAAGTAAAGCATACATCCACAGAACTTATTTTCATTCAAGCCAAAGTAAGCACCAGCCATTTATAGTGAAGATTAGTACCAGTACACCATAGTCTTAGTTGCAAAAGGGAGTAAAATACTCATTGAAAGCAAAACTACCTTGCCATGTGTAATACTTTTACAATCAGGTGTTACAGGGAACACCGTCAAATGCCTTTTACCCTATGAGACTGTAAACTCGTAACACACCTGTGTTATCTTCGTGAACTTTTTTTTTATCGCGGGGAAAAAACGCATTATCGCTACCACCACTGGGGGGTGAGTGGAACGGTTATGTTGGTTTCACACAGTCTTACGGCACAATGTCGACACTCGGGAGTATAACTTCATCCGAGCGAGCATTGGACAGAGTCCCTAACACTATGTACACCCTACACCGGCATACCAACCAAAACCCGCGGTGGCCTTCTTCAGCGCCTACGGGACGGCCCCGGGGTATCTTGTTGCATGGCATGGTATAAACGCGATGAGGTACGTTACATGCTATGAAAATAACGTGTAGCATAGGGAAAAAGAGCCCTGCAAGGTTAAGGTTTTAATATTTTTTCCTATCACTATGTCGGCCGAGGCTACGCAGCGCGGTGCGCACACGCAGCCGTCCTTGCCACGGTCGACGGCACACATACCGATAGCCTAACAATACTAGTTGGTATGGATGTTACGATTTACATTGTTATTATAGCTAGTAATTGTTAATGTTGAATGGTATTCGTTAAGGTATCATTGATTTTATAGTTAGCTACTTGTTACTGTTGAGAAGAGAATTATAATACTGTCATTACTAAATGTAATTCACTGTTTAAAACCGTATATGATCGGATAAGTATAAGTCGGGATGATTAAGTAATTCATTAAAGATTGCAAGCACATGCATTAGGTTTTCTTGTTTACGTTCAAACTGACTTGAATTCAAATTACCTTGACCGCGAATCGAACTGAGAATCCGTTTCCTTGAAACCAAAAAGTGATAAATATATTTACTATGAGTGTTTTTCCGTAAAAAGTCATTGATAAACCAGGTGCGGTAACCCTACACGCATCCTACGAACAACTTTGATTTTCCTGTTATTTGTTAAGTTTAATGTGAGTATTATATTTTGATTTAAGCGCAGTGCTAAGAAAAGATAATGCTAATTAATATGCAGGAGAATTGTTTATTTAAGCCAGTAAATTTTTTTATGCAATAAATAAAGTCACAAAAACACACACACAGTCACGCCTTTTATCCCCGAAGGGGTAAACAAAGGCTCAACTAGTACACCCACTTTTCGCCGTACGTATTGCGTCCCCATGATGTGATAGGGGCGAGCCTATCGCTATATCGGGCACAAATTCCAGACTTCGGGCTGATACTGAATAGAAAACACAATATAACTGCCCGACCCGGGGATCGAACCCGAGACCTTAGCATTGCAGTCGTATCGTAATACAAATACGCCATCGCATCGGGGCATTCAATAAAGAAACTCGTCGACTCATATAAAGAAAACGAGAAAGAGAAAATATAAAGAATATGAACACCAACAAAAACTGCGCTCATGTTCGAGATAATAGATACTCAATACCCAGTGTACAAGTTGCATTGTCCATTTAAACCAAGCCATAGAAATAGACAAAACTACTTCTTTAACAAGTATAGACTTGCTAAAACAGTATTTCATAGGACAGACAATAAACTTACCTCGTAAATATTTAGTCAAAGATTGTATAGTTGTTAGCCTAAATTTAGTTTGACGTATATTTACTAGGTCTTGTCATTATCAAACATAGTAGATTTATAGATACGTATACTCAAATACAATTTCGCGTCATTCATTAGAGTATTCGATAAGATTGTTGTATCCGCCAAATCTTGTAACCTTGATAATCATTTGGCGCAGACTATTAAGGATAACGACGTTTCTAAACAAATAAAGCATGGATCTAATCTCCTGCGAGAATTCAACAAATTATCATCATTACCCGAGGATTTTCTTATCATCTATATAATTTTATAATCTATAACGTATCGTAATACTCCTAGCCAGTTTCGACCATGGTGGCTAATCTCAAGGGGGATCAGCCAGGTACGCAGGAGATATTATAGTGCACATGTGTGTGCGCAATACGCAGGTGCACTCGCTATTCCTTCACTCTCATAGTCCGGTGAGACGACAATCCGACATGGCCGGAGAGAGTCAAGGCGCAGGATCAACAGCTTTACGTGCTTTCCGAGGCACGGGGTATCACACCGCCAACTTCCTGACTCCGAGCTGCAATAGAGTAATTTTTAAGATGGAAAAACTCAGTCAAGGTGTTTTATTTGGGCTCGACCTGGAATTAAAACGCAGGACCTTAGCGCGCAAATCGTACTTGTAACGCGTACGCAATACAACCACGCCATCGAGGCAATTTGTACCTACAATATAAAGAGGTCAAGTTTGTAAGTTTGGATTTAGGGTCTAGGGACGTCAGCAGTGGCCATGTAGTGGTTGATTGTAATGATGTGTTTGTCTGTTATTTATGAAGCTTTGATATCATTTTTTTTATGTAACAAAGTGAATACATATATAGTATATAATGTACTGCATGGTTAACTGAAATGGTCTGCTGAGACAGATGTCCGCAGGTTCGAAACCCTACGCACCCACCTCTGACTTTTGGAAGTAATATGTGTATTGTATAGCAATTATCATGTACTTAACGGTGAAGGAAAACATCGTGAAGAAACGTTCCTACCCGAGAATTCTCCAAAAAAAAAAACTAAAGAATTTAAGGCTTAAACCCCCTCAGTAGAGGTCCGTGCGCAGCAGTGGGCAGTATACAATACAGGAATGGTATTATAATATTTTATTATATGGGATAGTAAATCGCTCCTGAACCTGACAAAACTTAACGGCCAATTCCAATAAACAATTCAAATCCCTACATTCGAATCGAAGAAAATGAACCAATCAGAAGGAAGTTTGACATGCTAACGGATGACTTCATTTGATTGGTTTATTCTTCCCATTCGAAGCTAGAGATGGGATCGTTTATTTAAATCGCCCTCATAATATCCAGCGATTGCTTAATGTTTGATGGCACTCAGTTTACCTATTGTAATTAGTTTTAGTGTAATCATGCTCGAACGCGTCATAATAGTTTTGATAATTGACGATCCGTTTACGTAATAGTGGAAAAACCTGCTACTATTATTGGTCTATTAGATAAATCCTCGTGATTTTCGTAAATCTTTATATAATAATATAAATATGCCTTGAGTAGTATACAGTCCCACTGCCGGGATCGGCTTCCTTTACTACTGTGAGAGTTTAGGCCTTAGTCCACCATACTGCGCGGGTTGGCAGATTTCATATACCTCAATAAATCTTGCCAACCCGCACTGGGCCAGCGTGGTGGACTAAGACCTAACCCCTTTCAGCGGCAGAGGGGGTCCGTGGTCAGCAGTGGGCAGTATATAATACAGGACTGATTGCATTGCATTACAAAAAATCTTATGGAGAATTCTTAGATGTAGGTTTCCTCACAATGTTTTCCTTCACCTTTAAAGCGACCGATTATAATTGATAAATAATTCGCACACAACTAAATATTTAAATGAAATTAAATCCATATAAAAGCGTGTGAGATTAAATAGTAACTATACCGAGAAGCCCACGTTAATCTGCCAGGATTTTTTGTATTGCTTTTTGAGAAATGCGCAATCGTGATCGTACTATTGTCTCGGTATCAATCACGATTTATAGCTTGTAGGTTTCGTAAGCAAGGGTCTACTAATACAAAACTTTTATTTATGACATCAGGTGGATACGATTGGTACTACCATCGATTTGTCCATCGTTGCCAACCACTAGTCCTATGTGTATTGCGCTGTGTATCAGCTTGAAAGGCATTGTAACCAATGTACTAAACAACTTACTATATATCAGTCACAAGTCATAACTTTTAATTTAGGGCTTGATTGTGTATGTATCTAATTTGGGGTAAAGACAGTATGGTAAGTACTAATTCTTAATTCAAAATTCTTGATATTACAACTTTGTGGATTTTTTGTGAATGCAGTGTATATCATCGCTTTGTCTGTTATGGAGTTGAATAAAATTCTCCAATAAGTAGTTCCTCACAAAAAAATGATTATAGCAATAAACAAACCATGAGGATGCTCGTGCGAGAAGCATTACTTTATGACAGAGTTGTTAAACGAACAAAAACCTCCGTTGTCCAAATAAACAGGTAAATTGGTGCTATTTCGTAATTTAGCATGTTTTGATGACCCTTGGGTTTTTTTACTGTAATTTGATGTAATTGACGCAATCATTTCTAAAATAGCTAGTGAGTCGTCCAGGTTGGAGTCGACTTAGCAACGCTTTGTTTAGAATTTCCACTATTTTGTATGTTAATTATTTTAACGTTATATGATTTATGTAATGATAAAATTTAAATATCCTAGCTCCTTTTCGTAAATAGGAAATAGGTATCTTAATATGATAGTGTCACATTTTTTTATTACTTCTAAACATTAAAACTTATACAAGTAACATATCTGAAAACAAATTAATTAATTTAACAAAACAGATTGAAGTGTTAATGTTAATTAATGACAGCTAAGAGACGTACAGCTACCTTAATGACGTCAACACCATTATGGTGCAGGCGTGCAAGAGAGATAGCCATATTACTACGCGTCATTTGAAACAATAATAGCCTATTATATAAATTACCTTTGGAAATGTTTTCACGGGTTTCTATTGCATATTGTTTATTGTTGAGTATAAAGCTACTGAATTAAACAAAGGCAAACTACCCTATTCAATACAATAATATTAATTTCTGGAACCACAATGAAAGATTAAGGAGCAGTTTGTTTCGGTTTGATACCTTTTATTCTCAAATTCACGATATTCAAGGCAGGTCGAGTTATTTCCTTTGCTATCGGCATTGTGATTATTATAAAAACAAGCGAGGAAAATCAATTGAGTTTTAATTAAATGCCGACTGCCAGTGACGATAAGTGTTGTGCGTAATGTAATACTCGAATGAATTTAAAGCAATTTGCATCTTATTTTTTTGAGAAAACTTTATTCTTAATGTTCTTTTAATCATTACGTAATAAGTAGAAGTCATATAGAATAGTAGCTAATGGGATATTACGCATTAATTTAAATACTAATTAATGACTAAGGTGTTAAACATAATTACTAGCTTTTTCGCGCGGCCCCGCCTGCGTGAACGAGTTTTCCGGGATGAAAGTCCCGCTTTATATTTTCCCGGGATAAAATATGTTTAATCTAGGACATGATCTACCCGTGTACCAATTTTCAACGAAATGCGTTCAGTAGTTTTTGCGTGAAAAAGTTATAAACATCCATACATACAAACTTTTGCGTTTATAATATTAGTAGGATGTTTGTGTTGTTAATCCTCTTACAGTACCTTTTTGTTCTTGAGTTATATTTTTTTTATTGTTCCTTTTTATATGCCTTCCTAAGGGTTTTTTAATACATCAATGCTTCCTTATGCCTAATAATCTAATCTCTCTAGCTGCAATTTCGCATGTCTATTTTGTTTGCGTCTGCGAATTTTCGCCGAGATTGTTCTGGTACGCGTTGCACTTGTGGCGTAGTTGTATTATGGTACGACTGCAATGCTGAGGTCTCGGGTTCGATTCCCGGGTCGGGCAAAGTGATATTGAGTTTTTCTACTCAGTATCAGCTCGGAGTCTGGAATTTGTGCCTGATATGGCGATAGGCTCGCCCCTTATCACATCATGGGACGGAATAACGGCGAAAAGTGGGCGCACTAGTTGCGCCTCTGCCTACCCCTTCGGGGATAACAGGCGTGAGTGTATATATATATATATATATGTATAAATGTTGCTCCAGTGTGAAGTTAGACAAAAGTTGATCCACCTATTTCACGTGTTTGCTCAGCTCCGAGTCTCGCAAACTGATATACTTTGATCCGTGTTTGATGCGCGTGTGACGTCGGTGGATCTGCACTCACAGGTTTTCAACATACTCGTCGACGTTTTGACCAACATTTGTGGATCCATTAACGGTCAAAAAAATGATACTGAATGTGATTACTTTGATCCAGAATATATTGACTTATATGCTACATTTACTGCGACTAAGTTGATCCGGAGCCAAAATTGACGAATAGGTACTGAAACACAAAGCGGCAAAATCTGTTTTACTGTTTTCTCCTGTTTTTGAAGTTATACTTCTTTAAGCGCGTTATGAAAAATTTATGGGAGTGAAGATTTTCGATGCGCGCGCATGTGTGACACAAAATTTTCTCACGGGAGAATTATCATAAAGGGCAGATTTAATGTTAGATTTCAAAAAAATGACCACCATTGTGAATTTCTTTGTTTTAAGGCCAACCGACCTCAAAATCGATATCTGAGCATGGCCTTAGGTACAAAGGGCAGATCCAATGTTATAATTGAAAAAAGTGGCCGCCATTTTGAATTTCTTTGTTTTAAGGACAATTGACGTCAAAATCGATACTTGGGCATGCCATTGATAGTAAAAGACAGATCTAATAATAGACTTAAGAAAAGAGGTAGCTATTCTGAACTTCTTAACATTGAGATTTCAGTCTCTTATAAGGTAAAGTTTAGTATAATACTGGGTAACACATTTATAATTAAGCGTTTTCTGTTTTGCAAAAATGTTTTATGAGCATTTAACACATTTTCAAGTCTAAAGCGGATGGGTCCGCCCTGTGGATTGGGGGCGTTTGGAGAATTCCACCACGGTATCCCCTGCCTGTCGTAAAAGGCGACTAATAGGGGCCTCCGGGGGTCACGGGTGGGCGGGAGGCGCCGCCCACCTATTAGTCTAGCCAACTTCTGTGACCCCCGTGATGGACGGCAGCGTGTCTCACGCTGCCTCGGACACCAAGGGCGTCCTTCGGTGTACGGGGGCTTCTGAGCCCTCGCAACAACAGGAGAAGAACCGCAACAGCGGTACGCGCAGGGGCGGTTGCGGACGACAACTTAGACGTGAGTCGGAGGAAGCCCGCAGCCGTCCCTAATGCGCCGAAGATGGCCTTACAAAAAAAAAAAGCGGATGGGTATTAAAACAACTTGGTGTGATAGAAAGGGGCGACTTTTCGTGGGAGACAAAAATGAAACGTCCATTCTCATGCAGCAAATTTGTGAGTCCATTTCCACAGAACAATCATCGAGGTCTATCATCCGGTATCGTCATCACCATTATCAGCCATATGGCGTCCACTGCTAAACATAGGCCTCCCCCAAAGATTTCCAGATGGACCTATCAAAAGCGGCCTGCATCCAGCGCGTTCCTGCAGCCTTTAACAAGTCATCGGTCCATCTTGCAGATGGACGACTGAAGCTACGCTTGCCAGTACGTGGTCTCCACTCGAAAATTTTTTTGTCCCATCTGCCGTCAGTTCTTCGAACTATGTGCCCTGCCCATTGCCACTTCAGCTTGCTTATCCATTGGGCTATGTCAGTAACTTTCGTTCTTCTACGGATCTCCTCATTTCTGATTCGATCCCGTAGAGAAACACCTAGCAAAGCCCTTTCCATAGCTCGCTGAGTGACCGTGAGCCGTCTTAGGCGGCCCATAGTCAGAGGCCACGTCTCAGTGCCGTATGTCATTACTGGTAACACACATTGATTGAAGACTTTTGTCTTCAGGCACTGAGGCATTTTGGACGAGAAGACCTTGCTTAGTTTCCCGAACGCTGCCCATCCAAGCTGGATTCGCCGATTGATATCTTTCTCAAATTTGGACTTGCCGAGTTGGACTACTTAACCTAAATGGACGTACTCGTCTACAACTTCGAGAATTGAGCTCCCAACGATAATTGAGGTTGGCACAATATGAACATTCGACATGACCTTGGTCTTGTCCATGTTCATCCTGAGACCCACCAGTTGAGATACTCGGTTGAGCATTGTGGTCAGACCCTCCAGCGATTCTGCCAGTACACCGATGTCATCGGCAAAACAAAGGTGAGTGATGTATTCGCCATTGATGTTGATGCCGAGTCCTTTCCAGTCCAAGAGCTTGTAAGCATCTCCCAACGCGGCAGTGAACAGTTTCGGAGAGATAACATCTCCGTCTCACGCCTCTGTGTAGTGGAATAGCTTTCGAACTCTGTTCTTGTACTCGGACCTACATGGTGGCGTTTTATACAAGCACCTCAACACTTCGATGTACCGATGATCAATGTGGCACCGCTATAGAGACTGCAGCACAGCCCAGGTCTCGATCGAATCTAAGGCTTTCTCATAGTCCATGAACGCTAAGCAAAGTAGCAAGTTATACTCCCCAGTTTTTTCTATAACTTGTCGCAGCGTATGGATGTGGTCTATTGTACTATAATCTTTACGGAATCCGGCTTGTTCGGGAGGCTCGAAGTCATCTAGCCAGCGCTTGAGACGATTCGTGATGACTTTTGAGAACAGCTTGTAAAAAGAATATGGGTCTGTAATTCTTAAAAAAGGCGTTATCACCGTTTTTTTAAGAACAATACCACCACACTTCTGTTCCATGTCTTGGGCGTTGTATCCTGGAGCAGCACGAAGTTGAATAGCTTTTGAAGGAATGTAAGAGTCCGGTATCACAGACCAAAAATACAGTAAAAAAATATAGATAAATTATCTCTTTCACATAGAGTATAAAACAATCTACGACACTTTAGATAGCATCACTTTTTTTATACTTTGACTAGTTGCGCTCCGCGGTGTTAGTCGCGGCTTAAATTCCAGCAGGAATACTTTTCGGAGTAAAAGTTAGTCTATGTACTAATTCAGGGTGTCAACTACGGCTATAACAAATTTCATCAAAATTGGTCCAGCCGTTTGAGCGTGAAGACGTAACTAACATGCACACACACTTTTTCACAAACTTTCGCCATTATAATATTAGTGTGATTACCAATTGAGCTCAGTGACACCGTATTAGTAACATGTTGATACTGTGAATAAAATATCATTAATTGGATGTGTATAAAACGTCACGGATGCTCTCAGCCAATCTGATCTGAATCTGACTGTTTGCTGTGCTCTGATTGGCTCATTCAAATCGGATCAACATTTACCGTAACTATCGCAAGGTGGATTTGTATATCGGATCAACTACTGCAAACGTTAGTCAGAAGTCCCGTGAGTGTAGATGTTGATCCGGTTGGAGCCACATTAGTTACCAGAAATGCATATTGGATCAACAAAAGGCGCCGGATCAACATAGATTTTTGGATCAACAAAGTGCTCGCGTGAAGTCGCGTCTGATCAACATTTACCGTCAAGAGATCTCTATATATATATATATATATATATATATATATATATATATATATATATATATTTATGTTCTCATAGTTATTTTTATCACGTGATCAAACCACTTACGCTATATTTATGGCGATTAACTTTTACATCTTACCTTCATTTTCCTTATGCCCTTTATGTGAAAGTATCAAGGATTTTACCTTAAGTTTTAATAAAGAGTGAATCCCCGAAACCGCTCGGAAGTATTTTGAGAATAAATATGATGCATGTTACGTAGAGGGAAACGATACCAAGGCCCACTGTTGACCTATAGTCCGTCAACCAGTCGAAGTAACTTCATAGTTCAATATACATTTACGCTTTTATATATGCTTAATGTCAACGTATGCTGTCATGGCGAGCAAGCGACACCAAAATAAAGTGGTCGCACTTGGGAGCAGATGGTGGCTGGTAAAAGTTCAATGTACCATTGTTTCAACACTGATCAAGATGTCACATTTACAATGTGTCTGAAGTTGTCATGAATTTTGGAGAAGCAAATAAAATTAATTAATAACTCAAGGTGCTGAAAGGTGTTGCTACTGTTTATGTGTGGTAGTATCGCTTACCATCAGGTGAACGGCATGCTCATCATTCAATGCAATAAAAATAATAACATATAACAAACTTCGTAACGACCAAAATATGCCTAGTAACTTACATAATTGACACACAAATTATCGCCTAAGGACTTCCACAATACTAGAAGAAACAGAAACGTATCCTGCCAATATCCTTATATGATTTTAAAGGTATTAAGGACCCGAATCAGTATTTGGTTAGTGGTGGCAGGTTATTGTTCCATCTCCTTTATATTCCAAAATCGCAACGATCGTTTGTTGCTTTCATTTCCACGAAAAAGTGATACCGTAGACGCTATTTTTTTATTCTACAGTAGAAAACGCTTTGGCTGTAGCACTTAAAATTATATTAGGTACTGTAGATTACATAATGTACCACGACCTTCGTTTCGTTCTGATCGCGAAAATTATTCTTATGACGTATGTAAAGCGTAAAGATACATTGAGATGTTCTCGCGAGTCGTAACTTGATATTAATTCGTTTCAGTTTTTGTGTGTGTAATCATAATTAATATTAATTATAAACATTCACACATAATTCTAATTTAATGAACACAAATCTTGTGTAGTAGGTTTCAATGTTTTAGGTCTATAAGATTTTTGTCGACCTTTAATAAAAGACTTAATCGAATAATAGGTTTCTTGTTTTATTATATGAAATGTCACGGGTCGTAACGTAATGCTTTTAAAAATTTAATAAACGTGATGTCCAATATGGGTAATGGAGAGCGGTGCGGGCCACGGCACAATGCATCGAATCAATCGCATCAAATCACATACACATGTAGAGTCAGCAGCATCTGAACAAAATCTAAATTTCAAATCGCTTATATACGCGTTAAGTTAAACCTGGCACATTTATTTTCTTCGTTTGAAGTAAAGAAAACCTCTTATTTTATTTTTGTGAAGGGAAAAAAATATAAGTATGAACACATAAGTATGTCCGCAATTTGAAATTTTGAATTTGTTCATCTATAGTATACACTCACACACACACACACACACTCACACACACACATACTGCATATTTGCAGTGCAAGGCTGGGTACACTTTCATGACATATTTCAATGAATCAGGTCATGCATTCCTGGATGATCAAGTGGATTTATAGTGTAATAACAGTATATGAAGTTAATTGAAAAGTGTGTGGTCTTTCGCTTGCGTGAACCCTACAGATCTGTAAAGGTATAAGTTTGATATTTTAGTAGGTACTATATTACCGTTTAAAAGAGGTTGTAGCTATTTTATTGAATACTAGATTTTGCCCGCGGCTCCGCCCGTGTTAAAAAGGTTTGACATGATCTACCCGTGTGCTAAATTTCATCGAAATTCGTTGAATAGTTTTTGCGTAAAAGAGTAACAAACATCCAGACATCCATACATTCTTACAAACTTTCGCGTTTATAATATTATAGTAGGATTATTCGATTGGACTTTTCTAAATAAACTTGCTTACAGAAACTACCCTATATGTTAATACTAGCTTTTGCCCGCGGCTCCGCCCGCTTTAAAAAGTTTTTCTGGGATAAAAGTCCCGCTTTATATTTTTCCGGGATAAAAAGTAGCCTATGTGTTAATCCAGGACATGATCTACCCGTGTGCCAAATTTCATCGAAATCCGTTCAGTAGTTTTTGCGTGAAAGAGGAACAAACATCCTTACATCCAAACATCCAAACATCCATACATTCTTACAAACTTTCGCCTTTATAATATTAGTAGGATAACTTGGTCTATCTGAGTTCCAAATGAAATCAGCTTGCGCTACTTCTAACATCCCAATCAGATTTTGCATTAATATTAAGAGAACATTCCAGGGCATTAGCTAGATTCTAGTTCTAAACCTGAATGAGCCCTCGGAGGCGCGTGGCGCGCTAGCTGGATCGCGTTGGTCGGCATTCAATCCCGTTACACTAACGGCGACGCGCACGCCCACCATTAACCATTTAATCGTCGGCTTTTATTTATCACAGAATTGCGTATGATACCGCGTGTCTGTACTATGTTTTTATATACGGTAAGTATCTGATAGTGAGTGAAGTACGGCATAGATAGTGTCGGCTGATGACGTCGCCCCTTTCTCAGTCGACACAATTTTGGTGTTGTTTGATACCTATTATAAAATTGTCAAGTATACACACAGCCTTACATTATACCCCTATTTGCAAATTATTAATGTGTGCTTTAGCTTGAACTCAGTGATGTACTCACTATGTTTTACGTCAATGCTAGAGATCGTCGTTTTTTCATTATATTTAAATTGGCTGTACAGATTTCGGCCTTAGCCATTATGGCTAAGTTCTTTTTTCCTTTTAAATATAACCACGACAGCGCCAATGATGCGGTTAGTTGTACGTACACTATGATTAGTGTGTGGTCATATTATGTATTGCACGTGGTTATGTAATGGTTTGACACGTGGTAACAAGCTGAAAACCTACTTAAACTGGCTTTTTCTGATCTGCTCATTCAGCTACGGGGATTCCCCGATGTTTAGAGTGAGGATTTTGTTTATATTATACAATATGGTTTTGTTCGCTCTAATTGTAAGAAACCGTAGGTAGATAAGGTAAAACTGTCTAACCGTAGATTTGTTTGGTGTGATGTTTTACAAAACGAGGGTTAAATCGCAGCTCTGCGCGCATGACCTGTGCCAGCATAAAAGTCAAACTACGCGAATTTTAGATTAAGAGTCATCTATATAATTTTTTTTTTGTCCCTGACATTACTCTTTCTAGCTTGACGAGGGTCGGCTTATGAAAGAACACCGGTCTTTTGGGTGAGTGCAGAAGGCGCTCGCAACCCTTAAAATTAAGCTACCACGCTGAGGGCGACCCACTAACGGGTCACGAACCTCGGCTCAGGGCGGCCACTGAGAGGTCTATATAATTTGTTAATCCATTCAGTAGTCACCTTCAAATATCTTTTCAAACTTTATTTATGATAGAAAAAGATCCCACGAAGCCATTAAACAACGGTTATGTAATAAAAATAACTTATAATTGTTTTGAATTACGATTAAATTACATTTAATCACAGTTACAATTACCGGTTTAGATTGTCTGTATGAGAAGCCGATTGACGGCTGGTAAGCTGTATATTTGTTTAAAAATACATAGAAATGATGCCCACAACTTTAAATTATTACATTCAACTGCATTGCACAATGTTACATAGTACTACCAATTACGTTCATATTGCTAAAATAAATGTGTATGTTTCTATAGAATGTTTGAACTAAAAAAGGCTGGCCGGATTTTTTTTTTTTGTTAATGGCCCCACTGCCAGTAGCCTGACACGAGTCTGCTTTTCTGGCCACACCGGTCTTTAGGGTGAACGCAGAAGGCGCTCGCAACCCTTTGAATTAAGTGACCATGCTGAGGGCAACCCACTAACGGGTTACGAACCTCGGCTCAGCACGGCCACTGAGAGAGGATGAGACATCAACGATTAGGGAAAGATTGGTTTTAGGCCTAATCCTATTAGATTGTGTTGTCATCGGCACGCGGGCCGGAACTGCTAGGGGTTTCGGGGGGGCGACGGGGAACGCGGCGAGGTCCTCGACGGCTAGGACTGCACTGCGGTCTTGTTCAATGTTGGAGTTTCAAGAACTCGTTCTTACGGTGGATGGCCAGAGTGATTTCGTCCTCTGGATCGGTTAATACGGAGCGCGGCCGTCTCCATTTGGCGCGGTCGAATGGAGCTGGCCGGATGTAGATGAAATTTAGTATACATACATGAAGATGACCCGGAAAACTACTGGAACTTTTCTATACTGATATTTTAAAGAGGAAAGATTTCATTGTTTCTTTTATTCTATAAATGGTCTTCCTCTCGGGGAAACTGCGAGCAAAACTTGGTTATTTATACGAAATTAAATTGTATTAAATGCTTTGTTTACAAAATATTCCGAAAATTTAAAGCAATGCCTTAAAATTATATAGAACCGTGGTGATGTCATATGTTTATAATTATAGACACACAAACATACGTGATTAAACGAATCGACGAAAAAACTGAGGTAGGAAATTTAGCTGTGAAAAAAATGTTCACACAATAAATATCGTACCTTTTTATAATAATTATCATTTTATTGTTAACCTTATTGGTCGAACCATTGATTAATGCGTGCGTTATAATTGAACGACCATGTTTGCGGACTGTACATGCTTGGTTCAATACATCATTTTCCGGTAATTCAAAATTATGAATATTAAGTCTGACGAACATAGAGTTTCTTATAGGATTAAACAAAGATAGAACAGAAAATATTCGATTCTAAGTAGTATGATCCTTGCTCATGTTCTTTAATTATTGAAGCTCTTTCTTAACTCGTATATATTTCCATACCCAATGGAACACAACCATGGAATTGGGGCACAACCAACGACATTCAACAATATAGTTGGTTATAGATTTCGTTGGGTACTACACACTTTAAGATGTTTCTGGAGCTATTTAACTTAGTATTTACGAAACGTCGCCTGATATCAATTATCTTCCAGTTCACTTTAAGCCGCAAGAGTTTCTCCATGTTCTGTACAGACTGTATTGAGGCATAACTATAAACTGATCAGTTAAACTGATAGTAGAACTGAGGGCGTATATGAAACAGTTTTAACTGTACCAGTCAAAACTGTGCAGTTAGATTTATAAAGTTCACATTTCTGTTAATGTTTTTCATGTTCAATCAGCATTACGTATTTAAAACAATATTTATTTAATGTACGAATATAAATACTTGTCATAAAAATGATTTAGTGGTGCCATAATATTAAGATATGTGATTTGTTTTATAACGTGTTTGTATACTTTTGTACTTTAAATGTCGCGCGGAATTTTTGACACGGGAAACCTAAGACGATAAGATAAACAAGAAATCGTAAGATAAGTTTTTACGAAACAGTTTGTTTGAGTAGGTATTATCGGTGTGTTCAATTCTGCTGTCAGGCCGCAGTGTGCTAGTACTACTGTCCTCTAGTTTTAAAGCTATTATTTACAGTGTAATTACTAAAACCTGACACGTACGTACTGCAGTGCTATAGAATACAAATTCCCATGAGTCAGCGAGATATTTATTCACCATTAATAGGCGACAAAAAAAGATAAATATGTAGTTGTTTTGTTTTATGATCCACGACTCCTTAGCAACTTAAAATATTCTTATTTCAAAAACATGAATTAGTCTTGCGATATTAAAACTGTGATCATTCCATGAGTCGTCAAGCTACTAGATAAATTTTTTGCACATAAAATATTATTCTTCAAATTGAAACAAAAGTGTTCATGAGCTCATTTAGTCTTTAACCTTTGATAATTATTTAATTGTAGTTAGTCAATTTCGCATATATGATTGATGATTAATTGCGATAATAATTGTAAGTGATTTAGATACATTATTTTAAAATGTTTTGTTTGCTTTTTAAAGATTATTTCTTCATAATATATTGTCGGCATGGTAAGTTTTTTTATAAGTTGACCTTTATGCCCAACACGAAAAACTAGTATAACTATACTGATGAGTTAATTGTAATATAACAAAGAACTTGTTTATTGTAATGCTGTATTTCCAATGTATACTATACTATAAAGCTATTATTAGAGAAGCTTCTCCTATAAGTGCTATAGTCTATTACTCTGGAAAAAATATATTCGCGGTCGGAGCCGCGAAAAAAACAAATGTAAAAAGAAAATCCCACCCCAATCGGATATGTAGTTTTTGAGAAAATCGCGTAAATACGAACTTCCATACATATTTACGGGTCGAAAACAGAACCTTGTTTTTGAAGTCGGTTAAAAATAGTAACAGTTACATTAGTGCCAATTTCATAGATTGAATTTGACATCTGTCAGTTATAGCTAAATAGTGAAATGACCTGCTTAAAACGCATCGATTAAATTAATTGAATCGATACGAAATTCAAACATCTGAATGTAGTTATTGTAAAAAAGTACTCATACGTACTGTTATTTTATTTAAGTTCCATCAAAAATCAAATCAATAAATCGTTATGAAATTCCCTGCCTCATTATTATTTCCCCTCGTAATTTTAGATTTAGATGATAAAAAATTAACATAAATGATTTCGCTTCTATTTGATTAATTTTGTATTGTCTTAGTTTATGAATAGAATAATATGATTTATTATAATCACAATGTGGTTATTAACTTATTGTTAAACATTCCTTCAAAATTAATCCTTGCATGTATTAGCGTAGAATATAAGATTATAAATTATAAAAAGTTATTATTCTTCATAACACGTGATTATTTGTGAAAATAATTGTAGACAAACTCACTTAGGTATTAAATTGTAATAAATTATTCATATAAAGGGTCAATAGTAAGATAGTGTTTTTGACTTTTGATATGGTATAAATACCCGTCGCTCGATGGAGGACGGCAGATTCGAACATTCTATCGTGGGCCGCCGAGCTGAGCAGTACTAGGACACTGGCAAATTAAGTAATTTATTTTATTTGATGTTCATTTTCTTTGTATATAAATGTTAAGTATTTGTATAAATAAACATTTAATTTAGTGATTTAGAAGTGGTACCTATGATAAGGTACATAATAGTTATATACACATTGATGTGATATTGATTATAGAGCTATGCTTATTGGATTATAGTATCTGATAAATATAATAAATATATTATGTAAAGAATATAGTGGTTCTTGTATCTTACCAAACTCATCCTCCCTTCCACCCTTAAAATATACTATTTGCTAGTATCCTGATGGTATATTAGCGATTCGATGTATTAATACATAATTATATTCTTTTAAATGTAATTTGCTTATATCAGCGATTGCTGTATAACATATATATTAATATATATATGTTCTAAAATCTAACACATGCAATTCAACTTATCGACTGATCAATCTTTTGATTGCATGGGTAACAACATCCTTAGCGTTTAAAAGGAAAAAGCGTTCACCGACGTCACCTTGTAACGACGTTCAGTGTTTTAGAACAAAAATTGTTTATTATGTTTTGTAGTTCCAACTTTGAAACAACAAATAAAATTGTGTTCCCTCATTACAAGGTTACGTTGTTGAATTTAGATGAAGTGTCAAATGTGATCTATTAAATTGGCCCTACTATATGTATCTTTTAATATACATCATAATAAACTATCTCTACGGTATATCACATTCCGTTTCCAATTGAACCGGAGACGTCCCTTGGGACCCCGTCCCGGACGACAGAATTAGAGCAACGGGAATTTAGCGTGGATAACTGGCTTTCGGGTACGTTACAGCAGAACGGATATTCCACATTAGTATTGATTTTGGAATCCAATATGGACGGTATTTCTTTGAATCTTATTGAGGCGTTACTGACGTCAAAGGAGGTATATCGAGTTGGCATTTTTTGGCCCTCCATAATTGCACTATCCGAATCTGATGGAAAAGCAAATCTTTCAGTATACACCGGTTTTCTAGACAGACAAAACTGATTACAAGTCTTCAACGAACGTTGTAGTTAATTTATGCACTATGTGTTGTCCTCGGTTCTGTCCGCTATCCACTTTCGTATCAATATCAAGAGGATTCCTTTCAAACTGAATAAGCTAATAGGACAGGTTTGTACAGTATTTATAGAAATGACGTAATGTAAGAAATGGACGTAACTACCGCAAATAGCCTAGTGTTAACATAACATTTAAAGCAGTAAAATTAAGATAACGTTTTACACATGTTTATCGATACATAATTCTATGAAAGCGCTTGCATATTTGCAATTGTTTGCGTTTAAAATAAATACTAATAATTCGTCTTGATGGACAGACGGTTCATTGACGATTATAGATCGGTTGTATAAACCTGGCGTACATTACACACTAACACAATTTTACACAGTATTAAGAAGTGGTAGCGGCGATAGCCTAGTTGGGAGTGGAACGGACTGCCGAGACGAATGTGCGCAGGTTCAAAACCCAAGGGCACGCACCTGTGACTATGAAAAGTTATGTGCGTACTAGACATGGGCGCCGCGCCGGCGTTACGCCGCCGGGCAGGACCCGCGCGCCGCCGCCGCCGCCGCTTAACTTGAACGGCGTAGATTTTGTGAATACTTTTAATTTTTATTGTCAAATTTTATTAATAATTGAGTCTCAAATGTCATATATAGTTCGATGTAGACATGGGCGCCGCGCCGGCGTGGATTTGGATAAAAAAAATTTTCTTCTAAAAATGTATTCATAGTTATTGGCCGACTTGGGTTTTTTAAAGTTAATAACAGAAAAACTACTATTAGCGTTAACGATTGTAAAAGGCATCTTGGCTACGGCCTTTGTGCTCACGCGCCCATACGCGGCTGCGCTCTTTCAAGCTTGCTGTCGAACCTAAAAGGTCCTGGCATCGCTAACTAGACTTTATGCCACGGAGTTATATGGTCCATGATCTTTTACAGCAGTCCCTTTTCGGCCGAAACTTTGGACCTCCGAATCCCTCTGCAATGCTCTCCAGCGGAATCCGCAGCAGACAATAAGGGCGTACCACACGATCTTGTAGGTGACTTGTTGGTTAGATACCGGCCTAAGATCTGGACACCAAAGCCTTACGGCCGCCTTCCACTGGCTCGAGGAAGCTTCTACACAAGAGCAGTGTCCGGCTATTAAATAGAGGCCAAGCGGGCTCCTTTCGGCGAAGTTGCCATGGAGGATGTGGTCTCTGGAGACCCCGTCTTCCGAGCTCAGATCTTTTAGTAGTGCACCCTGATTTCACTAAAGCGCGAAGCAACGATGGTCCAACTATCAACTGATACATGTACTCATCGGAGAACATTGTTTCGGAGAGTATCTGTGGTAGATCGTAGTTCATGTCTTTTCATTGTGATAAATGCCCAACGGCGGTGTCTTACGGGCAGGTTCATGTGATCGTGTTTCACTGGTCTATGGTCGACAGGCGGAGGTTCTAGATTGCAGTGGCTAACTTTGTCGGAGTAGTCCTCCATCAGAAAGAGAATGCTATGAGAGATCCATAGCGGGCCAATCTCTCTGCCATCAGAGACGTTAGAGACTCCTGGTCCTGACCTGTGAATTGGGGGCGTTTAGGGAACTCCACTACAGCATGCCCGGTCTGTCGTAAAAGCCGGCTAATAGGGGCTATCGCGCGATCGTGGGGTCTCCCTAATCCATCATTACCGTCCACTCGGCCTTTAAGGTTGCAATATACGGTCCAATATATAACCTAACACTAATTGGAGTTTTAGCTAGCCTTAATTGAGAGCGTTGCGATTTCATGCTATTTAAAGGAGTAGGCCTCTCGCTGTCGCTGTGTTGCTAACCAAGACCACAGCAAGAGATCTTAATGTTTGATGGCCTACGAGTACGAAGGTAGACCTCTTATGAAAAGAGATGGTGAAAGAACACGAAAGGTCGGACTGCTCCCGCCAGCAGTAGAGAAATTTGAGGCATCAGGTGGAGAACTGAATATTACCCGTCCTTTCGATGGAGATTTACGGATAAAATGATTAAGCGCACATGACTATGGGATCATGAAGCCGTCCCTCATGCAACAAAGTGCTTCGGTATACATTTAGTATGCCGCGGTAGTTTACAATGGCGGCGCTAGACCAAACGTGGACGTCGGCGACATCAGCTTTGTGGGGCCCCTTTTATTTTCCACTCTTCTCTCGCCCGGGCCTAGCGGCGGCTGAGCCCGCGGTTGACAAAGGGCACAAAGAAAAAGGCCACGTGCAAACATCTGCCCCCGGAGCCCTGCGTTGGCAAAAGCCGCCACTATAAAGAAGTAATATTAAATATTTTTTTTGTAACGCCCCTTTAGCGCGAGGCCGTCGGCTGTCGCCGACGTCTAACGCCGCCACTACTAGTTTTCATAGACTAAAAGACTTGGTCCAGCTTGGTGTGTCGCCCCATGCTTACCATCTCTATAAATGGCGTAACGCTAGGTCGTAAAAGCGGTGATAATGATATAACCGCGCAGTCATTTCTGATAACGGGATGGTGGCACCAAAGGGCGTTAATGGTTATTTCACCTTCTCCGCGAAACAAGATAAAGATTTGCGAGTGCCATGGAGCATGGGTCTTTTTTTATTATTATTTTTCGTGGAGAAAGTGACTTCTTACTACCGCCCAACCTTCAAGGGGGGCGACTGAGCGGTTATGCTGGATACACCGTGCCTTACGATCCGACGTTGAGCCACCTGGAGAGATGGAACCATCAGGTGACCACCCAACGTATGTACAACGCACGGCATACAAACCAAAACTCCGCTGTGGCCATCTTCGGCACATTAAGGACGGCTGCGGGCTTCCTCTGACGGAAGTGTCTAAGTTGTCGTCCGCAACCGCCCATGCGCGGTGCCGCCTAGTACGGCCTGTCTCATGCCACGCTGCCGTCTATCACAGGGATTGCAACAATGTGCTAAAAAATATATAAATAAATAAAATAGTGCTTTTATACCGATAAGTTAATTGGCTAGTGCTTCCAACAACCTACGAACATGCAACTGAGGAATTTATATGTGGCCTATATATTCAATATTCATTAAAAAAAATCCACGCCGCCGGCGCTACGCCGCCGCCGACCAAAAATTACCAGCACGCCGCCGCCGGCTTTTTCCTAGGCGGCGCCCATGTCTAGTGCGTACTCTTTGCAAATTATCGCTTAACAGTGTCATAGTCGTAAACGATACTCTGTTTCTTTACATACTGTATTTGCAGGGGCTATACTATATTGTATATGGTCGTTATAAACGATGCGTCATTATAACTAATGTCGCTATAACCGGTCTCTATTGTATTATTTCCCTATGGGCTCTAAAATAGCTGGGGGGATTTGAATGAAATTTTTAGATTATCTTCAAGCGAGATTGCGAATTACTATGGCCACGATTAAAATAATTGTAAATACAAATTCCAATCCTGGTCAAAGTATCTTTTTCAATGAAAACATTTTAATATCTCTATACTTATTCCGCCAAGTTTTAAAATCTAAGCAGAATATCACTATGATACGAGCAATCAAGCAAATGTCTTACAATCATAGCTTTAAAATCCTGTTTAACCAAATTTGTAATCCACCCACGCACTCCAACTCAATCAAATCTTGAATTTATAACGAGCAAGAAGTAACTAAGGTCAATAGAATTTGATACATAAAGTCTATCGCAAAATGTTTAATGAAGTAATTGTATTATCTTTTATTTTTTACCAACTTTTGTCGCGGTTCCGCCTGCGTGAATAAGTTTTTATTTTCCTGGCATAAAAAGTAGCCTATGTGTTAATCCAGGACATGATCTACCCGTGTGCTAAATGTTATCGAAATCCGTTCAGTAATTTTGGAGATTATTTATCAATTATCGTTCGCTCTAACGGTGAAGGAAAACATCGTGTGGAAACCTACATACCTGAGAATTCTCTTTAAGAATTCCGAGGGTATGTGAAGTCTGCCAACCCGCATTAGGCCAGCGTGGTGGACTAAGGCCTGAACCCTCTCAGTAATAGAGGAGGCCCGTGCTCAGCAGTGGGCAGTATATGATACAGTGCCGAATGCAAAAAAAAAAGAAAATTGGAGATGTGCAGTAACAAACAAACAAATAACAGACAGAAGGAATTACATAAATCGCTGATTTGTGTTCCATTACTCTTTTTTAGTCACCCCATTTCTATTTTGTCGCATTTCTTTAAATGTACAGACACGCCGGTTCCACTGTATAGATATATGTATTGATAGTTTTTTAGATTAGTTCTTGATTTGAATATTTCTTAGGCCTACTGTGGGTCAATGACCGCAGTAACATGTCCATATAGAACGTTGGAAAGTCTTAAAATTCTTATCCTATTTCATACATTCACTATTAGGAGTTCTGTGTTATATAGCTGATTAAAGTATGATGACGTTTAACGTATTTCTTTTTTGTGGCCATCTTTGGCGCATTAGGGACGGCTGCGGGCTTCCTCCGACTCACGTCTAAGTTGTCGTCCGCAACCGCCCCTGCGCGTACCGCTGTTGCGGTCCTTCTGCTGTTGTTGCGTGGGCTCAGAAGCCCCCGTACGCCAAAGGACGCCCTTGGCGTCCGAGGCAGCGTGAGACACGCTGCCGTCCATCACGGGGACGTTTAATGTATTGCTGGATATCTTGGTTAGGGAAATGTACTTTTGTTCTTCAAAAAGGATTCGTAAGAGCGGAGCCGCAAGTAAAAGCTAGTTATTTCATGTATCATGTGAAGGAGCTTTAAGAATTGAGTTATGTCTTGAAACACGGCCAAAGGGGAACATCTGGCGCGGTGCAAATGCACCTCTTTGCTTTATTATTACTCCGTGTAGGGTTGTCATTTTATATCAAAGTATATTAATTGTTGAAGGTTTTATATGTTATTGTATCAATTTAGCTGGCTGATATTGATCTGTCATAGAGGTGTCCATAGCGATGGAAAATAACACGAAAAATATTGTACTACGTTTTGTTCTACGATGTAATTCTATTGTAGCGTAATATCTGCAAATACTACCAAATAAAGATTTCCATACGACATTTGTAACATTAATATGAGTACATGGATTTTTAGTGACGTGTGGACTAAGAGATCAGTAAACTTGAGACTGTCTCAAATCATTGGATATTCTGGTGGTAGGTGGTCTCTCATATGTAATAGTCCGTCTGGGTGGGTACCACCGCAATCTCTATTTCTACCGCCAAGCGGCAGTGTGCATGCACTGTTAACTACGGGACATAATGAGACCAGTGTAACTACGGGACATAACGAGACTTAACATTTTATGTTTCAAGATGAGTGCAGTGGAATGCCTTATGCCACACAGTACTTTGTAACTCAAGGTGCTGTATTGTGTTCCTACTGTTTTTGTGTAGTATCGCTTACCATAAGGCAAACGACATGGTCGTCTCGCCATAAAAAATCATGAGCAGTAATCACAAATTTGAAACTAACCATTGATACGACTAGATGATATCTATTCCAGCTGATATCCAGTTATGTTCTTAGCGATTTTTTGTTTCGAAACCTCGGGGAGTCCATGAAGTTTTCATAGAGAATTACCGATCCGGTAATGACAGACCTCTGCCAGCCCTATCAATACCTCAGTACTCCTAAAGTGCTAAGACCGTTTCTGATTCGCAAACAAACGTGTATTTTACAAGCTTTTATTTTTATAGTTGCTTCTTCATTTTTTACTGTCATTTCGTATTCATTTTTAGATTCCTAACCGGTTTTAGTTTCTAGAAACATTTTACGGGGAATGTTTTTTGTAAGCTGTACATAAACAGAAATTAATAAAAAAACGTGCACTCAAACACGTTTTGTTAGTTTTGATTAAATCTAGAATTTTCTAGGAAGTCCAAATTTAATTTAGGCGTCTAGATAAAATTATTACATAATCTACTAATTTATAATCGTTAAGACGTAATCTATAACAATAAATCACTTGTTACGATGCTGAATTGCTTTAGTAAACTTGTTGGAAGTAATTAACTGGGTGGCGGAACTGTCGTATGCGGGAGCAAATAATGTACAATAAGCAGAATAGTAGCTGAACAAATTCAAAATTTCAAATTGCCTACATACTTTTGTGTTCTTACTGATCTTTTTTTTCTCTTCACAAAAAAAAAATAAAAGAGATTACTTTACTTCAAACGAAAAAAAAATGTTTCAGTTTAACTTACCGCGTATATAGGCGATTTGAAATTTTGATTTTGTTCACTTACGTATGCTGCTGACAGTACATTAATGATCTTATGTACAAATAGTTCATAAATCTATTTTATTTATACTTTGTCTTCCTTCAACATTAGTTCGAACAAGACAAAACATTCGATAACTTTTTTTTATTTCATTGAATGACGAGACGAGCATGCCGTTCGCCTGATAGTAAGCGATACGACCACCCATAAGCAGTGGCAACACCATCCAGCACCTTGAGCTACAAAGTAATGGGTGGCATTCCACTGCGCTCGTCATCCTGAGACATCAGATGTTAAGTCACATTATGTCCAGTAGTTATACTGGCTACAATGTCCTTCAAACCAAACACAACAGTGCATGCACACTCCTGTTAAAAATAGTTTTAACTACTGTTTATGAATAAAGCTAAAATAGTATGTCTCTGGTTCATAAACGTAGTGTAATGTTAAGAACTGTTTACTATATAAATATTAGTAAGTACCTACACCCTATAATTATTCGTAGGCGTGACATAATACCTTTGAAATTAGTGTCACTATTCTATAATAGCAAATTTATGTTTTCCCTCACTTGACAACCCTAGTTGGCCTCCACGTAAAATAGCTTTATTTCGCGGATAACAGACTTACCAATTTGTAGTTGAGGATTTGTGTAAAGATTACTTATTCATTTTCGTATAAAACTGTACTCTATTTTGCCTTATTTATGCATTTTAATTTTATGTTCTTGTAATCCAAATACTGTAAAACAATTGCTTCAGTGGTAGCTAACTTTCGGTATAAACGAAAAAAGTGACATATTCGATTCGCATTTCACAGGTTGGGGACTCAAAATTTGTATGCTTTTCAATTAGTCTGTATTTACTTAATGACTATGTTTATATTTTATAAAAATATGGCATGAATTGCAAGTTATATTTAAAGTTATACAGATATAGAAATTAAGTTTGCCAATTTTAAAAATCCTTCAGAACCAAATAATTTCGGCAATTAGATTTACATTATGTCATTACACGCAGAAATAATATGCCGGCTAATTGTAACTGTACATAATTATACATGTTTTGCAAAAAATATTTAGCTAAAGATTACTTATAATGCTTTCAAGTTCTAATTACACTGCATTTTAGATTAATGATGTTCTTTTATTACTCAGTAGTGATTATACTGCATTTCTTTCTAAATTGGAGTTGGACTGACCGCCACTTGACGAGGATAAAAAAGAATGAGTAAAATGGGACCTTATCGTCTAACTAGGATTCCATAGGTACTCCTAAAACTCAAAAGCGTCATAAAGTTTGAACGGAAGTCAGCGTTATGAAATTTTTTTATTGATCTACGTAAACACTAATTTTATGTACCTACCTACAATGCGATTCAAATTAGAATAGGAACGTCAATGATCTCTATGTGTCAAATGTCACTTGAAAAGTACAAAATTTGTATAGAAAACTTATTAGCATTTCAATAACGGTTTATTTCATTTGTCTAATTGAATCTTACATGAAATTTAAATAAAAACATTATTGCTTAATTAACTTAATATAGTATTTAATTACTTAGACGTCACAATATGGCGCAAAGTCAATCCTATTCTTATTTGAATCGCATTGTACATAGGTGTGTAATGTTTACCGAACACGATTATGCAAATCCTATCAAATTTGGTAAACACGTTTAGCATAACTAAAGTATTGGCACTTTCGAGTTCGTTTACATTATAACTCGTTTTGTGGAATATTCCAGTGGCATTTTCATTATTAATCAGGAATGGAGCTCTCTCGTGATGAGTACTTCGTAATCTTTATGGTGTTTATGGGCTGATACCATCGCGAGTAACACGAAAAGTAAAAAAAATATGTAAGACTAGCATTTGCTCGCAATTTCGCTCGTGTGAAAGAGTTTTTCCGGGATAAAGAGTTCCTGTGACATTCCCAGAGTCTCGAACTATCTTCATACCAAAGCTCATCGAAATCCGTTGGGTAGTTTTTGAATTTGTCGCGTTCAGACAGAGTCGCGATTGGGGACATTGTTTTATAACATTTTGTAGTGATTAAATAAACTAGAATTCTTTTCTCGTCAACAAAAAAGAGCTCAAAACCACAAACTCCCAATTAGACGAGCCAGTTTCTTGCGGCAAGTTTCTTAACGCTATTTTGAATGTAAAATGTGTAAAATAACGCAACGCGTAAGACAATGTCGTTTAATTTTGATGTTTGTGATTGATCGAGAGACCAATACGTTAGTCACGTGTTCATCTCTCAACCAATCCCAACAAAATGAAACGAAATCGCGTCGTGTTTTTTGGCGTATTCTAAGCCCACTGAATTCTGGTTTTCCACTGGTTCGTCTGAGTTAAATTACACTTAAACAAAGTTTTGTAACCTAACTGGGGGCCGAAGTTTTGTAAGCTAACTGGGGGCCGATGTTTGACCATTCACGATTTCATGGATTCGCGAGTTCCACTCGATGAAAACCATGTGGAATTGTTACGATGAGTCATATTTCTACGTTAAGTTGTACAGTAAAGAGGTCTCTGTATATGGAATCCAACTAAACCCCACAGTAGTTCTAACGGAAAGGAGCCTCGTGGTGGAATTCTTCAAGCGCCACCTATCCACAAGACGAGCGGGGTTTATGCCTAACACCCAGTTGTATAATCTGACTAGTCAACCTACATATGAGATAATATTACGTCACTAAATAAATGTAAATATTAATTAATTTAAAACAGAAAGGATATATATATTATAACTAGTCTTTTTCCGGCGTATTGTAAAATACCAGTCAAGAGGAAATGTGTTCCTGTCTACATATCTTGTGTTTGTTAGAACAAGTTTTTTCGCATCTGATTTCCATGAATCATGAGACGGAGACCGATTCCCGATAGCATATTTTGTAAACGATTTTTGCATTAAATGTGTTTTTACTTCCTATGAAAGAAGACTATCTGACGACCTACTCAATGCCCTGTAGTCATTCACACTTATAAACATCGGCTCTTCCAAAAACAGCTGTCATAACTTACTATAAACTTCTTAAAGGTTCGTTGAATGGCATCAAAATTACTTTAATCAAATATGTTCGTAAAGTAGCCTATAACCATCACACAATAAATTTAATATGGGTCGATTTTGTCAAAATCAGTTCAATAGAAACGACGCTAGAGTGGAACATAAAATGGATACATATCAATAAGGTGTTAGAATCATTACACTTCCTTGCTTTGCCGTAGGGTAATTAACTTAAAATCTAATTTAACGGTCTCGAAAATGTTACACCAGTTAATTAGTTTAATATCACGGCTAAATTAAATCTAGAACTTTCTCATTAATCTTATCGGTTGGTCCGGAAATACCTTCCACTCCTTCCAGATAAGTAATGCTAAATCGCTACGCCGGAAAGGTTCCGGATGCGTCACCCCGAGCTCATTACCCTGGAATATTCTTATGGTATGGTAAACCTACTGGATCACGTAAAATCCTTTTTTATATGGTTGGTTGCTTAGTACACGCCATTCTTAGGCATTATCAATAGTAATATCGGAATTTCAAAATACATAACTACACACATCACCTTAAAAGATGTGTCGTGTCCTATTGCCAAATTCTGGTTGTATTCTTCAAAATGGAACAGTGCTGGCATACCTACTGCTTTCAGTAATATTCTGACGAACATAGAAAGACGTTATATATTTCGCATGATTTTAGACTAAACTTAACTATCACATAGCCCACGATGTGGTAGGGGTATCACATCATGGGACGGAATACGCACGGCGAAAAGTGGGTGCACTAGTTGCGCCTCTGCTTACCCCTTCGGGGATAAAGGGCGTGAGTGTGTGTGGGTGTAAGCTTAATATGAGATCCAATAGTTATTCCCCTTTACAAAACAGTGATTACAATGTAAGCAACAAACTGGTTATTCAACATACAAATTAAAAACGCTCAATTTATTCACATACGGGATTACGTTGGTTCTAGACTGCCGGCCGGTGGCTCTCGTGGGAAATATAATTACAAAAGACGAACACTAAATCATGTTAATTGCATGTAATAATAGCAAGCACTTGACGCTTCACGTATAATCTCAGTAATTTGATGGTAAGAAAACTTAAGCAATTTATGGATATTTTTTTTATTCGGTACGGCAGCTTATGTAGAGGGAATAGTAGATTAGAACATTTTGTTGTTACCTTTTTTCTGACATTTTACAACTATTAAAACCCGACAACACGAGCCAAAGCTGGGCTTAATGCCTAACTAGTCCTAGAAGATAAGTAATAAAAGAAGTAAGCCACTTCAACAGGTGTGCATCAACATCAACATATATGCTCGCTGCTCACCATAACCCGTGAACACATATGCAGAAGTCGAGATGCCTAAGGAAACATGGTGTGAAATGACGGAATTTCCCAGCAAACTCTGTCCAATAATGCTGCGTCCTGCGACAAAGCTGGTTTTTATAAGACAGTAGTGTTATTCCGGTCTTGCCGCCTATTGGAACTATATATAATCAAAATTTACAGCAATACAGACATAGAAAAAGAAACTCGCAATATTTTAATTCACGATAAATGTAGGTCAAAAATAACAATTAAAAAATCCAAAAATATAAAAACCCCAGTCCATTCACCTTGATTCGTATAAAGATATGTAATCAATTGCATAACGCGCATGGTGGCAACTCACAGCTGGCAACTAGTTGCTCGTCACGTAGAAAGTTATCGGATTGAGGTCACATCGTCGTGCGCCACTTCCCAACATGTATTTTGACAAATGATATCGCATTGGCGATCCAAGTCTACTAGAGTTGGATTTCTGGGTCGCGTTGGATTGTAATGTGGAAATTGGATTGTCCGGGATTTCTCCTCAGGGTTGATTATTGGTAAACAATGTAACGTTAGTTTTAAAGATACGTAGTTTATGTCTCCAAAAGGCTAGGCTGTTGTACCCACAGCTAGCTCATCGTTTTCGATCGTATGAACGCTAGCTCCCATCTTATTGAGGCGCGGATGGATATCAATCTTGGACATATAATCCTGAACACCTCCTATTATTTCTTGTGTTGCTATTAAATGCGCACAAAAAATGTTTATTTAGTATTTCATGTTTGAAATTATTATAATGTTCTAGGAAGTTCTCACAAACACATAAAATGACATTTCACGGGTGTTTGTAACAAAAGAAATACGTAACACAGGTGAACATTGTCACAGACATTGTGGTAGCTTCTGCGCATTATGGTGACGGACGACATACCGACGACCTTCAAGTTCATGTGTCGTGGGACACACCTCTCGCCCCCACGTCGTCCAGTCATGATAACATTGTGTTATTATTTTCGCTGAAAGAGGTGTATTTATTTTTATGTTCTAAAAGTGTCGGGTAGTCGTAATTAATTAATCCTATAGAATTACCTCATTAGTTTTATGACAACGAAGAACTATATTAAATATATAATAAATAATCGAGCTAAAAATTTAAATAAAATTTCCTGGTGGCGCAATTATTTCAAAGTTTCGATCCAAAAATCTCGTAAATATGAGTTTGGCATTTGGACCTGATTATTATTATTATTATGGCTATAGGTTCATCATCATCATCAGCCACATGACGCCTACTGCTGAAAATAGGCCTCGCCTAAGGATTTCCAGACGGACTTGTCAAAATTTGCTTGCGTCCAGCGTGTTCCTGCGACCTTTGTCAAGTCATCAGTCCATCTTGCAGGTGGATGGCGCCGGCGCGCTTGCCAGTACGTGGTCTCCACACGAGCTATAAATAAGCTATAGGCTCGCTGTAGCTTATTTATGGTGTATTAGTTTCTTGCCTTCTCACTTTTTTACCCAGCAAATGACCGTATGTCTCCTGATTTTAAATGATCAGCTGCCCATAGACACGCGTAATTCCAAAATGTGTCGATGCCATTTATTTGTGAACCTGGCACTGCTCCAGTTGATTCAATTCTTACATACGTACATAGCATCACGCCTTTTTTCCCTTTTCAGGGGTAGACAGAGCTTTAGGACACCCACATTTCGCCAGCTATGTTAGGACTTAGACCCCGAGTAATAGAGGGCTTATTGCCATTTACCGGCCACATTTTCAGACTCCATACTGAGTAGAAAAACCCAATATCGCTTTGCCCGACCCAGGCATCGAACCTTAGCCCTCAGCACTGCATTTGTACCATAACACAACGACACCACCGACGCAGTTTATTCTTGTTATAGACAATAGCATAGTTCCCTATCGTGTTAGCAAAACCTCCTTCATTGCTTTCACCATCCCGAGCGTCTAACTACACAATCGTATTGTTAATTGCATCTATTTTGTCTACAATTCGTGCCATCACACGAGTCGTGATTAGCGACTAACGAGCAACCGCTTTCATCGGGAGCGTGACCGCCATTGTATTTCCAATTAACCTTAGCAATTTGTATCCCATTGTTTGAAAGTAAGATCTAGACATGCTTTAGACTTAAATAGAATGCCTAGCATACCTGAATTGAAGACGGTTCGATGGAGATTAAGTGCGCCGGAAAATTTTATCAAGAGGAAGGTAACGTATATTTCTTCGGCTAAGTACTGTTGTGTTTCGATTTCAAGATCATTGCAGCCAGCAATATTACTGGGTATTATTAGACTTAACATCATATATCTAACTAGTATTGCTCGAGGCGGTGGAACCTCGAATGTGGATGCGTGAGAAAGTTTTTCAGTCAGTAGTAATGTAGCTTCCTATTAGTGAAAGAATTTTCAAAATCGGTTTAGTAGTTCCTGAGATTAGCGCGTTCAACCAAACAAACAAAACCCTTTAGCTTTATAACATTAGTATAGGTAACATGACATGCAATGTTTTGTAATTCGGTGATGAGCACAGTGTAATAACATTGTCCTTTGTCAACATGCTACTGTTCATGAGGAGTCATGACGCTGATCATTCCGAACTTACCAACATTCAACCGTTTAAAAAATATAAACAACAGTCACCGGTACTTAGTACCCCTGTATTCTTACTGTGGCTGGGTTTAATATGTGACTCACGAGGGTGAAGGATCAAATCCAGGCCGCAATTAATCACAATTCTTGCGGTCATCCTTACGGTTTAAAAGGTTAATATGCTTACCGAATTAATGGCTGCAACGTCACGAACTCATTCATTGGGGGTTTTATTAGTCGTACACCAGTGGCGGCATATTTCAAACTAAAATTTGTATCCAGATGTAATTTATTTATTTATAATAATGGGACAACAAACAGTTACACAATAGGTATTAAATCTTATAAAATACATGTTAATGCTACAAATACTAAATGTGTAACCCAAAACGTTATCCTCAAATTAGTTTTAAGACAAATTGTTGATTGATAACTTTTTAAAAACGATTGCGAATGGTACTAAGTATAATATTATATAACCAATATCATGTATCGGTAGTAAAATTAAATTACATTGTGTTGACTATTTGAGTCTAAAGTGGTGAGTTTTTCAGTATTCTCTTAATCGAGCTTTTAAAATGGTACACATTGTCAAGAAAAATATCGACATCTAAAAATTGATTGTTATAAATGTTGCAAAATCTATAAAACGGCACGCGGAGACCAGCGTTTGTGCGTAATTCTTAGGTAAACGACATCAGCTCTTCTATCTAGTAGCTTAGAATATGATCTGCCGATCAGGAGTTCCTGGGTTGGAGTAATAAGTGGGTAATTTTGTGTGGAATTTATGCTTTTACATTTAACAAAAATAAATAACTCTAATTTGTATATACATTTACTCTGCTATTAATGCTCACTAAATTATCCGTGTATCTGTATAAACTGGTTCAGTGACCGTATGAGAAAATCCTTGATGGAACAATAGCGCCGTAAGGGGAGCGGACATTTGCAACGTTCGTAACATCCTGTTTCGAAAACTTCGTCCGACTGGAACCAGCCACTCGGTAAACTGCAGTTCAGTTTATTGCATCTATAATAAAAACATGCATAATACATACTTAAGTTGATTGGGTTAATAATTTGTCGGACGATGAAAAGCCAACATGACGCATCTCGGAAATTAAAATAACTTCTAAAATACTAGTTTCTTTTACTCTTTATTATAAACACAAGTCTGTAACTTTAGTCAATAAAGAGAAGTAAACGAATATTTTAATTTAAATAATGTAAAAATATAATAAACATCAGACTTCATAAGAAAATGGTTAAATTAAATTGTTTACATTGGTCTCTGACGTGCGAAGAGATTGAAAAAAATAAACAATTTCAAATATAGCTTTTTCTTCAAAATTCACCTACGTCATTGGGTAGAATTTTCGCCGAATAATCCTCTGTCTTTGGTGCTTCCGAATCCGTGTTTAGTTGCTATCTTAGAGCATTTAGCAATGGAGCCGTTATCGCAATAATGTGCTAACATGTTTTCTGACAATTCTGAAGGGGGCGAGGTAAACACAGATATCACATATTAAACAAAAAATCCACACGTGCAAGGCTGAATATAGTGCATACGAACGCACACTGAGACATTCCTTGCAACACCAACTTAAGGTTGATGTATATCTTTGAACCGTGACGTCAGCTGACTTCAAAACGGGTTCATAAACCATTTTCGATAAATAAAGACCGCTTTATCACGAATAAGCGAATGTAATAACGCTATAATGCATTCATGCCGCGTCGAGTATTCGTGTTAATTGGATTCAGAGTATGTACGAGTTTTAATTAACTATGGAAGCATTATCGTTTGCGTTGTCAATGCTTGTTTTAATGAGGGACTTTATACAACTGAATGGCTGGACGAGTAAGCAGCTCGTCTGATAGTGCCCCACGTAAACTGTAATGGTATTCTAAATGACCTACTAAATGGCATTACACTGCATTCAAGTTCGTCCAGTAATTGCACTGCTTTCTAAGCCTGTATGTATAGCAGGAATCCCAACACCAAATTCGAAAAACTAGAATTTGAAGTTCGAAAACCCTGGATAATGCAGATTAAAAACAAGACTCCTTAATCGGTACAGGTTATTACCTTATTACTATATTTAGTAGTAATTGTTAAATTAATACGAAGTAAAAATAGGTAAAATTAAATGAAATTAGATATCAACTGTCTATGAGATTTGTAACTTATACGCATAACATCGTTGTCAAATCAATATCTGCTATGTGCACTTTTATGAGCTTCCAACATTTTGACTAATATGACTAGTTTGCTCCCAAACTTTATATATAAAAGCCGCTATGTGATTCTAATCGGTTACTCAGCGAATATTGAGCGCTAGGAAAAATATGCCAAGTGTAATTTTGTCTCAAAATTTTACACGAGATTATTTTTGTCATTTGTCATGTTTGACAACGACGTTAAACCTCTTTTTTGTAAATAATCGCTTATACGTAGTTTTGTACCGAAGTCTTAATGTCAATGACTTGTAAACAAGATTTATTTGGGCTGTTGCGTATGGATGCCACGGTTATAGAACATTTGGCTTGTGATACTGTGTTTTTAGTAGGTCGTAATACACGTAATTCTATGACCGAATGTAATCTACATTCGAGAGGACGAGAAGAAATTAATACATCTCTCAAAATCAGGGTCTTGATACGGAAGTCCAATACAGAATTAATGTGGAGATTTCTAATTACGAATATTTGATAGATATATGTGGTAGGAACCGGAGGTATTGTCAACCTTACGATTCTAGAAAATTCTCTAAGTTTTGTAAGATATACCCAAACCGAATGAGCAGAGTTTGAGTACTGTATAAATATTATACCTGACACGTAATTGTTACCAACAGTTTTCTCATATCCTACTAATATTATAAACGCGAAAGTTTCTTCGTATGGATCTATGGATGTTTGTTACTCTTTCACGCAAAAACTACTGAACGGATTTCGATAAAATTTGCCACACGGATAGATCATGTCTTGGATTAATTCATAGGCTATTAACCCGGGAAAATTTAAAGTGGGACTTTTATCCCGGAAATACTTTTAAACGCGGGCGGAGCCGCGGGCAAAACGTAGTATGTATATACTTTGGCGTATTACGTATAGTCACTTAAGTTATATAAAAATGAGCCATTTTACAAATTTATCAGATTGTTACAGAATCTGACTTCGCAAGTCCCATTATTCTATTATTAGGAGGCGATTTAATTGCGCGTGCCATCGCGTTTCTGCCGACACCCTGATGTCGCCGCATGATAGTAACGGTTCTTAATGACACATTGTATGAACTGTTATGTCAGGGGAGGTTGGACATAGCTAACATCAGTCAGATTTTTTTACATATCAATATTAAAATGCTGTGTATAATTTTCTCCCGTCAGTCGACGGTATTTGGTCCCCACTCCACTTCCTGCCTTTTGCAGTGGAGTCAAATTGACGAGAATGAATTAAAAAAATTCCCAAAAATATGAGAGGGATATTATTTGATTATTTTTTATGTTTACCAACTTCTCGAATACTGTTAAGAGATAATTTAAACTGTATTCTATTTCATTAGCAACGTAGTCCTATATTAATATACCCATGAGAATGATTTAAAACATTCCGATTTCATATAGTCATAAAATAAATTTAAAGTCAGATAACATAAATCAAAGCTCAAGTAGTAGTAACATAAATAAATTCAAGTTTAATTGTGGGAATCTTTTGAATTGTTCAAGTCAAGTTCACAGGTCATTCGAGAAGGATAAAATCATTTAACGCGTCGGTTCGCAATTTATTTCGCAGTTTTATAATAACGTGAATATTTTAAGATATTAATATTTATTTTAATATTTTCGCACATTTTTTCAGTAATTACATTTTCGTTGTCACTTGTCGATTGTCGAATTTAAATACATTGCATTTATGCCTCACTTCCCCCGAAATAACAGGAAAATTTTAAATACAGTCACAAAGGAAATTTAAATAATTCTCGAATAACAATGATCAAAACATATATACAGTTTCATAACTTTATGTTTGTTCGTGAGTGACACAGCGTCCCAAAGTCAAACCTAAAGTAATGCCCCTAAGTTCGGTTTTCAGATGAGAATACCGAAACATATAATATACACATATTGATTAACAAAACACTTTCGCTCCTCGAAATTAATTTGTAAGTGAAATAGGGTAGTATCCTATGTTATATTTTGTCCTTTATTTTATATGTAACAGAAAATAATACGAAAAATAAATTCTTCTGGGAAATCAGGACCATAATTGGTTGAAAAATAATAAACCAGTTATTCATATTTGACATATTGTCGTGAGCAAAAGTGAGGGCGCGTCGGGGATATCGCGCTAGCTCTTTCGCACACAACGCAGCGTTGTGGCCGATGGCTAGGGCTGCCATCACTTAAATTGCCGACGCCGGATATACACGGCAAAAATCCCGGACATTTGGGCGAAATATGATTTTTTCCCCGGACACCTCAGAAAGAATATTTTGCCGTGCCTTCTTGAATGCGGGTTATTATGAATTTTTAACTAAGGTTTATTTCAATTTATCGCTTATCTATAAAAAAAGTTGATTTCCCCTGACAACTTTTTAAAACCCCTGCCGGACGGCCCCTGGACGCCCTTCAAACTAGGACAATTCCGGGGAAATCCGGACGGATGGCAACCCTACTGATGACAATCGGTGACGTCACAGTCTGATATCACCGTTATTTGACAAATACCCCTTCTACTAAATTTCAAAGCTTTATAACTTACTCATCATTGCGCTAATTTTGAAAATTAATTTTCCATCAGATTTTGGGTTAAATACGTTTTTGATACATGCGATGGGCTTGTCGGTCGCTCACACACAAACGAAAAAAAAACTGCAGACCAAAGATATTCTATAATAGTTGTAATAGTAATTATAGTTTTGTGTTTAGTTACCCCTTCGAGGCAGACGTAAATTATGTACAGGCTTTAATATTTTGCATATAAAATTTTCTGAATCTGATTTTCATGTTTTTGTTTGTTTCAGGTAAGCACGGTGTTATACAAGAAAACTTACGGGTAAAATTGTCGGTACAAATCTTACTAACAAGTAAGTTGTCCATATCTGTCGTTTATCACGCTATGAGCCAACTAACGGAGGCCATCAGCTTGGTTCTCACGCCCAAGCTATTAATATTTTAGTTTTGTGTATAAAGACTAAAGTTCCCTGTAATTAGGACTCAATATTGCTTCGTTAATGAAGTTTGCCTGCTCTAGCATGTAGCAAAAGACAACACGACACGATCCGTCGTTACATTTTGATTGGTCGAGAGACTAACACGTGACTAACGCATTGGTCTTTCGATCAATCACAAACATCACAGTTAAAAATGTTATCGACTTCGTGTGGTGATTTTTTGCCACATTGTAAGAGGGCTACTGGGGGCTTAAAATGTGAAAAAAAAAACACGATGCGTCTCCGCTTCGTTTTATTGTGATTGGTTCAGAGACTAACGTATCGGTCTCTCGATCAATCGCAAACATCAATATACCGATACGTCAGTCTCTCAACCAATCACAATAAAACGAAGCGGAGACAGATCGTGTTTTTTTTATCACATCCTAGCCCCACTGGTGTCTTTTTAATTTTGTGGTCCATATTATGATCACCATATTCTAATGAAGATACATGTTAAATATTTTATACATAGTACCTGTTACTGAGGTGTAACTTTTAACCTTACCGTGCCCTCATAAAACGGCTGGCAGAAATAAAATCTGATCAAAGTGCATTAGTTTATTACCTTTGGTACAACTAGAGTGCATGTGTACTAAAGTTTAGAGGGGAAGATCTCGTACGGATTTTTTTCCACAAAACTGAATAGTTTGATAAAAAACGCCTTTCAATATCCCATATTGTGACTTCTGATGAACATTGTAAAAACTTAATGTTGGGCCAGTAAATACCAGAATTTGGCAATTTATTCATAAACAATGTATAAAATAACAGCCACGATGCGGAGTTATGATGACCAATTATAAACTCATTTTACAAGTTACCTACAAATTCGTGTTCAACTTCTGATTGACAGCGGCTTCGTTGCGGCCTTGGGATTGCTTAAAGTCCATGGGTGGTGGCAGGTGCTGCTTATCATCAGGCGGACCGCTTGCTTGTTTGCCTACGTAAGCAATAAAAAAAACTAAATCGTTGCACACTTCAAAATAATTTAAATCACTAAAGTAATTTAAAAAAAACACATAGTACATTTCAAAATTCACGTTTATAAATCTAAAGTAGTTAAAAAAACAGATAGAACATTTCAAAATTTACATTTATAAATCTAAAAGTAAATCAATATTCCGGAGAAACCGGAATCCGAGATATTTGCAATTCCGTGTTTACACGAACAAGTCGAGTACATTCGCTAATGTGCACCGAGCATTCCGCAAGGTGCAAACCGAGTGCACGCGAACTGAGCAAATATTTTTAAACCTATCTGAGACGAGTGACGCGTTTATTAGATAATTTCGGTGCTGTAATACATCGTTTCACTCTTAACAGGAAATTTTAATCAGTGAAGGCAATGAAATTGATGAGCTACTTAATATAATAAATATGACACTGTGTGACGATTTTTATATGTTAGGATAAAACAAATGTGCTTCAAGGCTTGGTTTTAAATTCATATAAGCTATTTTAAATGTCTGAAAGTGCGTCTTTTGTCCGGGAAATGACGGGAGCTAAAGCTAGTAAATTATTTACAGATTTTATAGACGATATTCTGATTGTTAAATTTATTTTGAATAATTGAGATTATTTCTGTTGATTAGTAAAGAAAGAGATATCAAGCCTTGCTGAGTCAACAAATAATATACTCAAACTGTGCAGTAATAAGCTATAATATTCTCTAAACGACAGCACAATAGATGAACCAACGCACACCGCTCAGGCTACTTAGATATTATAGATGTCTTTGTATATTTCTTGAGCTCATTAGTTAATCCCGTCTTTACGTGTTTTATACTCCAACTACGTGTAATCTGAATCACCGTGTAATCAGCTTTACATGCCTTACAAACAGTCATGTTATTCCATAGCAAACGATAGATAACACTAATTGGCATAGGAATAGGCGTTTTGCTTAAAATTTAACTTTTTGTGTATTGTTTTAGAGTATAAATTATCTAGTCATGAATTTATATTCTGAAGACGAAGTTTCTCTATGTTTATTTAAATCGATTCATTATATATTTTACCCATTTGATATTTTATTTGTATTGCACTTTGTAGTGTTACTTTCCTATCGTTAGTAAATAGTAAAAACTGGTTATGAGCAAGTCCATATAGCGCGTCGGAGTTAAATGCAATTTATTCTATATTTTTTAATACGATATTCGTGGTATACGGCGTAATACGTACGTAATAAATTATCTAGTCATGACTGTCTTTCTTTTTAGTATTTTTTTCAACGAATGTTTTCACTTTATCTCTAATCATAAAACATAATATGATAACTTCTGTAACTGAGTCAAGGCAACTTTTATCAAAGCAATTTGACCTCTGTTATACAGTAAAGATAATGTGTAATTACCTCTGTAATTTTAAACGCTTTATTTTCAATTTCCTTGAAAAACTCTCACTTAAAATCCTAATATCATTAGTACCTAAAATAATAAAGTAATGGGAACAACCTTGTGCTCAAACAAAATTCGACCTTAAATGTTTAAAAATAGAGATAAGATACATAGTTAACATCAATTCAATAGCCAGCATTCCTAATTCAGTACAAATGACGCTGTTTAGTCCATATTTGGTGCACGTGCACTTGATAAGCACCGCGTGGCGAATACTAATGTATAATGTTTACATATTATTATTACGTGTAAATTGTAATCAATCTACTATTATGTACGAAGCTATATTTATGTGATGACTATATGTTTGGTCATGAATAGGCATCATTAATATATTGTATTTATTCTTGTTTATTTCATGTAATAATAATTGTTTCTTTTACTAACAATGTTGTATGTGAATAATTAATATTACATTGTTAATTAACAATAAAAACATAGTAACTTAAATAACTATTAACGCTAAGTAATAATAAAACGCTTTGTTGGATCGTCATAAACTGCGTACGTCTAGGGTAGGCTACATTAGTCTAGAATCTTCTATAGAGAGTTGACATCAGGCATTCGGACAATCGTACAAATTAAGCTAAATCCGTTCTTTTACATCCTTAAAGTAAATTCGGCCAACCAGATATTGGAGTAGGGATGAAATCCTCCTAGCCAGTTTCGGCCACGGCGGCCAATCTCAACGGAGATCACCCAGGTACGCAGGAGATATTATAGTGCACAAGTGTGTGCGCAATACACAGGTGCACTCGCTATTCCTTCACTCTCATAGTCCGGTGAGACGGCAATCCGACATGACCGGAGAGAGATCAGGCGCAGGACCAACGGCTTTACGTGCTTTACGTGGAGTAGGGATAGGAAGGTATGAAGAGGTGGAACCTTCAGAACTACCGCCACCTGTCCGTTAGTCGCCCACACTAGCCAGTCTGGTGCCATTGACATTTCGCTATTTCGGCCAAAGCGTGGGACAATGTAGGCGCCTAGAACTAGGCAATAAATTATATGTATTGCAGATCGCTTACATAATGAAGCTAAGCACAATAGGATGTTAGACTTTATGGTGCGAACTTTAGATTAACCTACTTATGAAAACTTAGGGGTTGTTACATTTATCAGGTCAGGTTAACAGTCGCTGTGAATTCTCTTGTGATTCGTCAGTGTGATAAGAGCCTTAACTTTACCTGACCTCGCATAAAACAATGGACGGTAATCAATCTGTGGGGCTAGGACGTGAAAGAAAAACACGATGCGACAGAGACTGACGTATCGATCTCTCGATCAATTACATACATCAAAATACCAATACGTCAGTCATTCAACCAATCACAATAAAACGAAGCGGAGACGCGTCGTGTTTTTTTCTCACGTCCTAGCTCCACTGTTGCGTGTTTTATATTGATAATTTTCAATAGCGATATTGTAACAAATGTGGGCTCTTTAAGAAACGATATGGCCCATCTATTACAACAACAAAATTCTTATACTAAGTGAACGGAATTTATGGCATAGGTAATCACAACCCAATTTTTTCATAGTACACAGAGTTCCACGTTATTATAAAATGTAATTATATTTGTCTAATTTGCAGATTTGAAATGCACAATACATCCATTACATCACAAAGTCGTCAAAATCAAGGCTATCTTAGAATACTTAACGTTCGTAATGATGAATGATTTATCGAGTTTAAATTCTCGACATGAAACAAATTTATCATTTATTATTTGTATTCATTATTTCTATACGGCGTGGAATACGCACAAAAACTATGCCTACTTGCATTAGGCACAAAATGTGTTTTGTTTCGATATGGTTTTTTATAAAAGGATACGTCAAATTCATACTGTGTTGTCCTTCTTAATCATTTTGGCTGGTTTGATGTTAGAACATTCAAGTCCTACGCACACACACACAAACACACACATATACTCACGCCTTTTATCCCCGAAGGAGTAGGCAGCGGCGCAACTAGTGCACCCACTTTTCGCCCTGCGTATTCCTTCCCATGATGTGATAGAGGGCGAGTCTATCCCCGTATCGTGCACAAATTCCAGACTCGGGGCTGATACTGAATGTAAACCTAATATTACTTTGCCCGACCCGGGAAACGAATCCAAGACCTCAGCATTGCAGTCATACCGTAATCAGGGGCGGTTGCGGACGACAACTTAGACGTGAGTCAGAGGAAGCCCGCAGCCGTCCCTAATGAGCCGAAGATGGCCTTTTAAAAAAAAAAAAAAAAAAAAAAAAAAAGTCATACCGTAATACAACTACGCCACCGATGTAGTCTAGGTACTATGGGATCGCGACGCGTTCCTCCCATTATTTTAAATAAAAATTGTTCATCATTTTTATCTCCTCTTTCCTGCCAGCCCGAGCTTGGTTTCTTTACTTATTTTTCATTGATTTTGCTCCCTGTAAAAATGTCTGTAGTTGTATAAGCTTATTTTTCTAATAATAATAACTGTTATTAATTAAATGTATCTTGACTTATCATAAGTGCAACTATGTTCGCCTACGTTATGAATAAAGCACTTTATTTTATTTATAAAAATTCACAATTCTTCCATAACCTTAAAAGGCCCTAACTAATGTATTTTCTCTAACAAAATAATTATTTGGTAACTAACTATATAGCCATTTAGATACTAGTTGTATTGCGTACGCATTTCAAGTACGATTTGCGCGCTGAGGTGTTGGGTTCGAATCCCGGATCGGATCAAAAACCATTATGAATGGGTTTTTCTATCTTAAAAATTAAACCGTCGCAACTCGCAGCTTGGAGTCAGGAAGTTGGCGGTGTTATTCTCCTGTGCCTCGGAAAACACATAAAGCCGTTGGTCCTGCGCCTGATCTCTCTCCGGTTATGTCGGATTGCCGTCTCACCGGACTATGAGAATGAAGGAATAGCGAGTGCACCTGTGTATTGCGCACACACTCGTGCACTATATCCTGCGTACCTGGCTGATCTCTGTTGAGATTGGCCGCGGTGGCCGAAATCGGCTAGGAACGGATATAGAATATAGATATATATATGTAGCAACTGGAGTTGATATGATAGTATACTGGTGTTTACTCTGTACTGTTTACGATAACGGAAGATACATTATCTCATAATTAAGTCGTTAAAAACTTGATTTAGCAATAATACAAATATTTTGGTAGGCGCCAAATATCGCAAAAACGTGATTATGATTGATCTACATTAACATAAGATAAACAGGACGATTAAATCTATTTATTCGCGTAATGAGTAATTACAATGATAATATAGATCAACTTTATATATGTTACACTAGCTTTTGCCCGCGGCTCCGCCCGCATTAAAAAGTTTTTCCGGGATAAAAGTCCCGGTTTATATTTTCCCGGGATAAAAAGTAGCCTATGTGTTAATCCAGGACATGATCTATCTACCCGTGTGCCAAATTTCATCGAAATCCGTTCAGTAGTTTTTGCGTGAAAGAGGAACAAACATCCTTACATCCATACATCCAAACATCCAAACATCCATACATTCTTACAAACTTTCGCCTTTATAATATTAGTAGGATACACGCGGTAACTGATAAGATTAATATTTCTTATCCACACACTGATACGAATATTAGTAAACTTCCTGGTGGATGCTACTCGATATTTTGTACGCTACTGGAAAGCGATGGAATACGTGGTCAAAATCTCTCTATAGGCTTTGCCCAGAGTCTATTTGCGTTGCGTTTTGTCCGCATGCGGGCGCGATGAAGGGGCGTCTACGAAGTGCCTTACTGATGTGAGAGCCCGTCTGGGTGAGTACCACCGCAATGTCTATTTCTACTGCCAAGCAACAGTGTGCATGCACTGTTGTGTTTCGGTTTGAAGGACGTTGTAGCCAGTGTAACTACTGGACATAATGAGGCTTAACATCTATGTCTCAGGATGACAAGCGCATTGGAATGCCACACAGTTCTTTGTAACTCAAAGTGCTGCATGGTGATGCTACTATTTATGGGCGGTCGTATCGCTTACCATCAAGCGAACAGCATGCTCGTCATTCAATGCTATAAAAAAAAGGTAAAGAAAGCTGAAAGTAAAGAAATCTATAAAATTGCCAACTCTGCGTCCGGACGCACAATAGTCTGAACGTAATATTTGGTGAATTTGGACCGACAGACATAAACACGACACAACCCACAAGCTCATAAAATTTGACATGGCCATAACAAAATTAATTCCAGATTTATTATTTTCGTATAGAGTTAATTGTCCAAAATCAGTTGTTCCTTTATAAAATGCCAAACATTTTACATCAACCAACTAGTTATACAAAAATATTTTAGTTGAAGAATCAACGAGTACAAAATATTATGGTGTAGATTGGCAGGGCCGCGCCGCGCCGTCCCTATGTTCGAAGTCTGCGGCGCACACAGGCGTCAAAGCAATGGGGGCGCCGGAATCAGGATGAAACGCCAGCGTTAATAATTATTAGACTTATATTTGTTATACTACAACTTATTCTTTATGGTTGAGTAGGTAGGAAAGTACCTACTTTCTTGATTAAAAATAAAAAATATTATTTATTAATGTCGAAACAGGACGACAAAAATCAGGGGCGCTTCGTAGATTTCGCACACAGGCGCTGTCTTGGGTCGGCGCGGCCCTGTAGATTCCCTTTGTGTATGATCCAATTATTATGCTGAAAATCCGATATTACCAGGACCAAGGACGCGTTTAGCGGGTTGTTCATCATGTAGCGGGTTCTTCATCATGTACGATCATTATCAAGTCGTGTAGAAAATATACGATAGCCCTCCACGGTATTGTTTACATCCTATAATTCTTTTAGCGGAATAATTTGTTAGTAATATTTAGTCGGCACACATCACCGCATGGTAATACGGGAATTTTCCCATACTAATCCATAGATTAACTTCTATTTTGAAACAGTGGCTATGGCTCACAGTTGCGTGTGCGTTGCTTGTAATTCAGGCTAGCTTTTGCTCGCCCCTTCGCGCGCCTGAAAGAGCTTTTTCGGGATAAAAGCCCAGCTAAATAGTTTCCCGGCATAATAAGCGAAGTAGCCTATGTCCTTACCATGGTCTCAAACTATTTCCATACGAAATTCCATCGAAATCCGTTCGATCGTTTTTGAGTTAATCGCGTTCATATAGACGCCGGATAGAGTGTGTAGGATGTCCTTAGGATCGAATAATTTATCAAACAAATGAGTCTCTCTAGATATCAATTGACAATAATGTCTTTCAAAGGTACTCCATGGCGGAAAAGCATGAACAGAGGTCTAGTTGTATTATTCATAATCAACGAGTTTGTACAATTCGCTGATTTGTGATTAAAATTGTTTGTAATGTATTCAAATTTGATACAGGGTTAAAACGAGCGTAACCAGAGATCGCACAGATTCAAGCTAAGCGAACATAATGTTTAATTTCAATTAACTTTCAGGAGTTCCACATGTCTACAAGTTAAACATAAAATGAGTTCAATAGTTTAGTCGTAGGGCAAAGGACAGAATTACTTTTGCATCTGTATTTAATATTATAAAGCTGAAGAGTTTGTTTGTTAGGTTGATGGCTCTAATCTCAGGAACTACTGAACCGATTTTGAAAATTCTTTCACTAAAAGGAAGCTACATTACTCCTGAGTGCTATAGGCTACTTTTTATACCGATTTTTTTTTCATACGAGCGGAGCCGTGAACATCACCTAGTTTAAATATAAACTAGCTTTTGTCCCTGGCACTGCTCGCTTTGAAATCTGATCGCGGGATAAAAGTAGCCTATAGCAATAAGGAATTATGTAGCTACTAGCTTTTTATTACTTAACTAGCATTTGCTCGCGGTTTCGCCCGTGTGAAATACTTTTTCCGGGATAAAAGTTGCGCTATATACTTTCCTAAGATAAAACCCGTTCGGTAGTTTTAGAGTTTATCAGAAAGTTAGTCAGATACACAGAGAGACATGCGGCACTTTGTGTTATAATATGTAGTAATAATTTTGAGCACCTATCGCTTCAAAAGTTTGTATGCCCAGCCGATAAAAATAAATAAGTGCACCTTATATACAAACATACAAGCTATTATGAGTATAGATGAAACATGTTTAACAAACAGCCAGCGCTAAAAGATCTTTAGCAAGAATATTCCGAGTGCCAATATTTCTTTTAATGTAAACTGTTTACTGCGGAAAGTTATAGTTTGCAAACACGTTTATACGTTTCAAGAACAACTTTTTAGAGATGCTGAGACTAGAAGTTCAGTACGAGAGCAATACCCTGCTCTGTCTTGAGATAAGAGCATTACGAGACTGTGGGAACATGTGTTCTGTGAATAGATTTAGTGACTTTCGATAATGTTCATGTATAACGGTATATACTATCGACGAGCGATTTATTTGTGGAATTCTGTATACGGTCTGCCGAGACAATGACCAGAGGTTCATACCCATGGCACACCTCTGAGTTCGAAATTACGTGTGTATTGTTTATCAATTATCGCTTTTACGGTGAAGGAAAACATCGTGAGGAAACCTACATACCTGAGAATTCTCTATAAGAATTTCGAGGGTATGTGAAGTCTGCCAACCTGCACTAGGCCAGCGTGGTGGACTAAGGCCTGAACCCTCTCAGTTGTAGAGGAGGCCCGTGCTCAGCAGTGGGCAATATATAATACAGGGGTGATTGCAATAATATAAATAAATCATTATGATTTTCGTATCTGCTCGGATAGCGACTACCGTACATAAGGTTCTAAGACCCGACATAATGGTCCAAGTGTGGCGCGAACGAGGATCAGCATGGGTATATCCGGTTCAAACAGGTGGAATAGTTGTGTAGACTGGCCAGGGTTCATCATCTCTCGTCAGTCGCGACTATCTGGATCCCACTCAGCTTACCATCAGATGCAGTGGGTTGGGTTAGGATAGGTTAGGTTAGGTTAGGTTTTTTTTCCGAATGAGCATACAAGATTGGATTCTTAATTTTTACAATTTCAAGATGTGGTTTCGATTTAAGGGAGGGGGCAAGTTTCCGCTATTTGATTCGTAACTCACCCCACCCCCTTCCGTCCGATTAGATTAGTTTTTTTTAGGTAGGGGGGTCCTGCAGTCAATACCGGGGGAAACCTGCGAATGGGATACTGGAGTCCCCCGGCTTTAACGACTGCAGGGGCTTGGGAAGGAAGTGGAAGAAGAAGATGGAAGGAAAAGTGGGGGAATGGAGAAAGGTTTCCAGGATGGGCGGAAAGAGAAAGGGGTGCCAGGACATGATCGCGGACCCTTTTAGGCCTCAATGTGTTAGGCCACACTGAAGTGTGTGCCTCGGCCCGTGACTAATGTCTCCCCATGCATGGGCGTGCATTAGGTGTGAAGATCCAGCGCACAAGAATTGCCTCGGGGGGCGGGTTAGGTTAGGTTAGTTGTGCGTTTTTATTCATGCATTTGAAGAGGAAACGCTGTAGTCAATTTCAACAGAGGTATTCCGAATGTAACATAGGCTTACAAACTAAATTTCCATTTATTGCGATAAATAACGTTACCATTCCATTACTTTATCGAAAAGTCAGCAACGCGTTCATAATTCAACCATCGCCGTTTTTATGCATCAGACATGTAATGTGTGCTCGATTTATAAAAATGCATGAATCCCGAAATACCAAAACATGAGGCGGTTTTAAAATAAATAAATGCGCAATTTGAAAACGCTGTTTGTTCTGAATGTAAACTGAAATTGTTCACGAGCCGCGTCATCACATTACGCGCGATTGCTAGTTGCTCCCATATTAATACTAAAGAACTTATAAAATTACTGATATGATTGATATTACTGATTTCATTAATATACTGGTTTTGATGGTGATTCACGCCTCAGTGGCATAGTTGTATTACGATACGATGGCAACGCTGAGGTCTCCGAATCTATTCCCAGGTCGGGCAAAGTAATATTGGATTTTTCTATTCAGTCTGGAATTTGTGCCCGATATGGCTATAGGCTTGCCCCTCATCACATCATGGGACGGAATACGCACGGTGAAAAGTGGGTGCATTAGTTGCGCCTCTGCCTACTATTTCGGGGACGAAAGGCGTGTGTTGTGTACTGGTGATCTCTCGTATGCGAGGGGCAGGCCGTCTGAGTAGGTACCACCGCAGTGTCTACTTCTACCGCCAAGCAACAGTGTGCATACACTGTTGTATTCCGGTTTGAAGAACATTGTAGCCAGCGTAATTACTGGGCATACATTTAATGTCTCAGGATGACGAGCGCAGTGGAATGCCACACAGTACTTTGTAACTCAAGGTGCTGGATGGTGTTGCTACTGTTTGTGGGCAGTGATAGCGCTTACCATCAGGCGAGCGGCATGCTCGTCTCGTCATTCGGTAGCAATAAAATAAATATATATTGAATGGATCCGCGAGCTATAGCGTAATATTTTAATCGACGTCCTTATGTTTGATTTGCTGCACCCCTGTGTGATTTGCAAGTTCTCTTCTTCATGTAGCGTTCCTGTGAAATATGTTTCGGTGTAGAAAGTGTTTTGCGAAACTCCCAGAAAAGAGTTTAGGGTCAGTTAGAGTACAGGCTAGTAGAAAAGGACTTAGGTAATAGTCCCATCGATTTCTTGTTGGTTATAGAGACCATGCTAAAGATTTTGGTGTGTATAAACGATGTGGTCACCTACTATCAGGCAGTATCAAATGAATCACGTGCACATTATCCCTCTCATACATAAATAACTTACCACCATACATTTCTTATTTACCTGCAACAAAATTATACATAAAAAGTTTTTACAATAAATATTTGTATCGAGTTATTTCTTAAAGTTAGAATTCATTTGTCGTTGAAATTGAAAAAGAAAAAGAACTGCGCCACAATACTTTTACAAATTTCGTCACAGAAGGAAAAAAACTTTTGTAGAAAACCCCGAAGTTTTCCTCGTGCCTTGCAACGAGGGAAACCTTTGTACGATGCTGATTGAAAGGCTTTTAAGTTTTTTTTGAAGCATTAACTTCATAACATGTGATCTTAATACGATGATAATGATTTCTATAACTACAGAAAATGTAGTACTAGGTAGGCCTCTTGTATGCGAGAGTTCATTTGCGTAGGAGGACTGCTTTAATTACTTCTGCCATCGAATCTAGAAGAAAGAAGCACTTTTGTGTACTAATATGAAGAATAATAGCCGTAAACAAGATGCCTTTCTCGAATCGTTAACGGTAATAAAACACAAAAAAAAATCTGGGAATGACATATATCGATAAGTCTCCAAGGATACATCATTCCCATATTTTTTTCTATTCTATTGGCGTTAACGTTTGTTCAAAAGTAACTTGGCTACGGTCAGTGGAGTTATCACTTAATGTCAGAGTGATTGCATTATTATGACATGCAGTACCTTTCAATATTCTGCAGCTGATATTAATTATAATGAGCAGTCGAAGGCGTGGCAATTTACAACTAACCCACTCGTTACGTCATGCGGCTGTATAGTCTGCACAAATATATAAATCTGATAGTGTGTCGTTTGTTTGTTTCAACGGGTTAATCACAGGAACTATTGCTTTGATTGTAATAGGAATATGTAATCCCTGTCTGTCTTGGAGTTGAGTAGTATAACTTTTATCGTAGTTTATGTTGCAAGATATAATATTAACATTACAACAATAAATATAGCTTTAAACTTCATTATAAATCCAATCATAGCGGACTATATTTATGGCACCGTTCCTCGCAAAAAAAAAAAAATCATTCGACGTAGCTTGATTAATATTTTCAAATAAAACTCAACTATAAACTTTACTGTATGAATGCTCAGTGAATTCCAAAAAAAATGTTTAATGAAAAGGCGATATTGAATATTTTTTATTGTCAGATAATATTCTTTTTGAAAATATTCTTGACCTCTATAAAATTGCTACTGAGTAGAATATTTAAGTATATTTACGCGTGAATCCTCGCTCACCCCTATTACACGGGGCCCAATATCTGGCGAAAAGCATGTTACAGTTCTGCCTACCCTCGATAAGTAAAAAGACATGATATGTGCATAATGACCGTGAAGTACGCACGCACAGCCCCGAGCGATCACGTCACACTAATTAGCCACCCAAAACGACAGGAAGAATGAATCGACCATCAATTCCGGAACACGAGTAAGTTCATGCGAGATAACGTCATTATTGACATTCCGTGAACTTTGTATGGAGTATTAAGGTTTTAATCTATACTTAATATTAAAAATCGTACTCGTAATGCGTACGCAATACCACTACGCCACCGAGGCAGTCCTGAGGTCCTGGGTTCGAATCCCGGGTCGAGCCAAAAAAATTGTGACTGGGTTTTTCCATCTTAAAATTTACTCAGGCGCAACTAGTGCACCCAATTTTTGCCGTGTGTATTCCGTCTCATGATGTGATAGGGGGCGAGCCTATTGCCATATCGGACACAATTCCAGACTCTGAGCTAATACTGATTATAAAAACCCAATGTTATTCTGCCCGACCTGGGGATCGAACCCGAGACCTCAGCATTGCAGTCACACTGTAATACAACTACGCCACCGAGGCAGTCAGCAATACTATTTCTCATGCTGGGGCCACACTAATATAATTTTATATACCTTATTTCCTAAGGTGTAAATTATACCTATGGTGTGCCATTACACAGTCGTCCCAGATCACTCCGTTACGTATAGTTCATAAGTATATCTTACAGCACAGCCACAATGCGTCATTACCTCAGTAAACAAGAGCCTCCCAATATGTTGATATTACATCTATGCGGTTACGCAAGTCGCTTTCTTTCTGCGGGCCGCGGGTTGCGTAAACTAGGGCTGTCAACTTTGTATTTTATTAGCTATACTTCGGTTATTTTGCAAATAGCTCTGACAGATGACAATTCAAAACATTAATAGGCATGGGTAATTATAACCGATCGCAAATTGAACCGATTTTTATGCAGAATCGATAGAAAATATGACAACAATTAAATAGAATTTATGTTAAGTGGGCGATATACGCTCAATATATTGATTAAAACATGTTACATTTATCAATAGTTAATTTTATATTTCAAATAATGTAATTTAAAATGAACACACTATATTCATATGGTATCTTCATAATCGAAACGATCAATCGTAAGTGTTTGCATAATAATGATCCAGCTCTAAGACATTTGCGTTCCGTTCTCATACCACTCATAGTTTTTCAATATATTTAAGAATATTATTTTATTTTCTTCTTGGTCGCATTCTTCATTACTGAAGGTCGTGTCCCTGAAAGGCCTTCGTGGCTGTATTGACTATACCTTTCCATTTCGTTCGGTTTTCGGCTTCTCTTAAGGCAGTCGTAACAGACAATCCAGTGAGGGCAGTCACTTGGTCTGACCAGCGGCTGGGTGTCCGGCCGCGAGGTCTTTTTCCTTCTACTTTGCCCACCACAAACAACATACATAATCAACGGCCGACTACAATCGTATCTACAGAGGCAAATACCCAGTGAACAGGCGGGTTTTGTCAAAGGTCGAGGCACAATAGAACAAATCATGAATGTAAGGCAAATAATTGAGAAAAGCCGAGAGTTTAATACACCTCTATTAATGTGCTTCATTGATTATTCGAAGGCGTTTGATTCCGTTAGATGGGATTGCCTGTGGACTATACTACTGGAAATGGGCGTACCTGAACACCTCGTATTGCTGATCGCCAATCTATACCAAGACGGAGAGTCCATGGTCAGAGTCAATGATGTCATCTCAACCCCTTTCAAGCCAAAAAAAGGGGTCAGACAAGGGTGTATTCTCTCCCCCATTCTCTTTAATATATATGGCGAATACATAATGAGGAAAGCCTTAGAAGAATGGGAAGGAGGTGTCTTAATCGGCGGAGTAAAAATTAGCAACTTGAGATATGCAGACGACACTACACTTTTCGCGTCTTCGGAGAAGGAGCTCGCTGATCTATTCCACAAAGTGGAACAAGAGAGTGAACTAGTTGGGATTCTGATTAATACATCAAAGACAAAGGTTATGGTCATCGATAGAACCGGTCAGCTCTCTAGGACGGGAGAACTTTCCAATCTGGATTTTGTAAGCGAGTTTGTTTACCTCGGATCGCTACTTACTGACCAGGGACGATGCGAACGGGAAATTAGGAGAAGGACTCAAATGGCCAAAACTGCAATGAGCAAGTTATCACATATTTGGCATGACACAAGGGTCTCCAATGTCACCAAGACGAGACTAGTCCGGACCCTGGTCTTCCCCATATTCCTTTATGGCTCAGAGTCGTGGACGATTCGGGCCACAGAACGAAAGAAGATTGATTCTTTCGAGATGTGGTGTTGGCGAAAAATGCTCCGTATTCCATGGACTGCCATGAGAACAAACAAATCCATCCTCGAGCATCTACACATAAAAACTAGACTGTCAGCGATCTGCTGGCGAAGGATCCTCGGTTATTTTGGACATATTGCCCGCCGTCAAACAGATTATTTTATTAGTCTTAACTAAAATAGACTTTTTAATTTTGAATGTATAGTATGGTAATTAACAAAGACGATTACTATTGTTTTTTTAAGTTAGTTGCCTCATAGAATATAATTTATTGCATATTGATGAATAAAACAGTTTTTGCGAAGAATGGATTGTTTCGCAGCTGTCAGAGCTCTTTGTAAAATAACCGAACTAGGGTATAAATTAAATATAATAAATGGTTCATGTCACGTTTGATTTAGATGACTAATACCTGAGATAATAGGTCCACTATAATTTTAGAGAAAAAGCTTGTAAAAGGAAAAAGTTATTTTACGACTTGGTATACCTGTGTTTAAAAATTTATCCAAATACGTTCAGCGATATAATAATTTAAAAATCCTCACAAAAACGCTATTGAAAAATGTTCTCTTATTATTTATTCCACTGTCCAAAGATTCATACAGTCGACAGATTGTCGAATCTTCGATGACAATAATTAAAGGTGTCTAGACTGGGGTGGGAGGTAAGACGTGAGTTGTACACAGCCGAATTGCAACGAAGATATTTAGGAGAGTACCAGCTATTTGTCGGCTTTTTCATGAACATCAAACGAGTTGATTACTATAATTATATAAAAAAACGCAGACGGCTGTTCACTTCTATTTTACCGCGGTAAGCTCTGTCCATTGTTTAAAGTACTATATTTTATACATACCATTTTTACGTACTTAGGCAAATCATTATAAAAAAATATGTTTATGATACCTCACTTCCTACTACTACTGAATACCTTACTACCTTCTTCAAATCACTGCTTTTTATAAAACCTTGTTTAATTTCAACAGATTAAAGACAGAAATTCCCAACCGTCTTTTTTCTGGTTTCCAATAGCTGTATATCAATTTCACAATGATTAATTCTTGTGATTATTACTGCCTGCTTTAACTTAAACATGCGTTTACGATGACAAAAATAAATTTATTTATTAACACAGTCTTTCCACACTGACAACCCTACCGTGAACTGTCACGAGTCACTTCCCGTCTTTGTTTTGCGCAAGTGAGATTATAATTGAACATTTTTATTAGTAGTAATTTTAAGTAATACGTGTATTAATGGAGTAGAAAGTTCCTTATTCTGTGGTTTAATGTACTTTTTCATTTTTTTATTTAGTACGGTGTGTTGTAGGGCATCACATGTTACACCATTGTATGGTGTAATAAATACGTTCGCCAGACATTAAGCGTTAAGCGCCTACAATAATCAGTAGCGACATTTAAAAATAATTACAAAAGACTGTAATATAATGGTGGCACGACATACTTTGTGTTCGTCCGGAGAGTAACCACCGTACACAAGGTAAAAGCGCCATAGTGGATAACATTATCAAAGAATTCACAAGTGTTCTTCAAATAAAACCCATAGTACTGGGAATACTAACCTAGCATACTGTTCTAATAATAATAGCTCTGTATTATATTATACTGCTTACTGCTGTGCACGGGCCTCCTCTACTACTGAGAGGGGTTAGAAGGTTTCCTCACGATGTTTTCCTTCACCGTTAAAGTGAACGATAATTGATAAACAATACACACGTAACTTTGAAAAGTCAAAGGTGTGTGCCTTGGGTTTTGAACCTCCGGACATTGTCTCGGCAGACCGTTCTATTCCCAACTAGGCTATCGTCCACTTGCGCATGGGGTTAGAATACTGTTGCTAACCACATATTATTTTACTACATGATAACACTTATCTCTGTAATTATACCATTGGGTAAAGCTATAAACCTCATATGGACCCAAGCGTTGTTCTTATGTACTAGGTTATGGTGTTAACTTTATTAATCCAATATTGAGATGCGTCATTTATACAATACCAGGTGATGCTCGAGTCTTCGCCCGCGTGATTAGCTTTTCCCGCAGTAAAGGCCCTAAAACATAGTACGACGTTAGCGCCATCTGCTTAAAAAATCAAATTAAGAATATTCCCATAAGAGCAAATTACCGAGATAAAAAGTATACTATGTGTTAATCCAGGACATAATGTACTCGTGTGCCAAACTTCATCCAAATCCGATTAGTTGTTTCTGTGTTCCGTTTACTTCTAACAAACATCCAAACATCAACATAAAATCATGGACCTATGGACCTATATGTGTTACAAAATCGTAACATTTTGAATTTATTTTATAATATATTTTCCCGCGATAAAAAGTAAGAATAATGTAGCTTCCTATTAGTGAAAGAATTTTCAAAATCGGTTCAGTAGTTCCTAAGATTAGCGCATTCAAACAAACAAACTCTTCAGCTTTATTATTATAGATTAAGATATAAGTATAAGATAAAAAGTGTTCACACATCACAATAAACTGAAAGATTTTATTCTCATTAGGTTTGCATACAACTCTAGCGTTAGGCAAAATCTTCTTTAATTTTAGTCGGATATTTGAAGTCAAGTCCTTTACAATAAAGAAATAACTCCATCATGGTAGGTAGACCACTAGCAAACGCTCGACGGACCGGTGGTTGAGTACATCTGGCTTTGATTGAGTGAGATTTCCTGATGAACACCCTTTTTTTTAACCCACATTCAACTCCTTTGATACTGGCAATGCATCCTTAATTCTTTTGAGATATTTTAGATTTATGTATAATGTGTTTTGGATGGAACTTCCACGTATTAAGTACAACAGTGGACGGTCATTAGTATAACAGCTAATTCAGAGAAGGGGACCTCAAACTTCAAATTCCACGCCCTCAAAACACTGGCAGAGGTCACTCGCTAATTCACACTATATTGTATGACAAGACATCGGAACTATGACGACCTACTAACTAAACAAAGAAAAGTAGCAACGTACTCAATAGAATCAAAAATATTTATGTATCCTACTAATATTATAAACGCGAAAGTTTGTAAGAATGTATGGATGTTTGTTCCTCTTTCACACAAAAACTACTGAACGGATTTCGATGAAATTTGGCACACGGATAGATCATGTCCTGGATTAACACATAAGCTAACTTTTTATCCCGAGAAAATATAAAACGGGAGTTTTATTCACGCGGGCGGAGCTGCGGGCAAAAGCTAGTAAATAATAATGTAAGTTTATTAGCTAATTTCTTTGTATGTCAGAGCATGTGTAGCGATGTAAAGAAAGAAAAAAAAATTATTACTGGCACAATAGGGTAGTTTCCTTCATATGTTTGTTTCCTTCATATTCTTTGCATTATTTTATACTAGCTTTTGCCCGCGGCTCCGCCCGCATTAAAAAGTTTTTCCGAGATAAAAGTCCCGGTTTATATTTCCCCGAGATAAAAAGTAGCCTTTGTGTTAATCCAGGACATGATCTACCCGTGTGCCAAATTTCATCGAAATCCGTTCAGTAGTTTTTGCGTGAAAGAGGAACAAACATCCATACATCCATACATCCAAACATCCAAACATCCATACATTCTTACAAACTTTCGCCTTTATAATATTAGTAGGATAGTAGGATGAAACCCACTGCCTCGGTGGCGTAGTTGTATTGCGTACGCGTTACGAGTACGATTTGCGCGCTGAGGTCCTGGGTTTGAATCCCGGGTCGGTCCAAAAAAACATTGTGACTGGGTTTTTCCACTTTAAAAAAATTACTCAGTCGCAGCTCGTAGTCAGGAAGATGGCGGTGTGATACCCCCGTGCCTCGGAAAGCACGTAAAGCCGTTGGTCCTGCGCCTGATCTCTCTCCGGTCATGTCGGATTACCGTCTCACCGGACTATGAGAGTGAAGGAATAGCGAGTGCACCTGTGTATTGCGCACACACTTGTGCACTATAATATCTCCTGCGTACCTGGCTGATCTCCGCTGAGATTGGCCGCCGTGGCCGAAACTGGTTAGGAGGATTTCATATGCAACAGAAAATAATACGAAAAACAAATTGTTCTTTCAAATCAGCATTATAATTGGTTGAAAAATAAAACAGTTATTCATATTTAAAATATCATTGTGAGCACGCACGCAGCGTTATGGACGGTGTAACTCGGTGACGTCACAGTTTGACATTACAGTTATTTGACCACTTCCCCTTCCACCAAATTTCAAATCTTTATAACTTACTTATTATAGCACCAATTTCAAAAATCATTTTTCTTATAGATTCACAAGTATTATATTCTGCATCTCAAGTCCCAATGTAATGGGGAAAGTGTATAATAGAGGGCGATTTTCGTCTCCTCAAAGATGCGTCCAGCCTCGAATGTGATAATTGGTTCGTGTTTTAATTTAAAATAGCAATTACCTTTACATTCTGTAGCCTATAAATACACCTGTTGTCATTGAAATTGCGAGCGAATGCAGTGTTTGCATTTCGAAGTAATTTCACTGCATGACAAATGAGTTCCGTGAAACATGCGACCGAATCAAAAGTTGCGAACGGAAAGACATTTGTTAAGGATCCGAGACTCACTTATTCGGTTAATATTTATTTTCGTGTTGTGGTGCTTCTGAGAAATGTAATATTTGGATATTATAATACCTACCTGAAATAATTGATCGTTTTTGCGAGACGCGTTCCAGGACCAACAGGTGGTTGCATTGAGAAAGACGGTGACTTAGAAGTTTAATAGCATATTTAGACACTTGGATTATTGGTTTGGATATTTTGTTATTGAATAATCGATCTTATTGGTAGTGGATGAACATGTCCTGTAAGATGAATGTTCTTATTTCTAGCTTTTCTAATTAGTGTTCATGTTAAAGCATAAATCATAAGTACCATAGCAATACGGCTCTTTGAAAGCAATATTAATTTTATCGTGCGAAGAAAATCGAAGTCTTTTGTTAGCGGAATGAGGCGTGATGTCAGGGTTGTCACACATGAGTTGTGGATTCAATCAGGGCTGGATTTTTTAAATCTTCAAATACATTTTTGAGATATATAACACGATGTACAAATAGTATATTTATTTTATAAAAAATACTAGGGTTTGTAATTAAAACAATCTTAGTAAGTATTAATAACTGCCACGGACCCGCTTCTACACATCACAGGACTAAAATAAGTGTGATAAACTGCCTAGAATGATAAGTGTAGCGCAACCTATTCTAAATTATTACGATGAAGAAAATGTACAAAATAAAATGTTAAAAACCCTTTATTGAATCATTTTAACCACGTCACGATTACTTTTTTTTGTTTTTTCTCTTTGGCGAGGCGCGGTTTGCGCATCTGCCAGTGTCAAAGTTTTAGGTAAGACATTTTTTTGAAGTATAAGTTGCAGTTGCATTGTTTCTTTGTTATACTTAGTACTAACTACTATGTCGAAGTAAAGCAGTGGCTACCTTACTAAAACTTTGCCGAGAAGTTTTGGCGGCAACAAAAATAGAACTTGATTAGCACTGTTATTTCAATTCATTTCATTTGATCCCTTTAATAGAACTATATTGGACAATATACCACCATAATTATGCAATATAACACTAAGTATCACCAAAATAATGAATTAAAACAAGAACACTTCATGACACTTCTACGTTCCCGCCAAAAAACTCTTACTTTTTTTATTTTTAAGACTGTTTGAAAAAAGAACATGGCTGATATCAATTTACTCATGAGGAGCAACCATGAACGAGGTACAGGTGGAATACCATTATAGCATTGTTCGATGGCCAGTGACGCGCGAGCCATTGTGCCCGGTCACGTGACACACGTCACCTACTCGTGACGGAATGACGTCATTTCCCGACCACTGCATATGCAGGACATTGTTGATGAACCTATTTTGGAATATTCTAGATTTTATTTATTTGTTCTTTCTCTTTTATTTACTCGTTTTGTGTCCACGACTAAGATTCGGTGTTATAAACTTTATGAAAATAAATAAAATTTAAAGCAAACATTTTAATTGAATGACCTGAACCAACCCAAACCTGACTACAGTTTACAACACTATCACCCGAATACTCAAACGCTACTTAAATATTTGAGATGCGTTTGAGAATGCCATTTAAAGTAAGAAGCCGGCTAAAGTTAAGTAGGCCTCAGATAACTTGGTTGGTTGAGTAGCGTAGCGGGCTTGACGAGTCAAATACTAATACCTATCTGAAAAAGCTTTAAGCTACTATAATTATTGTGTTTAGATATGTTAACGCTTTTAGGCCATTCACAGAGAACAAAACTACAGATTCCCATCTGTATTCACTCAAAACAAGCAGATAATCCGATAATGTTGAAATATTAAGCAAACACAATGAAGTGGGTTTATGTGTCGCGTTGAATCGGGTATCTTCACGGTATGCTTATTATGGTGTGGACATAGCCGGATGTGGGGTAAACAACATGGATTAATCTTTTTATTTTATAATCTCATTTAGCATGAAACAAATCTTATTAGGTCATAGCAGTAAACACACACACACACACACACACACACACATACTTACGCCCTCTATCCCCGAAAGAGTACATCATCATCATCATCAGCCTGTACTTTAGTCCACTGCTGGACATAGGCCTCCTCCAATACGTGCCATTTCACCCGGTCTTCGGCCTGGCGCATCCAGTTCCTGCCAACCTTTCGCAAATCGTCGCTCCACCTAGCTGGAGGGCGTCCCACACTACGCGAAAGAGTACGCAGATGCGCAACTAGTGTATTCACTTTTCGCCGTATTCCGTCCCATGATGTGATAGCGGGCAAGCCTATCGAGTCACAGAAGTAAAATACACACCAAATCAAGTGTTGGAATATTATTGAGGTTACTATTTTTATTTTCCGGAATAAAAGTGACGATATGCTAATCCAATACATGTTCTATCTGTGTGTCAATTTCAATTACAGGATTGAATTACAGACAATCTTTACAACCATTCGCAGCGAAGTTTAGAATTTGCGGCGAGTCGCATGTGTTATTGAAATACTGCTGCTATTGGAAACGCTTCTTCTTGCGCAATATATTGGTGCAAGAACTTGCTAGTCTTATCTTTATTAGTAGGAACTAGGAAGTAAGACAAGTTTGCAAAGGTAAATTAGTAGAAATCGTATTATAAAGACCTCTTCACTCGTGGATATGTATAATATTACGTCACATTAAATGCGGAAATTAAACCGCTATTTCTCGTTTTGGCGAATATTGTAAACGCTTTGTTATAGTGTCCTTCACTTTAATTAGTGCGATAAATGTGACATTTTATTTTGTTATTAACAAATTACATCAGGTATTATTTTTATGTAAAAACAGACTTTTATCTACCTTCCATCTTTGGAATCAAAAGCATACCTAAAAGGTAGTTTTTAGAAATGTTAAAAAATAAAGTAATAAATATAATTTTAAACTTGCATAACGTGAAAAATTGTCTCTAGCCTCTTTCAAGATAAGTATACATATCCTTAAATATCATTAGTTTTTAAACCTCTATCGCCATCTATTGTCACTCATGCGTCTCTAAAATTGACTGCGATATACGTATCCGAACCGTATCCGAACTGGTGCTATAGCGCATATGACTCTAGATTTATGAGTACATGATCATATTCAATAACAAATTCATAAGTAAAGCGTAAATTTAACGACATTTAAATTTATTGCATTATGCAAATTTTGATATTGGTTGCTCGGGTCGTTGGCCTGTTACGTTGCGGTCGCGGGGCGGTTCCAGGCGAGGTACATGTTGGTTCATAACTTATATACGTGTTTTATATTATACTGAACTATTCCTATACTATTACTGATCTACTGTTCAAAGGAGTTCAAGTTGGCATAATTAGAATTTGAGTTATTATTTTTGTGTGTGGTTAAGGATAGGTATTCAATATTGAAATTCTAGGACAATATTTGAGATAGTTTATATCATATTAAAACTTCGGCTCCTGTTGAAACATACCGAATATTAAAGCCACGTGACTTATGTTTTTTTACATACATACATACACACCCTTATTCCATACGAGGTAGGCAGAGACTATTGAGCGCCACAAGCTACTATTTTGACACACCTCTTTCAGATTCATAGTTCTTTTCATACATTTTCGTCGTCTTTTTTTACATTACGATCAAATAAAGTTCTAAAGCTATAAGCAAGCGCGCGAAAGCTCCACACATTCCTCAGATCTCGGTGAAAGCTGTCACCTACTTACAAGGCCCTTGCCGCAGCTACAAGTCGTAAAATACGTCAGCATGAGAACTTAATCAGGTTCGTGTACTAAGGTCGATAGTTCAATGTCACAGTTCTAGATAATTAAATCACTCAAATTATTTAGAAACCTAATGTGTACGAATTTTGTGGGTAAATTGTTTGTTATATTTTTGATTAACATATGTTATCTGTATTAAAACACAAACGTTTGTTTCTATATTAAAAACAATAACACAAATGTTGAGGTGACCTGGGACATGCACATTTTTTTTAATAAAAATATCTCAATGTAACATTAAAGTTTAATCGAGATACAAAACATAACCTTTATAACTCAATACAAACTTTACACAACAACGCAAGTATTCCATCGCTAAGTTTTTAAGATGCACCGCCTGAGGCGCGAGGCTGACGCGCAATGCATACGAAATCAGATCCGGGGTGCGTTTCCTCCGAGTTTCCTTGTATTTTGAGAAAATGACGCGGAACTCGACGCATTAGCATTCTGCGTGAGACCTAGGATGTAGTTCTCACTTTGAACCTAGATAACTGAATGGGGAAGGCGATGAGAATACAGAAGAATGTAGAAAACTCAAAATTGGTTAAATACATATTATAATATTATTGTAATTTGTAAGTACAATAGTTATGAAAAACACGTTCACGGCTAACTATTGAACCTATTTTGATGAAGATTTATTATAGAGCAAGCTTTAATCCAAAGTAAGGATATCGGTTACATTTTGGTAGGTATTAGCTGATTTTCATTTCTTTCTCACCACACGAGTGTCAAGTCAGTTAATTGTTTTTCAACTGAATACTATAGTATAAAATCATCCAGAAATAAGTGTCCAGTGTCACCAACTTTACGGCTTAAACCGAAATTAAAAGGACCTTGTGTAAATTCAGACGTTTAAAGTCGTCTATTCAAGGTCATGGAGAATGATTGAATCCTGGTATCTACATTCAAGACAGGAAATTGAGACAAAATTACAATCAAGTAGTTGCCATTTATTGACCTTCATAAGGTTCAATTTGGAAACTGGATAGTTTAAAGTTAGAATCTGAATAGATTATAATCTTATCTAACATTTATTTCCTCAAGACGACAAACGCAGGATTGGTTATATAATTAATTTTTTAGACAACGGTGATTATTTACTATCAGGTAATACCAGTTGCGTAGCGTACGTATAAAAAAGCTATTTCAAAATATAAGAATCACGCGTGCAAAAAAATGGCTGGCGAAATATGGGTGTGATACACTTCTGCCTACCTCTGAAAAGGCAAAAAGGGGTGATCCTATGTATGTATGTATGTATTTTATGTTTTCTATTAGCGATAACACTTGTAAAAAGCATCTTGGCTACGACTCCTGGAATAGTGCAGTAAAAAGTCTACTAACATAAAAGATTGAAACTCATAATAAAATCACGATAATTAATCTAGTAATAAAAAAGAAATCATCTTGGATTCCTTTAATCGCAGGCCGCTATGTATTAGGGAAGTTGAACCGGTCTCTATATAACTAAACGAGTTTTTTTGCAAACATTAATTCACATACCGTTTTGGTGGTAGGTCTCTCGTATTCGAGGGGCCGGCTGGGTAGATACCTCTGCAATGTCTATTTCTACCGTCAAGCAGCAGTTGCATGCACTGTTGTGTCATGTGTGACGGTTTAAAGGAAATTGTAGCCAGCGTAAATACGGGCTACGATTTATGAGCTATCGTATCGTTTACCATTAGGCGACCAGTAGGTATGCACGTCTTCTTATTCAAAAGAAATTAAAAAATATAAAACAACTTACTTTGATAGCAAGTTACATGTTTTTTTTTTGAGGCAACGTCGGCTCATTCAAATTGAAAGCATGGCTAAAGAATGAAAAAAGATAGACGTTTTTTATTGCTGACACAATTTTATAAGAAATAACAATATTGAGGCCCGAACATTTTTTTTTGTATTGTGGGTATTCATGGGCGGTGGTCACCATTTATAAAGATTGTATCACTATTAGATTGCCCGTATGCTCGTTTATCTTGTTTCCCCCCCATTGGGTTTATATTGTATGAAACTACAAACTAATTCAGAACAAGCCCTAAATAATTATGTTTCAACATCATCATAAGCCACACGACTTCCACTGCTGAACATAGGCCTCCCCCAAAGATTTCCAGATGGACCTGTCAAAAGCGGCCCTCATCCAGCGCGTTCCTGCGAAATTTCAAGTCGTCTGTCCACCTTGTAGGTGGACGGCCAACGCTGCGCTTGCCAGTACGTAAATATGTTTAGGTACATACAAATCTGTTCCGACGCGGGAATTGAACTCGCGACCTTTACGGCCTTGTCCGCAGCGTCACTCAGGTCGCCGGGGACGTATGTGAATTGATTTTTTATTGGTATTCAATTTTAAAACCAACACATTGTTTTATTCTCGTAACATTAATATTGCTTGAGAGGTATAAAAAGATCAAGAGCGAAATAGTCTAACGCTCTATGCCTCACAACCCCAAAATACCTAGAAATATCTCCACAAAACGTCAAAACGAAAGTCGCCAACATAACCCAGCGGTATAGCTAAAGTGGCAGTGAGCCGGGGACATAGCTCGTAGAACGGACAACATATGGGGTAGAAAAGTTCTCGAATGGAAGCCACGTACTGAGAAGCGCAGCGTGAGACGTCAACTTACAAGGTGGATAGACGACCTTGTAAAGGTCTCAGGAACCCGATGCAGGCCGCCTCTAACAGGTTGGTCTTAAAATCTTTGAGGGAAGCCTATGTTCAGCAGTGGTCTTCCAAAGGTTGAAGAAAAAGAAGAAGACACTTCATAATGACAACATACTTATTTCTACAAGCCATGTCCAGGACTTGATGCACAGTCCAAAAACGAAAACAAATCATACAAAAATGATACATGCAGAATTATTATTCCGTTTAAATTCCAGTTTTATTAGTAATACTAGCTTTTGCCCACGGATTCGCGCGCGTTAATAAGTTTTTCCGGGCTAAAAGTACATAAAAACCTTCCCGTTGAATCACTCTATCCAACACATTTATTTGGATAAAGATTAATATTATGACGTTGATACAACTCTTAACAAATAATGCATTAATTTTCGACCAAATTTGATTACCATAAAACGGTTCTAGTGAGTTAATCTTAAAAGATTCAATTCGAACCAGTAGTTCTTGAGATTAGCGCGTTCAAACAAACAAACAAACAAATAAACAAACAAACAAACTCTTCAGCTTTATAATATTAGTATAGATTTTGAGGCGACGAACATAATAAGAATGCATTATACTCCGAGCGGCCAGTGATGTTACGATAGCAATATAAATAAGTGCAAAACTTGCAAAAGCACATGATTCTTGCGAAAATTGAAATGTGCTAATCAGTCTCTTTTTTAGTTATGCTACTCACATTTCACAACATTACAATTTGTTAATGTCGTGTTGCTTAAGACAACGAGGATCGATTTTAATTAAATAAATTAACCATTTCATATCAAGATCGCGTGTATCACTGCGGGGGTTGCCAGGGTTCTACACATAATACGCCAAGTTTATTGTCTCATGTTGTTATGGAAACTGGCAGTCGATATTGAGGGCACAAATTCTAGGCAAGGCAACTTATTTTATGAGTATTTGATTTCTAGTACCACCTACAATAAATAAATACCCTACTCGAAGATTAAGTCCGGTCTTTTACTATTTTTCAGCCTAACGAATCGTACTTAGGTTTAGAAAGCGCATAAATTTAATTTAGCTTTAAACCCATGAGGTGACAATATTGAAGCCTACTGAATGGAACATTCCGGCTCGAAGGATCATTTCTCGAAGGGTCGATAACCCGATGTTCGCCCGAGGAAAGTGAAAGCAACTGACACACAAGTATTATAATTGCCTCAGATGGAGTCTGTGAAGTTGTATCACTACATAGTATAAAACAAAGTCGCTTCCCGCTGTCTGTCCCTATGGATGCTTAGATCTTTAAAACTACGCAACGGATTTTGATGCGGTTTTTTATCAGATACGAGTGATTCAAGAGGAAGATTTATATGTGTAATACATGCATAATATGGTAGAGAAATAATTTATATGTTCTATTGTGACTGCGACTGTCTTTCTGACAAAAGTCGGGGATCTACTAACTACTTATACTGGACAAAAGATTTTTCTATTCAGTATCAGCCCGGAGGCTGGAATTTGTACCCGATATGGTGATAGGCTCGCCCCCTATCACATCATGGGACGGAATACGCACGGCGAAAAGTCGGTGCATTTAATTGCGCCTCTACCCACCCCTTCGGAGATAAAAGGCATGAGTGTGTATGTGTGTATGTATTTCTGTCCAACTCATCCATCATGAAACCCCGCAATGCATCCCATTCTTCTGTCGAGGCGTGCATATGCATGTGACTACAGCCCCCGCACAGCCCTCCACGCCTTCGATTATCCCTGTGTCTGAAAACAATAGCTGTCACGCCGCTTGTGACTAACTTCAGCCCGTGGGATTACTGGCGAGATGGATTAATTTTTAATAAAAATCCAGGGCTGGCTGAAAAGAGGCGTCCATTGTTACAGAGACAGTAAAGTAATAGTCATGCAGATCTTCAAATCAAGAAAAAGGTGTTATCACTACCGCGGCCGAGAGGAGTAGTACGGTTATGTCAGTTTCACCGGTCTTCGACCCAATCTCGGCACTCGGGAGTATAGTCAGACAGACTCACCTTAGAAGAAAGAAGAAGAAAGAAAAAATTTGAGTAAAATCTCATATACACATTTAATTTATTGAACTATTTAATAAACCAAGCTTAAGCTGTCATTTAAGAGCTTGTTCTCAACTGAGTAAGTGCTGTTACATAAACTAAACTCAGCTGTCAAAATCCGTCACATATTGTAACTTAAGATATGGCTTAAGATGTTTTAGTAAATGTCGTCTCAGCTGATATCGCGCTTCAGAGCGATATTGAGTTGTATCCATTCATATAGCCCAAGTTAACTTGTATGTGAATAAATTCTGGATTTATTCTAGGATCTGCTAAGTATCATGTGCTCTAGCTTTTCTCCGCTTAATCAAATGCTTGAAATTTAGTTACCATGATCAGAATGGAGCACGAAGGAGATAATCTTCGGGATGAACTTTTTCCCGGCGATGTATTTTTAACCATTCTTGAACGTGCCACAAAGTTAGTGATGCTAATTTTCAAGAACTTAGTTTACCCTCATAAGCATTCCAGCTGTCTGACGCCGGGTGAAATGAGGACGATAGTAGTATCTATGTTCTATGCACTTTCTATCTTAATTGAGAGTTCGGAGTTACAGCGATGCATGCAAGTAAGCAATTTAGTATTAAATAGCGATGAATCTAAAATATTCAATCATACGTGTCCTAATTTCCCTTCAAACTCTCAGCATTGCTTCTTTTCTATTTCTTGGTATGTTTTATTTTAACTAGTGTTCCTGGAATATCCACTAGGATACCAGGCTATCGGAGCCACAGTCGCATTTGCTCTTCTATTTCTTTCTTAGGCTTAATCGCTAATGTCTGCACCTACATCAAGACACAGATCTCGAACCTCATTGACTGTACGAATTGCAACAAAAAAAAAAAACAAAATTGTGCTTAAGTAATTGAATTTGTAACTCTGTAAATTATTATTATTATCTAGATTGTCATGATTTGTCATAAGTGGTTTTTGCCTACGCGACAATTTTTTTTTATTGTATTGTACGATCCCGATTTAGCCGACTCATTGATGTTGACAAAATTGGCACCTTCTTGCCATTATTTATTATGTACAGTCATCCACATAAGTGGCTGAACAAATTCAAATCTTTAAATCGCAACACTTTCGTGTTCTTACCAATTTTTGTTATCTCTTCACAAAAATAAAATAAAGGCGATTAACTTTACTTCAAAAAGAAAAATAAAAGTTCCAATTAAACTTAACGCGTGGAAGAGATTTCAAATTTTTGAATTTGTTCAGCTATTTATATGGCTGACTGTACAATAGGTGTAAATAAAACTAACGTGACTTCTTTCTTGGATCAATGCATAAGAAATTATTGTTAATTTATCATTCAAACACTGTGGACCTTATAATGACTGCCCAATTCACACTGTGGTATGAATCGTGATGACTGTAACCACAACATGCTAATAGAATGACACAAATTAATTACAACACTACGACACACAGACGACTGGAGGTTGGTCCGAGCAGAAGTATTAACAGTGCTAAATGCTTGTATGATAACAAATAAATGTTTATCTTTTAAAAAAAGACTGGCAAAAGAGTCACCTGATGTGATCACACCTTCATACAATACTAAAAGAATAGAATGAAAATAAAAGACATTGTTGGGTCCAACCATTACAAGTTTAAATATTAAAATGTGGCAAAATTATATTACAACTAGTATGGCTCGCGGCTTGGCCAGCATGAAAAAGATTTTCCGGGATAAAAATATTTTCCCGGGATAAAAAGTAGCCTATAGCATTCAGGAGTAATAGCTCCCTATTAGTGAAAAAAAACCGTTCAGTACTTAGTGAGATTAGGGCGTTCAACCAAACAAACAAACTCTTCAGCTTTATAATATTACTATAAACATTGTGCCAACAATGGCAACCCTCATTAAGCTCCTTACTACAGTACGGCTAAACATAATGCAACGCTAATTTTCAATAATGAAATCATGGCGCCTTTAAAAGAAATACGAATTAAGAAAGGTGGTGCGGTGTAACCTTCACCATATCAATTTGTCAAATTATTCCCTAGCCTTATTTAATGGCATAGCCATATTACCGTCCGGACTTCACGGCGACATGAACAAAACTTTATTCTGCTTATGAGAGCACGCTGTGGACAAAAAAAATCTGCATAAACTATTCACAATGTTAGATATCACACTTTTTCCGCTTCCTTCTTCATCTTCTTTTAAAAATGTTTAGCTTCCTTATTGTATACATTTTAAAGTACGTGTGGGGAAAAGGATTACACGTTTAATTTTATTAAAGCTTTTTTTAAATCATTATTATTAATTAAACATAAAAGGGACACATGAATTTATATATTTTAACCGGTTTGTTGGTTACAACAACCAGCGCATTAAAGATAAGTGACAGCTAACCCGTAAATGGTCGGCCATCAAACACAAACATAACGTTTAATGGCCATTTTTATGTCTCGCTGACCGGGGCTTTTACGATTGTCTTGTAACCGTTTTATATCGGATGGACGGAGAGGCGCCGTACGACCATGTCGAGCTGATCTTTAGATTATGAAATTTAATTAAAGATACATTTCTTGTAGTTGGTATGTAATACACTGATCGAGTGTAGTGTAATGAAAAAACATATACGTTCATATCTTTGAAGGGATCGACGCAACGTGTGGAAGAGCTTATTTCCATCCTAATTAACAAAAGACGACAGACAATTACAATCACGGTGATAACAATTTCTCGACCAATGGGATCGCATTAAAACTATTTGGGATAATATGCAAACACTGACAATGATGTGGCAGAAAAGATGTCATCACTGTTGCGATGCTCAAAATATTTGTTTAAAGACAAAAGCTATTATCAAGTGGGGAATTTCACACGAATCAATGCTCAAGTGAAGTTTGTAAAAAATGAAGCAAACACTATGTAAACAACGCTACGACGCCAAAAACTAAATAATCTATACAAATGAACGAAATTGTAGTGTCTGTCTATGATTTTGGAACGGCTTTTTACTCTAAAGTAGAAATTACAATTATTATATTCGTTTCATTTATAAAATGTATACTTTCCTAGATTCATTAAAAGAAGTATGTTCTTCAAGTTTTATAGAGCATTTATATTATTCATAATATTGAAACGTAAGGATCTACAAAATGATGAAATTGTCACAGATTACTCTAATTTGTATTCAGAAATACATAAAAACAAAATCGTAACTACTTTTGCTTACGCCTTTCAGCTTTTTGTATATTCAGAGACGTCCTTGGAATAAATTATTAGACTTTGGAACCTTTGAGTATTGGTAGATACTCAAAGTCTGGAACAGATAACATACGTATTCAAAAAAAATCATCCTATTCTCAAAGTCTCATTACCAACGACTACATCATATCTCGACGAATTCTAGACATTACCACAAGCCGAAAAAATTTAAATATATTATTGTCAATATGTACCGCTTGTAGTATCGCTTGAGCGTACACAACCGGATTGTTGTGCAAAAAAAACTTGTTAATTGTATTAACTTGTTTGTGACTTACGATTAAATTATAGCTAAATCATATATTTTTTGTATGCCGTGCGCCATACGGCAAATATATACGTAATTATAGAGGTTTCGGGTAAATATTTATATGGAAAACATATGTGGAATTTGTATACTAAAATACGTATTATAATTTTGCAGTACAGTTATGCTTACTGGTCCCATAAAATAAAGGTCAGTGATATCATTAATATCGCATTAAAATATCAAATAGTCATATACAATATATATATAAAACTATTACAATGTAATAAGCTTGCTTTTTTAACAAGACAAGTGAACTTACTGGTGGTAGGACTCTCATATGTAAGAGTCCATCTGGGTGGGTACCACCGCAATGTTTATTGCTACCGCCAAGCAGCAGTGTGCATGCCCTGCTGTGTTTCGGTTCGAAGGGTATTGTAGCCAGTGTAACTACAGGACATAATAAGACTTAACATCTTACGTCTCAGGATGACGAGCGCAGTGGAGGGCCATACGGTGCTTTGTAGGTCAAGGTGCTGGATGGTGTTTCTACTGTTTATGGGTGGTCGTATCGCTTACCATCAGGTGAACGGCATGCTCGTCTCGTCATTCGATGCCATAAAAAAAAGGTGAAATATTTTTTGATAAGTTATGAAAATCAGTTTGCATAAATGGCGAAAAGGGCAAATACATCTGAGTATATATAGTATCGATAAAACTAATTCGCGTTGTTTGGAACTGTATTTTTAATGTTAACCTGCCGGGCGTCATTTGCCGTCGTGTGCGGAGTCGGTCTCATACAATTTAATACTGCATAGTAGTGCCGTCTGCCGTTTGCTGTTGCCGTCTGCCGCGTCCTGCGGAATCACAGCTAGACTTTGTGAACAGTATAGGTCCAGTAAATTACTTGATTTTTTGTTTGGTATACTCGTCGGTTTCCATAATGTAAATAAATACACGAACCTTTGTAGATTTCCTTTGAACACAAATCGAAACCTTACGTTTAGATTCAAAAATAACAAATCATTTACATAGCCTATATCATTAGTCACAGTTAACAATAATCGCCAGTTGATATCGGTAATTGATATAACAAAGTATATAGTTTATGTAAGAAGCCACAACGTAGATTCAAGAAGGAAAACGATCCTCATAATAACGACAGGCGCTGTGGATTGCGGTCAACAATAAATATCGGTATAAATAAAATTATAGATAGGCCGATACACATATTTATTGAACTCCTAAAAAGGTCTTATTGCTGGACTGTTTTGGATATTTTAAACCGACTTTCAAAGAAAGCAGGAGTTCCTCAATTTGTGTGTATTTCTGTGTTTACACTGATTACTATAACATAATTTTGTTGGCCATTTTATAAATTTTAATATTCGATGGCGATACAAATACATATTATGAAAATTTTGAAACTTGAAACAGAGGTCACATGTTAATTGTTTACCGTCACTATATCCGTAAAGGTCGTAAGACATATCTACACCCGTTGAGAAAAGTGTTGCTAGGCAATTTTACCTAAAAAGCAGGTGTGGGTCATAAAAACATCGTCTTCTAACGTTAATTGCGAAAAACATAACCCAAGACTCATACTTCCGAAGCAAATGTTTATGGATTACATATTTGCTTCGTTTAATGCGACAACTTATAGGTAATTTTCCTGCTATTTCGAAATATAGTAATATTTATAACTAACGAGCATTATCAGTAATGTCACATTAAATACATAAATAGTCACATTGCCTAACACATGAAGCAATCACTTAACCACAAAGACAAACATTGCAATCGTACCAGTAATTTAGCATCTTGTTAATGTTGTCAGCGCATTTCAAAAGTCATATTGAGTTTTTTAATTTCAAAAACGTAATATTGTTAGCGCCACATAGGAATTTTGCGTTATATGACAGCCCATCAAATACTTAAAATATTCTAGGCTAAACGTGCGTGCATTGTTTTGAACCTCTGTTCACTCTTTTGATAATACAGACGTGAGAATATAAAAATCTAGGCACTAACATTATCTATTTCTTTGTTTCCAGGCGAGAGCTGTATCGAAAAGCCACTGGCGACGCTATGGCGCAACTACCAGCAGTCTACCAAACCTGACGTGGTGATGAAACTGTCTGTCACCAACTCCGGCCTTAAGGGCTTCACCAAAGAGCACGGGCTTACCGAGTACTGGTCCCACCGCATCACCTACTGTGCAAGTCCGCCACACTACCCCAAACTGTTCTGCTGGGTCTATCGGCATGAGGGCAAAAAACTCAAGCACGAACTCCGCTGCCACGCCGTCCTATGCACCAAAGAGTCGATATCAAAGAAAATTACAGAGGAACTACAAGTTAAATTGAAGCAAGCGCTAGTCGAGTTCAAGAAGGATAGGATTTCGAAGCAAAACGCGAGGTTAAGCCTTGCAAATAGCGTTTACGAGAATCCAAGCATGCCTCGCAGAAAAATCATGCTTAGCGTCGGCGCTATGAACTATAGGCCGCCGCTCGAGAGGTCCAAATCTGCTCCAAAATTGGGAGCTATCGAAGAATTATGCTCTGAGGAAGATGAAGAGGAAGCAGAAATGATTGCTCGCGAAAACATTACCAATGACTGGACACGGACGTCGTTCTCCAAAAACATGGAATTGGACAGTACCTACTCTACCCAGACACTTGATAGACGGCGGCCGGAGATGAAGAGCCCGAGGAAGATGTCATGCCCCGAAGGAGTTATTAACCGCACCCTCTCTGACTCTGCCACCGAAAGCGTCACCATCAGCGACGAACTCCTCGACCTAATAGCTAAAGAGAGCACTAAGAGTGCGGCCGGAACCCAAATCGACGAGACGCTGAAGGTAATATCCGAAACAAACGAACTGATCGACACGGCGGCCAACAAATTGTCGAGCAACTTCCTCGTCACGGACAGCGACGACGGATCAGTATCCTCGGGCTGCGAGACCGCCAGTTCAGCCGCCTCGGACACGGAGCCTTCGTCGCTCCCGTCTCTCCCGCAGGAGGACAAGCACACCCAAGCGGAGCCAAATTTTGATCACGACGCTAATAGGGATTACACCAGCGCCATCGAAACGAACGAGGTGAACCACGTACCCATTGGAGAAAAAGGTGGCTTCAGACGAAGGTCAACGTACCCGCCTCTCAGCGCTAGTATTATGGAGTATGAAGGCAAGTTTGAATCTCTTATCGACAACCTGACTGATGTCGACAGCCTTAACTCCAGCACGGAGACAGACGTGTTCAAGAGTGTTGGAGATAACGATAGCGCTTGCAGTGATGAATCTGGGTACTCCGAACTCTTGGACGGTAAAGAGAGCATCATTGGCAATACAATCATGGTATAATGTTATCATGGTGAACTTTAGCGACCGGTAATCGACTGTATGATTCAAAATGTGGTATTTTAGATAGTTGTGGTGAATGCTTAGAATATTTACAAGTAGTCTACTACTGGCTGTCGACCTAGACGCGCCGAAACAATGCACATTATGTTAGGGAAATTTTAGAAAATACTATATTTGTAAAGAGAAATTTGAATTTGTACATAACAGGGTAAGCGTTGTACTTTATCCAGTAAAAGTAAATTTAAAATGTTTTGTATATATTGTAATTTAAGTTTGAATTTTGAATGAAATATTGGAGGTTTATCAAGAATTATATTTAGTTATGTATATTGTGAATGACCTGACTTTATTGTACAGATGATGTTTAACCAACAGTTTGTGTCCGTGGAGTCGCGCCCGAGATACACGGACGCAGCAGATACTAAAATGTGTGACTGAATATATTTGGACATAGTCAAATACCCTTTTCCCAGCTTTTGAACTAGTAAAGTGTGTAGGAAAAGTTGTGAACTCGCGAATGTTCCTCTAGTCCGTAACACTTTAAACAAGTTATCGACGTCGTGCTAACTTATTTAAAGTTTTAAATGTGAAGCAAAATTAAGTTATGTAATTGGTTTGTTGGGAAACTGAAATCACGGACGCTAGAACAATTTCCGGGGTTTATTGAGGTTGCTTATTAAGTCATCACGACACGATCTGGTTTCTGATATATTGATGATCAAACAGCGTATGTGTTTTCCGATTTCGCTTGTTGCTGCGTAAACTGCAATTGTGTGTACTAATATACAACAATATTTCGACTTGATGAAATCTGTCCCAATATTTGTAATCGCTAATTTTATATATACTTTATAAATTTAACTTATTCACTGTCTCGAGTCCCGCGTGGTTTGACCACTCTGTATATTTTGTATGTTTGTGTAGTTTTGTGTTTAGTTGCTTTCTTGTCTGTTGATTAAACTATCATACTGTTTCTTTTCTCACCATCAAATGGTATGTAGGTACTTACGCATTCCACTTGGAAATACACCGGTCGTTCGATATTGTAGTGATTGAAAACAAAAATAAACTAAAAATTATTTATTTCTTGTTTCATTTCACCTTAAGCTACGATCAGTTTTGAACCCAGCATTACTCTGAGAGAAGCTTAAAATAAATTTATCGTTCTCAGCAAAATTAACCTACTGATGAGTACAGCAATAAAAACCAATGCTGTATATCGGACTGATAGGACCAATGAATGAGTTAGTTCAAAGTATATATCAGTATGTGAGTTGGTTGTAGGTTCAATCCCTGCACAAAAAGCGTCTGCGGGCGGTATTATATAAATCGCACGTTGAGTTAAATCTCAAGTACACATTTAATGCATTGAACTATTTAATAAACCAAGCTTAAGCTGTCATTTAAGAGCTTGTTCTCAGCTACGTAAGCGCTATTAAACAACGCTTAGGGCAGTATTAATAAATCAATCTCAAGTTTGAGTTACATCTTAAGTAGACATAATGTATTGACTATTGAACTATTCATACATTATGTCTACTTGAGATGTAATTCAAACGTGAGATTGATTTATTAATACTGCACTTAGTTGTCAAAATCCGTAACATGTTGAAATATTTCAGCTGAAGTTGATATTGACCTTAATTTGATAGCGTCTCAGCTGATATCTTACTTCAAAGGGAAATTGATTTTCCTCTATTAACCTTTTGAATGCAGCATTCTCCGCCATTGTCGCCACTAGCCCATATTAAGTATTATCATTGAACGTTAAGTTTATTTTAAAAAAGGATCGACCTGCTATTCACATCACTATGTTTTGTTAAGCTTGGTGTGCTTGGCGTTCCGCGTGGTTTTTTACGTGGCGGTCAAAAGGTTAATACGACCCTGAGTGCCCCGACTGATACCCATGACTAGGGCTGCCATCCGTCCGGATTTCCCCGGATTTGTCCTAGTTTGAAGGGCGTCCGGCCGGGGTTTTAAAAATTGTCCGGGCAAAACCCGGACACTTTTGTTGTCAGGGGAAATTCATTTTTCATAGATGAGCGACAAATTGAAAAAAATATTAGTTAAAACTTCATGCATTTCCCCGCATTCAAGAAGGAACGGCTAAATATTTTTCAGAGGTGTCCGGGGAAATACCCATATTTCGCCCAAATGTCCGGGATTTTTGCCGTGTTTATCCGGCGTCGGCAATTTAGATGATGGCAGCCCTACCCATGACATAAGACATCTATTGAATGGTCAGAATTACGAAGTGATTTTGTACGTTGGTATTAATATAGGCCGCTTTGAGGAAATACAGCCCCAAAAGGTCATTTGTGAAAGAAAATGATTACCTTTACGCGATATAAGGATCACTGTACGACATATAGGCTAAAGGCGGAAGGTCGAACCCATCCTTAGCTCTAAGATTAAGGAAAGGATACATTAAATATGAAACATCTCGGCCTGCTAGTTTCAAGCTCCGTATATACTATATACAAGTGGGTACTGGGTATTTATACCTGATATAAATGATGATATGATAATAGATTTATTATCATTGTTTATTAAAACCCTTCCAACTTGAAAGGAACTTGTATATGAATTCTTCAGTGTGGTAGTATATTTGTGGCACTTTTAGGCAATATGTCTAAACTATCGATCTTATTCATAAACAGTTTATAAACCTATTTTAGCTATCGAATGTTTTGTCTTTCTCCTGCAAATTCAATTCAAAATTCGTTCAAAGAAGACAAAACATTCGATAACTAAAATAGGTTTATAAACTGTTTATGAATAAAGCCGTAAAACTTTAAAATATTTGAACTATTGTCAGATGTATCATTAGCCAGGGGTGGCGCGCGTGACGCTTAGTTTGTATATTCTTAGAACTGGCATTGTTTTTAATGTGCCGAGCGGCATGAACATGAAAACTCTACGCCTCTGGGTCCCTTTTCATGGTAATTACAACGCCTGGCGATGCGCAATAGCAACACCTCTAAAATGATGGAAAGTATCCACTCTTAGCTGTATCGATAGCTGTATATATAACTATAATAAAATATTTTAAGTTCTTCTGCCAAGGAATCGCAGTGATGCTTGTATATTAAAACCGTGAAATGGATAGCAATGTTTGGAAACAAATATAGACTTAACTAAGTAAGTACCTGCTTACTAAAATATTTGTCCACGAGAGCTACAGTCTAGTAAGGTGCCCAATAAATGATCATATCAAAGTACGTTAAATATTCAACCGAATTACCATATGTAATGCATACGTTGGAGTCAGCCATACGTGACGTCAGCGCCATCTGTGGCATGTGACGAGAGATGCCGTATCAGCGTAGTAAGTATAAATGGCAGTGTATATGTGCTGTGCGCTGAGAGGATCAGGGTTGGAATCCCAGGTCCTGAATCACTGGGTTTCATTTTGACTAATACTCAAGAGGCAATTATTGCTAGCAAGAATTGCTCCTTCTAAATGAGGCCATTATTTACATTGTAGCCAGTGTAACTACTGAACATAATGAGACTTATCTTATGGCTCAGCATGACGAGCGCAGTGGAATGCCACATAGTACTTTGTAACTCAAGGTGCTGTATGGAGTTAATACTGTTTATGGGCGGTCGTATCGCTTACCACCAGCGAACGGCATGCTCGTTTCGTCAATCAATGACATAAAAAAAGGCTTTAAATACGTACATGGAAATTAAATCTACTTGTATCAAAATTAAACTAGTCCCTAAGTTTCTAACCTCAAGTGCCGCTAAGTAACCGTAGATATAGATACCCATAAGAACCAAACCCACAACGTCCGGAGCTCACCACAGGCCTTCCTCATTAATCATTATTACACTAAGTGTTTGTCCATCGCCGCCGCCATTAAAATACAGATCAAATACATCGAGCCTTTTCAGGAACAACTATTGACCAACATTTCGCACTATTAACTAGAGCTACTTTTTCCTTGTTTATTCTAAAACATTTATGGTACTTCAGCTAGAGAAACACCGTTTTGGCAGTGCGTGAAATATCGGTTACGTTGTTCTTTAAATACTACGTAATTTTAGTAATACAAAACGATTAATTTTGTACTGATCGTCGATATCGGTTTGATAGATAAAAGAATATGTCATCATCAGAACTAGGTCGTATGGAGTATCGTTTGACAACATAGTTAATTGTCAGTGTTTGACAGTGTCGGCGGAAGTGGACAAACGCTAATAGTTATCATTTTCCTGTTCAATTCTAGTGGTTTGAGCAGGATATGATGAAGTTACACTATCTATAATACGCAATTTATTACTAATTAGTTCTGACACATACTGTTATATTCAAAATATATGTATTGTATTAATAACATACATCTTCTGAACACACAAACAGTGTTTTCTATGTTAATTGTTTGTTATAAAGTCTAAGGCCTGAAACATAAGGGCCTAGTTCACAATTTCTGAGTAAACCCTACTCGTCACATAAATGTATAAGCAGAAATACGACAGTCACACTCTTCACAGTCCACTCTATGCTACCAAATAAATGATATTAAAATCAATACTATCTACATTAGCTGCTTAATAGGACTGTCAAATAAAATTTACTTGAAGCTCGTAAAACACACCTTTAGTCACACACACACACACTCACGCCTTTTATCCCCGAAGGGGTAGGCAGAGGCGCAACTAGTGCACCCACTTTTCGTCGTTATTCCGTCCAATGATGTGATAGATGGCGAGCCTATCGCCATATCGGGCACAAATTCCAGACTCCGAGCTGATACTGAATAGAAAAACTCAATATCACTTTGCCCCCGACCCGGGAATCGTACCCGAGACCTCAGCATTGCAGTCGTACCATAATACAACTACGCCACCGAGGCAGTCACACACACCTTTAGTATAATAATTTATGAACTTATCACCTAGTAATTTAAGTTAGAATCATACAAACCCAGATTGAAAAAAGAAGAATTTTATAAAACTGTACAGTTAGCACCACCTTTACCCTTGCTTATAAACTTGGAACCCAGAAATTTGAATTGCATGTACCTATTGCACGTACATTTTTCTCTCCCAACCTTTAATCCCTCAAAACATCTACGAAGTACTCTAGTGCTCTCGTATTTTTAATAGGGGCAGTGATTTCCTTATTGCTTTAGTAGGCAAATTGGCAAGCGGTTCACCTGATGGTTTCAGCATGCAGCACCAAGCATGGACTTTAGCAACGCCAGGGGCAAGGCCAAATCGCTGCCTACCTACCATGTTTAAAGGACAGCTCCTCGAACAAAACTGAAGCAGATAGTTTCTAATAAGTTTCTAAATGCGACGCAAAAAAACCGCATTTATTTAGTTAGGCATATAGGTAACTCGTATAGATTTTGGTAATTGAAAACATTATGAATAAGACACTTTTAGCTATTACAAATAATTTGTGACAAGTCTGAAATTCATTCATAAGTTAATGAGATATTTGTGTTGTGGCCCCGTCGCTATGGCTACGACCCGGTTCGATTCCCGGCCAAGGGAAAGTACAGTATTGACCTGCCTATTACATGTTAAAGGAAATTTACGCGGAAGACATGATTTCTTTTAATAATTTTTTAAGTCCTACATTATGGCAAGTTACATACTTTGTTGTAGTTTTACAAAATATATAATACTAGCTTTTGCCCACGGCTTCGCCCGCGTTAATAAGTTTTTCCGGGCTAAAAGTACATAAAAACCTTCCCGTTGAATCACTCTATCCAACACATTTATTTGGATAAAGATTAATATTATGACGGTGATACAACTCTTGACAAATAATGCATTAATTTCGACCAAATTTGATTACCATAAAAACCGTTTTAGTGAGTTAATCTTAAAAGCTAGACATATACAGTCGCGGACATTTTTTTAGATCATTACAAGAGGAATAAATCTTTCATTCATATATTTTTGGTATCTTGAACCGTTTTCGCAGCGCATGAATAATTTTCCCATAAATAAATCAATCTCGCGTTTGAGTAAAGTCTCAAGTAGACATTTAACATATTAAACTGTTTATATAAATCAAGCTTAAGCTGTCCTTTAAGAGCTTGTTCACAGCTGAGTAAGCGCTGTTAAGCTGTGGTTCCGCAAGACTTGGCAGACAGCAGACGGCAACGGCAGATGGCATGTGCCGCGACGGCAGACGGCACTACTATGCAGTATTAAATTGTATGAGACCGATTCCGCACACGACGGCAAATGACGCGCGACAGGACGTCACTTGCCGCGCGTCATTTGCTATTGTAACTAGGTATGTAACTTAAGCTGACATTTGAGCTGATGTTAATATAACTATGGGACATAATGTGACTTAACATCTTATGTATCAGGACGACGAGCGCAGTGGAATGCCACACAGTACTCTGTAACTCAAGGTGCTGGATAGTGTTTCTATTGTTTATGCGTGGTCGTATCGTTTACCATCAAACGGCATGCTCGTCTCGTCATTTAATGCCATATAAAATGGATTGATTAAATAGTGACTATCTGAAGATGCCGACTTTAATTTGATAGCGTCTCAGCTGATTCATCATTTTAGAGCGAAATTGAGTTATATCTATTAATACAGTGCTACGAGTTACAGGACGCACTTAATCACGTTAATTGTGATTGAGGCCTAATTTCACCTTGCTCTGCTAGTTATTTAACAGTCTGTTAACTGTCTTAATGGATTGTTAAGGTTTCTGAGTGTCCCACAATGCCCTAACAGGTGATTATCTTCCTTAACTAAGTGTTCTGTCAATTTTCTTTGGCCTTACAAGTGAGTTGAAGTTGTCACCTCCTGGTGTTTGGTACCCAAGGCGGACCGCCCCCACCGCCCCTCTCCCACCCCTCTTCGCCACTAGCTTGATGTTACTTTAAAAAGGGCCTTAATAATACCAACAACCGTACGGCCATGGCCAACGCAAAATTATGGTTCATGAACACGCAACAGTTTATAACTGTATTAAAAACAATACAAAAATTGAAAACCTATGAATGACATAGGTCATCTAACTGGCGGAAGCGCTTTGTGTCACATTTGGTAATTCAGAACTGAAACAAAGAACCTTTGTTCGTTTTAGCCAAGCTATTATTAGTGTTTAAGTCTATACTATATTCCCACAACTTTATTTGTGATAAGAACCGTAAAATGTATGCAATAAATGTATTTTTGTCTCTATCTGCCTCAGTGGCATAGCTATATTACGGTATGACTGCAATGCTGAGGTATAGGTTCCATTCTCGGGTCGTGCAAAGTGATATTGGGTTTTTGAAATTCAGTATCAACCCGGAGTTCGCCCCCTATCACAACATGGGACGGAATACACACGGCGAAAAGAGGGTGCAATAGTTGCGCCTCTGCCTACCCCTTCGGGGATAAAAGGTGTGAGCGTGTGTGTGTGTGTATATCTGTCATACGTGTGAAGTCTCATAAGTTATTTAATTACTATACAAATTATTCTAGATATACATATAGTATTTTGATTGGCATGGCTAAGCGCCTTTGCCTTTTCAAAACAAAACCGAAAAAGTACTTTGATTGAGCAAATTAATGATTTTGTTTCTGGCATGGACCATCGAGATTTCGTGACCATCCATGAGACCATGAGATACATACCTAGGTACCGAAAGTTGTTATGCATATAATATCATCAAAATACCTTGGTAGTGCGTATATAATTCTAATTGTATCTGTGTTTAATAATGATTACCTACAATTATTAAGGTTTTAATTAGATAAGTAGGTAGGTACTTATAGTTAAATATTATGTTAATGCAGCCACATAATAATGATATGTAATTACCTACTTAAAAGTAATTTATGCGGCATAAATACTGTGATGGTCAAATCATATTAATATTATGAGATTTCATACAGCCAAAAGTAACAATACAATAATACTTACCTATCTGGATTATATCGATCACAACTCACAAGCGTAATGTAGTCACCTAATCGAATTTCCAGATTGATAAGGTTCAAGTTATTATTGGCTTTAACACACATTATTGACTTGCATAAACCAACTTCCTTAAACATCCTTAAATAAAGAATCTCACCGTTTTTTCAAAGTCGGTTCATAATAAAATTACAGTTTATATTAAAAAAATTTATCAATGTTACCGCCATCTAGTTTCTACTTGAAGAAACCTGAAATGACCATCCAAAATATTGTAATCCCGACAGTTAAATTATTTGTAAATAGCTACATTGTTAAAATAAAATAACTATTATATTTTTTAATATTCTTATTAATTATAAAAAAAATGAAAACTTCTACTAACCGCCATCTATATTTTTTTATAGGAAACACTTATGACACTAATTCGTTTTTTTGTTACTATTACCGATCATAGATGTCGCTATAATGTTCACATTGTTTTAATTAAACATGTATAGATGGAGTTAACAGCAAACAAAAAACAGACATTCTATCAGTACATAATCAAATCGTAGATGCTCCGTCTGTTCATAAAATGTTTTCGAAAAAGAAATAGTTTTATTAGGTGACACAAGGATTAAGTATTAAAACGCGAAACATTTTTTTTTTACTTTTTCCTTTTGATCATTTATTCGTGAGGGATGTTGGGATAGATATCACGACAAAACCAATCAATGAATTCTCATTTTTTTATCATTATTAGCTGTTGCTCGCGGCTCTGCCCGCCTTAAAAAGTTTTTCCAGGATAAAAGTCCCACTTTATATTTTCTATCTGTAGGTATGCCAAATTTAATCTAAATCCGGTCAGTAGTCTCAAAAAAAGTTTTTGGGGTGGGCCACCCTTATCACTGAGGGGATGAAAAATAGATGTTGACCGATTCTCAGACTTACCGACATGCACACAAAATTTTATGAAAATCGGTTGAGCCATTTCGGAGAAGTTTGGCAACAAACACCGCGACACGAGAATATGAAAAATTGAGACTTTATTGTATCTAACATAATGTCATGATAAGTCGGGGCCATATGAAAAGATGGAGGAAAAGTTACGGGAAGTTGAGTCCAGGGTGTATAATAGGCTGAGATAGATCTAATTCCACACAAGCAATGTTGTGGGCACACCTAGTTATTAATAATTATCCTACTAATCCTACTAATATTATAAAGGCGAAAGTTTGTAAGAATGTATGGATGTTTGGATGTATGGATGTCTGTTCCTCTTTCACGCAAAAACTACTGATCGGATTTCGATGAAATTTGGCACACGGGTAGATCATGTCCTGGATTAACACATAGGCTACTTTTTATCCCGGGAAAACATAAAGCGGGACTTTTATCCCGGAAAAACTTTTTAACGCGGGCGGAGCCGCGGGCAAAAGCTAGTAAATTATAATACTCCAGAAAATATCTAGACTGATTATTATAATATAATTAATAATAAGAGTTGAGAAACAATGTCTTTAGGGATGTGGCTAGCTTAGATGACAATCTAGATTACGCTTTTTAAGGCGTATTGTCAGAGTTTTTACACGGGAAATCTATGGGTCAACTACACTAAAAAAGCACTAGAGGTACTGCGCGTACAATATAATAATATATTTAGAATGTTGTTGGGACTGCCTCGTTATTGTAGTGCTTCAGAGATGTTTGTGAAGAACATGACTGAGTGTTTCCAAGCTGTTCTTCGCAAGCAAACTATATCTCTCGTAAGTCGAATACGAGCCAGTCACAACAGCATTCTAAAAACAGTGGTGGATACTGTCATGTCACCTTTCCTAAGACATTTTGTGTGGAGGATGATAAATTAGACAGAATATAATTGTAACTGTTGATACTAACATTAGGTTTTAAGTAAATTTTCTTATACTAACACTACGGATCTGTGCTATCTGGAATAATAATAATTATAATTAAAATTTAAGTTTGAATCAAATTTACGAATTTGATATTCATACTTATTGGTAGCGTTGCCGCCTATTACCTATTACCTGTCCTGGCGCTTGTAATCAGACGAGTCACTTGCTCATCTCGTTCGTATAAAAAATATCTTCCAAATTACCTTAAATAGTATTTTTTTAAACTCACCTGCTCAAGAGGTAAATAAGCTATCGGTAGCAATTACAACCTTCCAGGAACGACTACTGCGAGCCCAGTTCATTGTACAAATCAAAGGCATTGTAAATTATTACCTTACAAAGATGTCAGGTGACAGAAGGCCGAGGTAAATATTTTGGTCAGTTATTGTGATGGGTTTGTAACGCCGCGGGAGATTTGGGACCGATTTTTCTCTTTAGTTGTTTTACGTGACTAATTTGATTATTGATTTTAGGATGGCACGTCGTGGAGTAGGAGACAAAAGATCTTTTATATATTTTGTGTGAAGATTGTATATGAGAACGTATGGTTTTTTAAAATCAGCACATATGTTAAGAAATTAATACAATTGGCTAACTAATAAGGAATTTAATCTATTTATTACCTTTTGGGCTAATAATATGTGATCTCTGCTATATTAGAAAACTTACATTTACAAGAAGCATTGCGCATCACACATTATAGAAAAGGAGACTGGGAGACAGATTTGACAGGAAACAGAAGAAATCTAACCCAAAAAAAAAAAACAGCAACGCTGTCTTTTTAAATTGATTTTCCTGCCGAACACGTCTTTGACACTACGATATACTTCAGCATTAAAAATAAAATTTTGGAACCATTTACGTTCGTCACAAACGGACACGGCACTGAGCGTAAATTGGACTGCCTTTTATTCCTTTATCTTAAACAACTGAAAGTAAACGCGACAAGCTCGTCGAACCACCTACGATAACAATAGTTCAAATTGTGCAAGGTGCACAAACGGTAGCACAGGAGCTGGTAAAAAACGTAACGAATCAACGAATGCTTTGACAATCTGCTGGTGGTCTCTTATTGTCTCTTTAAAAGCAATACGACTCAACGAATAGAGTATATTGTTTACCTGAGTTAGCTTGGAAAATATTGCACTATTAACTTAATGAAAGGAGTAACATGTATGAGAGTACCTACATCTAGACCTGTAGACAAGCTTTTTTACGAGCGTTACCATATTATCTTATCGACAAGTCTAGCGCACGGATACGTCATTCCCATTCATTTGTTTCTATTATACTGGCGTATAAAAGCATCTTGGCTACAGACACTTATGTGTTGTAGAGCACAATGCGGTACAACTCTAAGGTAATCCAATGAATGATAAAACATGGCAGTTGTAATGCTTACTATGGGAAAAGCCTTACAAATTAATCCTACTAATATTATAAAGGTGAAAGTTTGTAAGAATGTATGGATGTTTGGATGTACGGATGTTTGTTCCTCTTTCACGCAAAAACTACTGAACGGATTTCGATGAAATTTGGCACACGGGTACATCATGTCCTGGATTAACACATAGGCTACTTTTTATCCCGGGAAAATATAAAGCGGGACTTTTATCCCGGAAAAACTTTTTAAAGCGGGCGGAGCCGCGGGCAAAAGCTAGTTAATTATTAAACACAGGTTACGCTGGACTCAATATCCGTTCGACTCAGTTGCCACCCGCGTAACTTCTTCGGATGTCTATCTAATCTCCGACGCCCGCCGCGCCAGCATAGCTAAAAACCCAGAGATCTAATTCAGTGTATGTGGAACACTTCCGAATGATTGCGAGTGTCCGAAATCAACGTGGCCGCACCTGTGTAGAGGTTCATCTCATAAAGATCATGTCACATGGATAATGCCATTTTGTACCACATATCTATATATACTGCCTCGGTGGCGTAGTTGTATTACGGTATGACTGCAAATTGCAATACTGAGGTCTCGGGTTCGATTCCCGGGTCGGACAAAGTATTATTGGGTTTTAAATTCAGTATCAGCCTGGAGTCTTGAATTTGTGCCCGATATGGCGATAGACTCGCCCACTATCACATTATGGGACGGACTACGCACGGCGAAAAGTGGGTGCACTAGTTGCGCCGTTACCTACCCCTTCGGGGATAAAGGGCGTGAGTGTGTGTGTGTGTGTCTATATATAAAAAAGCGAAAGGTCACTCACTCACCACGAAAATTCAGAACTACAAGTGCTGGGACTCTCAAATTTTGCATCTCCATGCAAACAGGGACCTCCGTCCCTTTTAGGATGTAGGTGCTCACTAAGACGGGATTTTGCGAAATTTAACCCTTTAAAGGGGGTTAAAAGAGATGGCAAAGTTTGTATGAAACTTCTAAAGTATTAACTTGTAATAGTAGGTTTTATTCTTTCACTAATAGGAAGCTTCATTATTCCAGAGTGCTATAGTTTTTATCCCGGGAAAATATTTATCCCGGAACAAAATTTCACGCTAGCGGAGCCGCTGTGGCAAATGCTAGTCATACATAATTTTAATTTTCTGCACTCTTCTAAATGAATTTTAATCATACCAAATAAAAAAAAAATCATACCAAATCACACACTCCTGTGCTTAAAAAGGAGTACAAAGTTATTTCTTCATGTATTAATACTGAGGTTCCCATTGTAGGTACAGATCGAGAAACGCTCACCGCGGCATCCATTGTATAAAAACCCTAGCCGAGACAAGTTATCTACCGCATCTATAATATTTAACCCAAATCTAGTTTACGGTAGTGAGCTGCCGAAGCAAGATGTCTGATTAGGCTTAGACAACTGACGATGCCGCGACTGGCGATCATTCGATGATTAGCAATCATTAACATGTCTTTATCGACAAACGTTTGAATTCAAGTGATGGGAGAAAAGACGTAAAATTATATCGTGGACTCATTTCTACTTATATTTGTAAATAGATTTTTTCTCGGTTCTGCCTGTGTGAATGAACTTTTTGGGAAAACTTACGACTTTTTTATGTTTTTTAATCCAGACTGTTTCTTTCTGACTGTACGTCTATCTAAATAGATCAACGCTTAAATTCTCATCAAGCCCGGATCGGTTACATTGGCTCGGTACGTCATCTGTCAACAAGCGAAAATCGACCTTATACGCACCCACATAAGGTCGATGTGGGTGCATATAAGGTCGATTTTCGCATGACGTACCGGGCCAATGTAACCGAGCGGGCTTGAGGGGTTAACTTAAGCGTCGATCTATTTAGATAGACGTACAGTCAGTCAGAATAATATAACAGATATATTCATATCTCTGAATGTAATCCCTTTAGATTACATTTAGAGATATATTATAGCAGGAGATATTACAGTGCAAAATTGTGTGCGCAATACGCAGGTGCACTCGATATTTCTGCACTCTCATAGACCTGTGAGACGGCAATCGGATGACCAGAGAGAGAGATCAGGCGCAGGACCAACGGCTTTACGTGCTTTCCTTTCCTAACTTCCTGACTCCAAGCTGTGACTGAGTAATTTTTAAGATGGAAAAACCCAGTTACAATGTTTTTGGCCCGACCCGGGATTCGAACCCAGGACCTCAGCGCGCAAATCGTACTCGTAACGCGTACGCAATACAACTACGCCACCGACGCAGCCATCTCTTAATATATGAATGAAACGAAAAGGTTTTCAAAATTTCGTAAGAATATTTCATAAAAACCTTTGCGTTATGTACCTACATCTATTTTTTAAATACTTAGTGTTCGCAGCTCTGCCAATGAACTTGATTTATACCTCTAACAAATAGCCAAACATCCTCCCCAACTTCCTGATTAATTGTAATAGTAGAATTGAGAACTCTACTTGTTAGGTTCCGTTTATGGCACGACTTCACTACACGATTTACTCATCTCTATAATTTTAGTACACTTCCCTAAGGAGTTCTTATTTTGCCAGCAGTCATTTAGTCAAAACTAATAGTATCCACATACGATGCGATTTTGTATCATGCGACCAATTCGTCACGCGGTACAGTCTTCACGCCACACGATCGAACCGTACCATGCGACGTCCAGTTGTATGCAACCAAGTTTGATGGACAAGCCATCGAAGCAGCCGTACCAACAATAATAATAATAATGTCCATCAAACCGTGCCCCACACGATGCGATATGGTTCGATGGCATACCATTTTAATGGTTCGGCTGTACCAAATCGTATCGTATGTGCCCACTTTAATTCGCCTACCTCAGTTGTTCTTATTCTGTCAGTAGCACAAGTAAAACTATGGAGGTAGTCTTTAAGCGTGCAATTGATGCCGCGCTCCGCTTTGTCGCCGTGGCCAATCGGGTTTGGCCAAATTTGAACACGTGCGGGGCACAACGAGAGCAATCTAGTTTTTAGTTTTAATGTTTTTGTTGTGAAGAAATAGCGTTCGGCAAACTTTTTGATGTGGGAAGAAGGTTAGCGTTTTATTAATGATTTTGTTTTATTTTTAAGTAGCTTTTGACCGCGGCACCGCCCGCGTTAAAAAAATTTCCGAGTTAAAAGTGGCGATTTATATTTTCCTGAGATAAAAAACCTATATGTTAATTCAGGATATGATCTACCCGTATGCCAAATTTCATCGAAATCCGTTCAGTAGTTTTTGCGTGAAAGAGGAACAAACATCCATACATCCATACATTCTTACAAACTTTCGCCTTTATAATATTATTAGTAGGATTAGTAGGATTAAATATTAATTAATAAACATAGAGCAAGATAAAGTTTTAACGTAATTAAGGAACTCCGAAATATAAGTACCTGGTCTACTTCGCCCTTAGTCGCCCTTCACGGTTTATGCAATCGGTACGTAGAGACATTCGGGAATTCTGAGCAAATATGGTTAACGATTTATTCTTCGTAAGCACAACTATTTTACGTTCGTCACAAAAAACATTGTAATGATTTTTGAAATCACTAATAATATGTAGTTTACATTATAAAATAAATAGGGTCAAAACAATTTTGATTCCTAATGTTGACAAGACGCATTTTTTTTCTTAGTCGATGCAACTTGCCCTTTAGGGTCCATATTTTGTTAAATCTCATCTAACCAAAATTTTGGATTAGGTCATTGTTTTCTTAAAAGTGTGAATATCAAGAATAACTACCGACAAGATCTCATTGTGCCAGCGCAGGTACCGAACCCGCTGCCGAACGGTGTCGCGCGGCGCGCTCCACTTGCATTTTGGGTTAACATCCATACGTCCGCCGTGACTTACTGATTGATGTGCCCACTCTATTAATTCACTCCAAATTATTTATTGGTGGGCAGATATGATAATTAAAAGAGTCGGATTGAGATCAATGGCTTTGATAGGGTGTATATTCGTGTTATAAATTACGTTGAAAGACGTGTAAAAATGAGTTTAGCGGCCTCATTGCTGAATGAATGATTTGTATATTCTTCATTGAAAGTATATATGGTGATTGGAAAAATACGGGTCACGGCAAAATGATCCACAGTACCTGACGGTCAGCGGAGTGGGGCGCAGATAATGCCGACTGAGGAGAGATGACCATCAGATGCCAGGTTAGCTAGACTAGGGCCTGTAGAGTCCTTACTGGTGAGACTCGCGACGCGTTCCTCCCATTATTATTTAATAAAATGATCTCTTTTTAATACCCTTTTCTGCCAGCCCGAGCTGGCTCATTTGCTTATTTTTCATCATTGATTTTAATCAAAATATCTGTAGGTATATATGTGCCCTTTGTATTAATAATAATCATTACAATCAATTTAGTGTATCTTTACTTATCATAAGTGCAACTGTGTTCGCCAACGTGATGAATAAAGTGTTTTATTTTATCTGATTGTCACACGCAAGTCGTCATGTTCACGCCGGCCTGCTTGAAGATATATACATAGGAATCCCGGAACGCTACACACTTAAGTGGGTCACTATGGTGAGTTGTACTCCTTGCATACGGTGGTCAACATCCAGGTGGATACGAAATGTATCCTACTAGCACCTACTGTTACTAGTCACTGATAATAAGCAGTCAATCTTCCACACTAATCGTTGATATCTCATCCTCTTTCAGCGACCGTCCTGAGCCGAAGTTCGTAACCCGTTGGTGGGATGCCCTCAGCATGGTCACTTAATACGGTTGGGAGCGCCTAAAAAGTTTATCCTAAAGTCCGGTGTGGCCAGACAAGCAAACTAGTGTCAGGCAGTATGATTCAGTGGGCAATATAAAAAAATAAAAAATATTAAAACAAAACAAAAAACCCGACTGCGTCAAAATCTGCCATATTTATAAAATTTATTGAAGAACTGAAGAGATAGAAACAAGGTTTTATTTTGGTTTTGAATAATCTTAGTTGACAGTATTCATAAACGCTGTCAACGCCTCCTTCTTTCGCAGTCGGGTAAAAAGGCAAGCTATTGCATTACGCTTTCCACCCTGTGGTGTTAGACGATTAGTCAGATAAATCTGTCTCTTTTCACAGTAAATTTTTAACATTCTTTACTTTTGTTTTTTGGACAACAGTTTCACAGTTAATTTAAAACAAAAGTTTACTTGAATCAAGATTAAATAAACAACAAAAAGCATTTAAAAGGCACCGAGAAACATAATGACAAGTTAAAACACTCGACACATGTTCAAAGGGCTAAATATCGACCACAATGGTTTCCAAATCTTAAACAATATGCTATGATCGAAAACACGTGTGTTCGTAGCGAATTGGTTTGTTAAAAACAAAGATAATGATGTTTCTAATAATGGTAAAAATTGCGTTTTTGTTTTTTAAAATGTTTGCTCAAAATATGTTCACGCTTAGCACGTGTGGAGATTGATAATGAATTTTGTAAAAGCAATGGACTGTTCAAAATAATTTCAAGGTGGTTTTAAAAATCAAGGCCAAGAGATGTCTGGGATCTGGTGGTTGTAAACATTGAAACAAGGTATCATTATAACACTATCCAGCAATCATATTCTCATAACTTGCTCCTTGCACTCTCGGAAGCCAGTCTCGACAGAGGTAACTAGAAATAAAGATAAAACGTGTACTTCAAAAAGGTGAAAATTGACATTTTAAAAATATTTTATTTTTCTTATTTTCAGCCAAGAATTTAATCACTCCGCTAAATAAACCTTTGCTATGTTGGGCAAAACAACAAAATAAAGGCCGGCGCGCTGCCGTACTGCGCAAGAGTGCGGGTTTGGTGACCCACTCATGGGATGGGCGACCGTTAAGTGGTTAATAGTTTAAATTTCAAGAATTACGGCACGTACAAACCATAATTTGGTTAAGTGTAGCATTCTATGCGACATTGTTTTTTTCCGTACATATCTGATGTCGAATAATCTCTACTGTATATAAATATTCATAAACCAACAATCACGCCTTTACCCAAGCAGGGGTAGTCAGAGGTGCAACCAGGACACCCAGTTTTCATCAAGTGGTCCATCCAAAAAAAATACATACAGTGTGGCTTAACCTCTTTAAATTATGTTTGTAGTGGACTGGCATAATTATAATTGCTAAGGGCCCTAATAATTCTTTCCAAATCCCCATTCTTATTTTAAATATCATTACTAGTTAGTAATATACGAAATCTATTCGTATTCTACCATCTCTTCACGAACAAAAGCGATTATTACCAAGAAACAGCTAGTTTGACGGCTACTAAGTACTAACCCACCAAGGATCCAAAACCACAGTTTTTGCAAGCATGTACAGTTAAATTCTTGTTAACTAGGTAATTGACGTACCATAAACTAGACAAGCTTTAGTATATAACGGCTGTTCCCCAAATCAGAAACCTGCTTTGATTTTATTTTATTGCTAATAAAATCAATCACGAATTGTGAGTTTGTGGCGTAAAGGCTGAGACGGCTGCGAAGTAAAGGATCCATTCAATCCGTATAAATGTTTGCTTCATAATACCTACATACGTTTTATACTCTTAGTATATGTGTTGTCAAATGGATTATAACCAAATAATATAAAGCACGTGGACGATAGCCTAGTTGGGAATAGAGCGGTCTGCCGAGATAATGTCCGGAGGTTCGAAACCCAAGGCACACACCTCTGACTCAAAGTTACGTATTATATACTGCCCACTGCTGAGCACGAGCCTCCTCTATTACTGAGAGGGCTTAGGCCTTAGTCCACCACGCTGGTCTAGTGCGGATTGGTAGACTTCACATACCTTCGAGATTCTTGTAGAGAGTTCTTAGGTATGCAGGTTTCCTCACGATGTTTTCCTTCACCATTAAAGCGAACGATAATTGATAACAATATCGTAACTTCAAATTCACTATCTTCTGGTTATTTGAGTAGTCCATATTTGCATCAGTTTACTTTCCCCTACCTGTTTACAGGTAACCGAAACTAAATGTTATATTACCAATAACTTTACTGTCCGTATTGTTTTGGCGGCATCGTTTGTCGGCGTGTTTGTTTTATTGCTTTTGTAGATAATGTACAGTTACGCGATAAAAAAAAAGTTACATGTTCGGTATTCTTTTTATTATCGTACAATATTTTGGAAATGTGGGAGACATATATCGTCGTTGTCAAACCAATATCTGCTACATGTGCACTTTTTTGAGATTTCAACATTATGACTATTATGATTGATATGACTGCCTTGGTGGCGCAGTTGTATTATGGTACGACTGCAATGCCGAGGGTTCGATCCCCGGGTCGGGCAAAGTGATATTGAGTTTTTCTATTCAGTATCAGCACGGAGTCTGGAATTTGGGCCACTGCCTACCCTTTCGGGGATAAAAAGCGTGAGTGTATATGATATGATATGATAATATGATATATGAGTACTATGACTAATTTGCCATCCAAACTTTGATATATAAAACCCGTTTGTGAAACAATATCCTATGTGTAAATTTGTCTCAATATTTTACATGAGAAGTTTAACTTTTTGCACATAGCAGATATTGGTTTGACAACGATATGGTATTTTTACTTCATAATTTTGATGTGGGTAGAAGGTAAGTAGAAGTGGAACTAGTGTTGTTTACCACGATATTGTCAGTACTATAAAACGAGTCTATTAGCAAGCCAATCATTAATCGAGTACTAAATCTTATCTCAGACGAGATATTACATTTGTTTCACAACGAAATAAAATCTTTGTTGGCATCAAATATCAAAGTGGCCTCTAAATTAATAATATATTTATGGCCCAAAAATATAAAAAACACCATCCCCATTGACCCACTATCGTCCATCCATTACACATGTTATCTTGCTCTCAATTAACACTATTAGTAACGGACGGTCGCCCACCGATTGATTTATTCAATGTCAAAACATATTACTGCTAGCATTCATTATATGATTTTTTTATAGAGAACACTATAATATTTTAAATGAATTATATCTTGTTATAATTGAATAGTTTTTTTTTTATCGCGGACCTATCGGCTTCGGCTTCGGGAGTCGGCTTTTCTGGCCACACCGGTCTTTAGGGTGAACGCTTAAGGCGCTCGCAACCGTTTTAAGTTAAGTGACCATGCTGAGGGCAACCCACTAACGGGTTACGAACTTCGGCTCAGGACGGCCACTGGAAGATATCAACGATTAGTGGGGAAATTGGTGTTGAACTTAATCTTAGCCGTTTATTTCGTCAGCACGCAGGCCGGAACTATTAGGAGGGTCGGGGGGGGGGGGGGAGCGCGACGAGGTCCTCGACGACGAGGACGAAACTGCGGTCTTGTGTAGTATAAGAGTTTCAAGAACTCGTTCTTACGGCGGATGGCCAGAGTGGTATCGTCCTCTGGATCTGTTAAAACTCAACGCGGCCGTCTCCATTTGGTGCGGTCGAATGGAGTGTAAACGGACGCTTTGCGGACTAACGTATTTGGGTGATTTACCGCCCGATCGAAATAGCGTTTGCTGGTCATTTGCTTAAAATGCCTGATGGTCGGCATGTTGGTGTCCACGTGGAGGTTGCGCTTGCGAACGTACCACGGGGTACCAAGAGCGTGTCGGAGAAATTTGTTTTTCAATACCTGCATACGCTTAAGACGAACAGGCGGTAAATGGGCGAACTCGGGCGACGCGTACGTCATTATCAGCTTAATATTCGTGGTAAAGATCCTAATCTTGTTGCGGATGGACATTTTAATGTTCCTATTTATGAGCCAATGCAGTTGGCTCATCGCGAATGCGGCTCGCGCGCGTACCTCATTTACGTGTGAGACGAAAGTCAGATTCTGATCAAGGGTCACTCCTAAATATTTGGCTTTGTTCTCCTAAATGTTGGCTAATTGAATAGGCTTTTCGCCTTTAACATTAGTGTAAACTATGAGGAACGTTTGTCGGGTAAATAGTATGTGTGAATAGATATGGGGTGGTTATTGGTACTCTCCGTAGATTACGCAGGTTGGTAGAGACCATAATTTAGAATTAGATTAATTATTTTCGCGATATTGGGATACTGACGTCCCAGAAATCTGTATGGCTGACAATAATCTCTGCAGCTACTGCTCAAATTCAAAATGAATATTTAACTTATAAAAGGCTGCATTAGCTCCAATAGCTATTAGTTAATAGCTATTGGAGCTAATGCAGCTCCTAGTAGTTACTAGGACTAAGGCCTAACCCCTCTCAGTAGAAGAGGAGGCTGCTGTTCAGCATTGGGTAGTATATGATACAGGGCTGAATGCAATAACTATTTTATTATTAAGCAAATCTTACGCAACCAAAACTTTGAGCAAAATACACTTTCTCAAATTTCAGTTTTATAATAATAAAGATTCATCACAGCTTATGTAAGTTTTTTTAACTACATCAATGTGATTATAACTACCAACAATCTTACTAATATTATAAAGGCGAAAGTTTGTAAGAATGTATGAATGTTTGGATGTATGGATGTTTGTTACTCTTTCACGCAAAAACTACTGAACGGATTTCGATGAAATTTGGCACACGAGTAGAACATGTTCTATATTAACACATAGGCTACTTTTTATCCCGGGAAAATATAAAGCGAGACTTTTATGCAGGAAAAACTTTTTAAAGCGGGCGGAGCCGCGGGCAAAAGCTAGTATATAATAGTTTATAATATTTTGTTCGTCCAACAGATATTGCGACCGAGTGTTGTTCAGGATGATCTTTTATTGCACCATAAAACCTTTTTTCGTTAACCTCTAATACAAAACAGCTACTTTTTGTTTTCCTAATCCTACGGTTAAAACGTTTACTAGTTTTACTTTTGGAGTTTTTACAGTTATCTATAAAAACCTTGACTTTATTGAGTGCCGAATAAGCAAGTACCGTTTACCCACAGGCTACCATGAAATTACTTTAATATATATTTGTAGCTCTTTTTAACTACTTAATAAAAATATTTATTTATACTATAATAAAACAGTAGATCCTGGTGAGCCCGCTCATTAAAAGAAATGTGATAAAAATAAAGGGGATGACTACAAAAGTGTAAAAAATATATGTTAAGCTCCGAAACTGCTGAACGGATTACGATGAAATTTGGTATGGAGATAGTTTGAGAGTGTCAAAAGGACATAGGCTACTTTTTATCCCGCGATAATATAAAGCCGAACTTTAATCCTGGAAAAACTTCTTCACGCGGCGGAGACGCCAGAAAAAGCTAGTTTAGTAATAAATGCGTGTAATTTAAGAAGTTAGAGTAAAAAGCATCATTAATAAAAAAAATATTCATCGTAATTAACGGGAAATGTGATACTTTTATCTAATGTTAAAAAGCGTTTAATGATCTTAAAATTTAATTGATTATAAAATAATTGCGCTATAATTACACTATTAATGAAAAAATAAGGAAGTGATTGCAATAATGCTCGAATTGCAAGTGAATAATGCGCGTTGAAATCTTTATTATGAAACTTGCTTGTAGAGTCGTTCATTGACAATTGTCTTGATAGATTGATTATGTTTGAAAACTTTGATTTGTGGTTGTTTAACATTTGAAATAACCCATTAAATATGGCATTTACCTTTTACAGGATTTACAATATTTATTGTGTTAATTAACGTAAAAAATCATTATCAGCAAGGTGACCGACATATCTCTGAGACTAGGTTGAAGTGGCAATGGGCTGCTGGCCACATACGTCGCAAAACAGATAACGGTTGGAGTAGGCGTCTTCTGGAGTGGAGACCGCATCTTGGTGAACGTAGCGTTGGACGCCCTCTAGCCTAATGGCGGGACGACTTGCACAAGAGGGCCGGCAGTAACTGGATGCATAAAGCAGCAGACCGGGCTCTGTGGCGTATCTTGAGAGAGGCCTATGTCCAGCAGTGGACTGCAACGGGCTGGCAATGATGATGAATATAAAAAATATTGTTAAATTAAAAATTAAATTCGTTGTACAGGTGAAACCTGTCTTTATTTCTTTTTTGTAGAGCAAAGCCCAGAAAATGATCAAGTGAGGCAACACAAGCTTTTGCATGCTTTTAATTCCAGTTTTAGGGAGGCCGGCCCAACTCTTCCATGTAAATACATATGTAAACCCTACCATTCGTAAAGCTACAACTTTTTCTCACAGTTTTTATCAGAAGCTCTACAAAGTAGTAATAATTTCACAACATTTCATACATAAAGCGTCATGAATGGTAGAGTAGGTCAGTTTTTGTTCCTTAACATCATTATGATCAGTCATCAGTACCGTAAACTTGAAGCTCAATTATCGTGTCAAGCATCTCTTACAAAGCTTTTAATTGAGACGTCAAGCAATCTCATTAGTTTAGTATGCGTATTCTGCTATAAATGCTTGGGTTTGATTCCTAGGTCGGAAAAAAAACAAATCTATGAAATAATCTCGTGTCGGATAAATGTATTGTATTAAATAAAAGTATCGGTGGTATATGGTATATCCACAATAGAAGTGACTTATGCTTGGCAAGTGATGAGCTTGTTTCAATTGCCTAAACGCACTCTTTTTTCCGGCTTTTTAAAGCTTTCATAATTTTTTATATCATTTATGCACGAGAATTAGGGATCAACATATCCTTTCTTAAGAGTTTCATTATGTTTTAACTGAGTTATATTACCGAGATCAGCTCACGTATATGCGTGTCCATAACGTTTTTTATAACTTTATAGGCATTTTACCATGAAAACTTGTCACCAAAACAAATCGCTTATCATTCCTCAAATATTAGTGTAATTTAGTCACTCGCGAATAGTGTGCCAGTTCGCACCGTTAGTGGGCGGAACGAGGTCGGGGCCCCTGTTCCCCGCATGACCCCCCTGATCTCGCTGATGATGCTGTATTGTGCAATCACGAGCACATGTGGTCGAAATAAACAGTTATTCATAATTGGAATATTTTGCACGCGACTGTGCTCACGTTTTGCGAATGTGCGTGTCTGTGTTCCTCACATTATAACAATTGAATATGTGTTTAATTTATGTGTTAGTGTAAAAAGATATCTTTTTTGTTTGTTAATATACACGTTCTAAAATTTTTTGGAGTTAGAAACCACAATCTAGTAATACTTGTTAAAAATCATGAATCTTGTAATATAACATATGAATGTTATATTATATACTGCCTGGGTGGCGTAGTTGTATTATTGTACTACTTCAATGCCGTGGTCTCGGGTTCAATCCCGGGGTCGAGCAAAGTGATATTGAATTTTTCTATTCAGTATCAGCTCGGAGTCTGGAATTTGTGCCCGATATGGCAATAGGCTCGCCCCCTATCACATCATGGGACGGAATAACAGGGAAAAGTGGATGCACTAGTTGCGCCTCTGCCTACCCCTTCGGGGATATAAGGCGTGAGAGTGTATGTGTTATATTATGCGTTGTACTGGTCGAGTAAAATCTTACGCATTTTCACATAGACGTAGCGTAGAGCAAAAGCTAGTAACTTAGCTTTATCTAAAACTAACAACAGTTGTCCAATAAATATTTAACAATACGTACAATATTATAACCCCTGACTAACAGTAGTTGTTGACAGTAGATAAGCCGGTAAGCCTGACGCGGCCCACGTGCCTCGGTCGAGGAGTAACGGCTTATCTGCCAGATAAGCGGTTATTGTTAGAACGAACCTCGTTTTATACCGTGTAATTTGTTCGGTTTAAATAAATTAAATTGTCTAGTAATTATTTTACATAAAAAGTGGTTTATAAAATAGTTTTGGGTGCTTGTCATGTCTAACAGTTACTCTATATAACCAATTGTTATTACTTTTTAAAAACGCTTAACTATTTTTATTACTTAATACAATTGCTAGATATTATGAGACTTAAACGATTTTTTTTAAGGTGATGAGCATAGTACCTAATGATGTTGTGCAACTTGTTTTACTTGACAGTAAAATACAAGAGAGTAGGTACGACCTTTTTTCTCGAGGATGTGTGCATGCTACCGTCACTGGAGGGATGAGTGGTACAGTTATATTATTTTCACCATTTACGGTACAATGTCTTTTTTTTTTTTTTGTCCCTGTCTAAACTCTTGTTAGCCTGACGAGGGTCGGCTTATACAAGAACACCGGTCTGTTGGGTGAGTGCAGAAGGCGCTCGCAACCCTTAGGTCCAATGTCGAAAACCGGGAGTATAGCATCATCCGGGCGAGCATTGTGCCGACTCTCTAACACTATGTACGATGTACATCCTACACCAGCATACCAATCAAAACCCGCGATGGGCTTCTTAGGTGCATAAAATATGACCCCGAAGTATAAGTCACTCCACGAGCCACGTCGACTCTTGAAAGAGTGGACGTGGTTGGTGCGATGGTGATACACGGAAAGATCAACATTGTCAGTCTTTTCGGCGATGTTCACAAGTCTGCCAAGGCTTCCCGAATCAGTTGTATATATATTTTTTTATTGCATTGAATGACGAGACGAGCATGCCATTCGCCTGATGGCAAGCGATACGTCCACCCATGAAGAGTAGCAACACCATCCTTGACTTACAAAATACTGTGTGGCATTCTACTGTGCTCGTCATTCTGAGACATAAAACGTTAAGTATCATTATGTCCAGTAGTTACACTGGCTACAATGTCCTTTAAACCGAAACACAACCGTGCATGCACACTGCTTGGCGGTAGAAATAAACATTGCAGTGGTACCCACCCAGACGGACTCTTACATATGGAGACTTACAACCAGTAAATTTGTCAAAAGGAGTCCTAATCCTATATAACTCTAACCCCAAGTGACGTTTCAGTAAAAGAGGACACAGTGAATACAGTGTTTGCTGACGTGTACAGGCCGCCGCGGGCCAGGCTCAGTGGCACTGTGTCACTGTGTCGGCCCGTGTCATTACATTCGCCGCCGATTTATTGCATCTCACTGAACGGGGTGGTAAGTGACGAGCGACGCGGAAGAAGCGTTATAAAATAATTATAAAGCGCTATAAAATAAAAACATCTTTTTATTTAGACACATATAAATACTTTGTTATACTCATTGGTAATAATGGTGTACAATGTGCGGCCTTATCACTAGAGCCTCAGTTGAAAGGAGAAATCGATAACATTTAAAAAATACGCCCGTTGAATTCTACACCAAACGTTATTATACAATTTATTTATTTATTGATTAAGGATCGGTAATGGGGTTCACAATAATTATTTAAATCTACACATATTTATAGCTATTGTCACCATGGTCCATGGTCGGCGGCCGGGAGGCCTGGCAGGCGGTGGCCCACTTCTGCGAGGCGGTCCTCTCGCGGAAGGAGAGTGCCGAGAGGGATCGCCAGCGCAGTGGTGATCCCTCCCGCCGCCAGAAGAGACGTAGGAGGCGTCGGGTGGACGACTGACCGACGTCTCCCGCCCTGTGGATTGGGGGCGCTTGGAGAATTCCACCACGGTATCCTCTGCCTGTCGTAAAAGGCGACTAATAGGGGCCTCCGGGGGTCACGGGTGGGCGGGAGGTGCCGCCTACCCATTAGTCTAGCCAACTTCTGTGACCCCCGTGATGGACGGCAGCGTGTCTCACGCTGCCTCGGACACCAAAAGGTGGACACGGTACGGTGTTTCGGGGGCTTCTGAGCCCCCGCAACAGGAAAAGGACCGCAACAGCGGTACGCGCAGGGGCGGTTGCGGACGACAACTTAGACGTGAGTCGGAGGAAGCCCGCAGCCGTCCCTAATGCGCCGAAGATGGCCATACAAAAAAAAAAAAATTGTCACCATGGTATTTGTAACTCTAGTTATAAGCAATCACAGTATGAGCCACAATGTTCAAAACAATGTAAAGGACTAAGTACTTACTCTATCAATTGTTTTTTTTATGGCATTGACATTTTCATGACGAATGAGCATGCCGTTCGCCTGATGGTAAGCGATACGACCACCCATAAACAGTAACAACTAGATCCAGCACTTTTAGTTACAAAGTACTGTGTGGCATTCCACTGCGCTCGTCATCCCGAAACATAAAATTTTAAGTTTCATCATGTCCCCTAGTTAGACTGGCTACAATGTCCTTCAAAACGAAATATAACAGTGCATGCACACTGCTGCTTGGTGGTAGAAATAGACATTGCGGTGGTACCCACCCAGTCGGACTCTTACATATAATAGACCTACCACTAAGAGAAACACTAACAGATAACTCTATTACAGCATTAAAAGAAACTATTAGATGTTACAATATCTGATAATAGTACTGTGAGAACATATAATTTAATAATTTTAATATAATATTTCAAATATAAAACAACATATATATTATGTACATATACAGGTAGCAGGAACAAATAAATCAAATTTTATACTTTTATAACAACAAAACAAAAAATATAATACATAGTTAACATTCAATTATATTTGATACAATATAATTGAATGTTAACTATGTATACACTAGAAGCAATTCATTCCATACAATCTTTTTAAGAATAAATATTTAACAACAATTGGTTCTTTATACGCAGTATCACAATGCACAGGTCTTAGGAAACTCTTTTACCAGACATGGGGATATTATAGGATAATATAAGTTAATATCTAAATTCAAAATAAAATAATTACAGGAGCGTTAACTATTTTATAATACGAACATTATTCGCTTAATTTACAACACGTTAAACCGACAAAGTGCTAGATCTAATTGTACTTGATCAGTTGATGTTTAATATAAGCCGCAATGGCGGACGATAAAAAATTATAACGTAAGCCGACACTTATTTCATCCCCTATCAATGTTTAATTAACATTACCAATGTTTGCATTCGGCGTCAGTTAATAGCCATTCATACATATTAGCAATTTTGCAAAGGTTACTCTATATGAATCGTATGAACCTTTCCCTATTGATAAGCTGTGCTAATTTAGACCTTATCGCTATCAACAATAACAATAAAATACTTAGATACAGGTAGCGGCGTACTATAAACAATAATTATAATAATTATCCAATATACTTGCAGCGATAGTTTTATTAGAAGTGGAACTAATTTCTAGTATAAACTAAATGCACTCATCTTTTTTATGGTTCCGTAACGCAAAAAGGAACCCTTAGGAACACTTTAGTGACCGTCTATATGTCAAGACCCTTTTTCTCAGGAACGCCTAAAGGTATCAAGTTGAAATTTATATCAAAAACTCAGGTCTACGGTCTTTCAGCTATGATAAAATCTACCTTGTAAGTTAACGCGATCAAAATATATGACCGTATGCGTAATATATTTTGGGGGCTCACAAGGTAATCAAAATCTATAGGGCACTTCTCGTTGACCTAAAATCATGAAATAAGCCAAGAAGCAATGTCTTACAGTACGCTGGAAAAATCGTAAATAGTATATATTTACGGTACTTTATTGACAAAAAAGTGGACGGAAGCCTGGTTGGGAATGGAACGGTCTGCCGAGACAATGTCCGGAGGTTCAAAACCCAAAGAACACACCTCTAAATTTTTCAAAGAGACGTGTATATTGTTTATCAATTATCGTTCGCTTTAACTGTGAAGGAAAACATCGTGAGGAAACGTGCATACCTAAGAAGTTATTTATAAGAATTTCGAAGGTATATGAAGACTACCAACCCGCACTAGGCCAGCGTGGTGGACTAAGGCATTAAACCCTCTCAGTAGTAGAGGAGGCCCGTGCCCAGCAGTGGAACAGTATTTAATACAGGGTTGGTATTATTATTAACAAAAAAAGCTAATTCGTACGGAACCCTTGGCGCGCGACTCATACTCGAACTTGTCCGATTTTTTGTAGTTATGTGTTAATTATTGGTCACTTCAAAGATAGAAAACATCGCGTGGAAAGTTACCTAAGAATTACACATAAGAATATCAATTATGATGTGAAGTCTGTAAACCTGCACTAGACTAGCGTGGTGGACTTATATCTTATAGATAAATTATCAGATATGCAGGTTTCCTCACAACGTTTAAATGAGCGTTATATAGGGCTGGTATATATATGCTTATAGATATCCGCCAGAGAACAAGAGTAGGTAAATCGTCGCTCGCAAAATCAATACACTGAAGTGGAAGTGGACCAGCCATGTCTGCAGACGGACAGGCGGTCGATGGAGCAGAGAAGTGCTGGAGTGGAGACCACGATTAGGTAAACGAAGGACGCCCTGCTGCACGATGGACCGACGACTTGAAAAAGGCGGCGGGTAGCGGATGGATGCGGGCTGCTCAAGACCGGGATGGTTGGCGCTCACTTGAGGAGGCCTCCGTTCAGCAGTGGACGGCGACAGGCTGATTGACTGATTATTATTATTATTGATTATCATGCAGATCGCAGGCTTATGAGAGACCAACTGTTTTTATTTAAAATAATTATTACATTGACTCTCCTTACTTACTAAGAAATATATTATTTAGTTGTCCACGTGTTAGCTCCCGTAACAACACCCTTTTCCATCGCTCTTTTACACGAACAAATTATGGAGATAATGCTTTTATCCGTAGAGTAAGTGAAAACTACAACAACAAATTCTGTGATATTGACTTTAAGAAATTAATTATGGCATTATTGAAATCTGGCACTTGAGCTGAGCACTCTCTGGCGTGACGTTTGTTAACGATGTAATATTATTGATTCATCTCGTTCTTTTCTTCTCTTTTATTTATTAATGTTTTAATAGCGTCGTTTGTTCACTCTTTTGGCTCAAGATGTTCTACTTTACTGTGGGAACTTTGCTGGATTATAATATATTTTAGTGCTAATCTAGTTTAAGGAAATATTGTTCTGTTTGTTCCCCGAATATTAAAAAATAAATAAAATTAATAAATAAATTATTCTTACACGGTATAATGGGGTAATATTGGTCTTAAAGATTTACATAAAGCGGATCGCTCCTCTTACCACTAGGTGCTACTTATATGCCACAAGAAAGCGATGCGCGTCCAATCCGCGGTGTAATGACGCGGTAACAACGCATCATATATGGACAGACACTCCCTCGGATTAGAATTACTGTACTATGCTTTTTTCATGTGATGGATAGCTGTAGTGATGATATTTTGGTATAGATAGAAAAATATGTTAACGCTCGATGGAAATAGACATAGGAATTAAGGTTTTTGAATTACAAAATGTGTAATTATAATAACGATTGTAAAAATATTGTAAAATACACACACCAAGACAGTCACGCCCTTTATCTCCAAAGGGGTAGGCAGAGGCGCAACTCGTGGAAACACTATTCGCCGTTTGTTTTCTGTCCGATGATGTCACAGGGGGCGAGCCTATAGACATATCAAAGGATAGAATAGAAAAACCCAATATCACTTTTCCCGACCCGGGGATCGAACCCGAGACCTCAGCAGTGTAGTCGTACCGTAATACAATACGCCATCGAGGCAGTATGGTAAAAGTGTATTATTAAGAAACCAAGGAAGTGTAAGCGAGGATTGTATTTCAATAGTCTCGGGGTCGATTCCCAGACGACTCTGACAGAACAATTACTTAATGCCCCATCGTTATTATGCATGTCATTAATGATTTAATCATTATCATAGTCATTTAACATGCAAGGCTTGGTGAGTAATATAGGAGTGGAAGGTCGCAGCTGCGACTCCGGGAAGCCATTTAGAAACCATTAGAATGACTATGTCACACTAATTTAAATCAATGACATAGACATCAATCACTAGGACTAAATTTACAGTTTGGCCTCTAGCCTGTGTAGTGTATTTTTATAATTCTATTCCCGTAAGGAGTTTCCATTCGACCACGCCAAATGGAGACGGTTGCGTTCCGTATTAACCGACCCAGAGGACGAAATCACTCTGGCCATCCGCCGAAAGAACGAGTTCTTGAAACTCCAACACTCCACAAGACCGCAGCTCCATCCTCGCCGTCGAGGACATCGCCGCGTTCCCCGTCGCCCCCCCGAACCCCCTAGCAGTTCCGGCCCGCGTGCCGATGACAACACAATCTAATAGGATTAGGCCTAAAAACAATCTTTCCATAATCGTTGATGTCTCATCCTCTCTCAGTGGCAGTCCAGAGCCGAGGTTCGTAACCCGTTAGTGGGTTGCCCTCAGCATGGTCACTTAATTCAAAGGGTTGCGAGCGCCTTCTGCGTTCACTCTAAAGACCGGTGTGGCCAGAAAAACCGACTCGCGTCAGGCTAATGGCAGTAGAGCCATTAAAAAAAAAATCTCGTAAGGAAAAATTACGCCTTGGCACCTGATAGTAACCGGAGAGGAGACCAGATACCATCCACTGTAGAGCGATGACTATCCTTAGATAGTCGACACAATTATGTCAGTCTTCACTGGTCGTAGGTCTCTTATATGTAAGAGGCCGTCTGGGTGGGTACCACCACAATGTCTATTTCTACCGCCAAGCAGTAGTGTGCATGCACTATTGTATTTCGGTTTAAAGGACATTGTAGCCAGTGTAACTACTAGACATAATGAGACTTAACATTTTATATCTCAGGATGACGAGCGCAGTGCAATGCCGCATAGTACTTTGTAACTCAAGGTGCGGGATAGTGTTGTTACTGTTTATGGATGGTCGTATCGCTTAACATCAGGTGAACGGCATTATCATCTCGTCATACGAAGCAAAACAAAGCCTCTTTGAACTGGATATATTATACAGGCTGATCCTGGAACGCGGCACATTTACGTGGGGCACTATGGCGGGTTATAATTTCTATATACAGAGTTCGCTATCCGAGCGGATGTACTACTTAATTGTTTTTAGCCTTTCGTGTTTTTTATACAGGCCGATTGAAGGAATACGTTGGAAGCGGCGACAACCTAGTTGGGAGTGGAATGGACTGCCGAGACGAATGTCCGCAGGTTCAAAACCCAAGGGCACACTCTGACTTTTCTAAAAAGTTGTGTGTGTATTCTTTGTGATTTATCGCTGGCTGTAACGGCGAAGGAAAACATCGTAAGGAAACCTGCATACCTGAGAAGTTCTCTATAAGAATATTAAAGGTATGTGAAGTCTGCCAACCCGCACTAAGCCAGCGTGGTGGACTAAGGCCTAAACTCTCTCATTAGTAGAGGAGGCTCGAGCGCAGCAGTGGGCAGTATATAATATAGGGCTGGTATGGATGGTGGCATTGTATGGTAGGCCGCTTTCGACAGGTCTGTCTGGAATTCTTTAGGAGGCCTATGTCCAGCAGTGAACTTCATGTGGTTGATGATACAGGCACATATTAATTACTCCTCTACATCTAATTATAAATCAAGTAGCGTCTAGATTCCAGATAGAGTATCCATTGACGATAGATGTTTGGTGGCCTGTCCAAACTTATTGAAATTAGTCATGGAAAAAATTACAAATCGTCAAATTTTTTCATGATTACTGAGAAGGTTACACGGAGTGGAATTGAAAATTTATTGAACTGCTTTAAATAAACAAAAAATCTACATGTATTTTTCATTACACACTGTACCCAATTTATGCCTTTGAACTGAATGAGAAAAGAGCATCCCTAGAGTTTCTTGCCCGTTCTTTTCTGGTGAGAACTGCTTTCTGAACTGGTAAAGTAAAAATTGACCCAATCTGAGTAATGTTAAACATTTCATATTATTAATTTTGTTATAGGGTGTAGGCATTTGGCGAAATGTTATATAGAAACTAGGTCGCATCCTCACGTAGCACAGACGGAAGATTCTGCGCGTTTTGACCCAGGTGACGGTAATTGGGGCCGAAATTACCATAACTCGAAATTTTTCGCTTGAGAATAGTTTTATGAACTCAATTTTCGATCGAAATACTACAATGCATTTTTAAAAGATTATAAAATTTTTCACGGTTTTTTTTAAAATAACTGATAGAACTAGCAAGAAATCTGACAGTATAGCCTCATTTAAACAAAGTTATTCTTGCTAAAAGTATTTTTTTGACTATCTGTAAAAAAAGTCGTATATATAAACGCGGTGAGAATTGACTTTGAACATTTTTAGCAATAATTATATACAATTGTAGATATCAATAACAGATACGTCTGAATGATGTTTAAACGATACTGCCCTTTAACAAAAGTAACACTACTCACTGTGTTCGTCACCCTGATATTCAATCTATACTAATATTAATATTATGAAGAAGAAAAAAATAGCTCTGTTGGCAGAGCACCGGCACGGTACGCTGAAGGTCGTGGGTTCAAATCCTGCTTCTGACTGTTTCTTTTTCAATGTTTCCATAAAAATATAAAATCATTTCGTAAGTTTATAGGGGCTCTAGAACTACTCAATCCATTTTGAAAATTCTTTCGCTAATATGAAGCTAAATTACTTCTGAGTTGTTATAGGTATAAAAGTTTTATAGGTATAAAAATTACAGCCTCGGTGGCGTAGTTGTGTTATGGTACGACTGCAATGCTGAGGTCTCGGGTTCGATTCCCGGGTCGGGCACAGTGATATTGAGTTTTTCTAATCAGGATCAGCTCGGAGTCTGGAATTTCTGCACGATATGGCGATAGACTCGCCCCCTATCACATCATGGGACGGAATAACGGCGAAAAGTGGGTGCACTAGTTGTGCCTCTGCCTACCCCTTTGGGGATAAAAGACGTAAGTGTGTGTGTGTGTATAAGAAATTAATCCCGAAAAAACTATTTCACGTGGGCGGAGCCGCGGTCAAGGGCTAGTATCTCATAAAGCTCAGTAATTACACAAAATCACAGTTCGTGCACTGATGCTTAGCAGATTTTGAGACTGAGCACACTGTTACTAGACATAGTGGGATTAACAATCATTTAATTATTCTTTGGCACACTTTATTATGAACAGTCATTGCGCGAAATAAAATTATTTACGATGACGTGTATTTTTACTAATGATATGCAATGCTTGTCGATAAGTTTGTAAGTAGATGATTGTGACTTGGGTTCGAGTCCCGGTTGAAGCTTACGAAGTAGCGGTCTCTTATAATAAGTTTCAAAGCACAAGCCCCAGCTAAGTTTGCTATTAGTCCATATTATATCTGGTAATAAAACATACATTACGCCTTTATCCCCGAAAGGGTAGGCAGAGTTGTAACTGAGGCATCCATTTTTCGCCAAATGTGCCGTCCAATGATGGGAAGGGGACGAGTCTATCGCCAAATCCAGACTCCGAGATGATACTGACCATAAAACCCATCACTTACCAACCCGGGAATCGAACCCAGAACCTCCGAGTGGCATCGTACCGCCCACACAATACAACCACGTCACCAAGGTACTTTGATAATAATTTAGACATTTTTCTTCTTGAGTCTTCTTCACCCTGCTTTACATTAACTCTAGCCCCAGTAAAAAGACCAACGAGTCACAACCTTAACAGTCAATTGAGTTTGCCAGCCTGCTTACTTTGAGTACATCTCCGGGTCAATCGAGCTTACGTCACCAAAACTCCAAAAACGACCCTTACCATTAGATGATTCAAGCATGACCTTAAGATCAGTAACCCAGAAGAGGATCTTGCTAGGGCCCGTGAAAAGCAGCGGTGGTCCACTTACCGCCTTAGGTGAGCGTCATGAGCCACCGCGGTAATTCAAATTAGACTTTATTAGCATAGAGATAGGAGTGAAGAAGCGTCGATGGTCTGTTTGTAGGTCTGTAGGCCTGGTGTGAGTGTGCGCGTGAGTGCTGTGTTTGTGTGAGTGTACGCAATGGAGATAGCATGCCGCTGGGGCTACCAACTATAAGTGAAATGCGCCGCATTGGATTTTAATTTTATGAATGATTTATATTTATGTGGAGAAATGTGTTATATTATGCATTTGCAGTATATATATTGTAAACAAGACAAACAAATATACACCACGCCTTTATCCCCGAAGAGGTAGGCAGAGGTGCAATGAGGACAACTATTTTTCACCTAGTGTTTAAGATAGAAGACAAGGCTATCTCCATATCGGTAAAATAATAAATTAATAAAAAAAATATTTGAAAAAGTCGGTCCCATTGCTCCTTTACTTCTATAAAGAGATACATATTATTGTAAATAGTTTTTATTAACATGGTAAATACACGGAAGTATAATGGTAAATATTAAAATATACCAATACAAATAAGAAAATAATAAAAACGTTGTGCTATTTATGTAGCTCATATTTTCATTGCGTTGCGATATTGTCTATATATCGAATGAATATAAGAAAATTATGGATTCGAACACGTTTCGGCTTTGCTTAATTCGGCGTTTTTGGACTGTGATAAAGATGTTGTCTATGGCTTAATATCTACATGTAATGATTGTTGTGTAATTTTTTTTTCTTGACACACATACACATACATCCACGCCTGTTATCCCCGAAGGGGTAGGCAGAGGCGCAAGTAGTGTACCCACTTTTCGCTGTTATTTCGTCCCGTGATGTGATAAGGGGCGAGCGTATTGCCATATCGGGCGCATATTTCAGACTCCGGGCCGATAATGAATAGAAAAACTCAATATCACTTTGCCCGACCCGGGGATCGAACCCTAAACCTCAGCTTTGCAGTCATACTGTAATACAACTACGCCACCGAGGCAGTCTAAATCTTAATTGGTATGAATATAAAAAGGAAGTTAGCTTGAATTAACATTATACAAAAATATTTGAAGTGAATGGAGTACCCCATTTTTCTTGTAGCTGCGCTATATAGATTAGGTAATGACATTTAAGTCCTGGCCCAACTTATTACTTAAATTTTAATAAGGAGATAAAATAACTGATACTTTAATAGTCCCTTGGGTTGATAGATTCAATGAAAAAAAATAGCCCCACATTATTCTGATGATCTTCGAAAAAAAACATTAACAAATGGATAAGCTAAGAACACACAGACAAATCGTCATAACTTATAAAATGAGCATAAAAATAACCTCGATGGTTTAAGTTGTGTTGACAGTAACATACAACTAGACTTGGTGAAAACTGTCAAAACTTGTTATTTCGAGTCAGGACAGATATGTCCAGTTATCGAAGTAGTTTGATAAAGCAAACAATTACAACATTTACTTAGTGCAATATCGCATTAATTTAATTTAAAAAAAACCTGACTGGAATAGGTGCTTTTAATTTCATTATTTAATAATTATATAAATTGCTTATGGATATTAGAATACGTTTAAGATTGTGCCTTTATTGGATATATGATTTACACCCTTCGTAAAATGATAAACATAGAGACCTACTATTTAAAAAAAAGTGTGTGCATGTAACCTTTACGCACCATTGAATTAAAACTTTTGATGAAAGAGTAAAATTTTTCTGGGACTCCGCCATTTCATTTAATATTCACTATTTCATTTTACACTGCCTCGTTGGCGTAGTTGTACTATGGTACGACTGCAATGCTGAGGTCTCAGGTTCGACTCCCGGGTCGGGCAAAGTGATATTGAGTTTTTCTACTCAGTATCAGCTCGGAGTGTGGAATTTGTGCCCTATATGGCGATAGGCTCGCCCCCTATCACATCATGGGACGGAATAACGGCGAAAAGTGGGTGCACTAGTTGCGCCTCTGCCTACCCCTTCGAGGATTAAAGGCGTGAGTGTGTGTGTGAGTTCATTTTAAACTGTATTTAAAATTCATTAATATCACTTTCATTTCATTATTATCACATTTTATAAATATTTTCATTTGTTAGCCGGTCATCAATCGCGAGTTTGATAGCTGACATTTTTGTTTTTCTTTTAGTATAACCTTATGCGTAGGTAGGAACGAGTAATTCCAAATCATTATTTTTGAACATAGAAACCGTAACTTCCGTCAGAAAAAAATTCTGAGTTACTCCCTAGTCGCGCCTAAAGAAGTTTTACTTCAAAAATACTTTTTGTCACTAGGTTATAATTATAAGGTGCGTATTATTATGTTATTTGTTAAGTATATTTCAGCGAAGATATATATTTTGTGATATACCATGAATGACATGTTTATACCAAATATACAAAACAACGTTATCACCTGTACAATTAACTGCACAAGCTGTGTAATTTTGATTCATAAATAAACATGATATTGAATATTATCAAAAATACTGTCAATTTTACCGCTATAATTTTACTTACTTGCGTTTAAGTTAAATCAGTATTAAAAGGGCGAGATATAAGTGAAGTAGATCGATATTAAACTAGCAATAATTATTGATACAAATTAATCTGCCATTAGTCGAAAAATTAAACTACGCTGTAAAATCATGTAGCTGTCAATCTATTGCACAAACATGCTAATTGCACTTATATTACAACAACAGTAACGCATTTGAGTGTCTACATCGTAGCGCGTAGAAGCGGCCCGCGGTTAGTCCGCCCAGCGCTGTGGTGGTAGAAAATTTTTGGTGGGAAACGAGTGGGGTGCGCGCGCGCCGCAGTCAGTCGCAGAGTCGCGCGGCCGGCGCCCGTCGCCTAGTGAGTGCAGTGCAGTGCGTAAAATAACACCAAAAACATACACACAGTGACGCTCCACCGGAAAAAAAACAGTGTACGTTGCAAAAATTACAAAAAAAAAAAGAAAAAAAAATTGTTCCATTTTCAAAATGGGGCAATGTTGTTTTTGGGAAATGTTTGTAATTGGCATCATAGTGACGTGACAGTGCCGCGGATTGTGGATCTACAGTGGATAAGCACTTGGAGAACAATTTTTTATTATTACTCTACTATTTATATATTCTATAATTCTCCCTCCTTTGTAAATATTCGAAAGAATATTTTTTGTTTTTTTTTTTTCATATTTTTATTTCGTTTTCGTCATATCTATTCATGCCAATCACATCTTTTCCTGTTTTTTCTTTTTTTCCTATATTAATTTAATGACTAACAACTAAGCTGTTTACTAACTGCATGCCAGAAGAGCCTAGATTTTTCAAATGATCAAAATTGAAAATTCGAAAGAAAATAGTATCTATGTTTTCATTTGTTTAGTGATATGGAATAGTAATTTTCCGGGTCGCGGTGTTGGCGCATGGCGGTTCGATTTTGGACGCTTATCGCGAAGGTCGCCCGACGAGTTTTTTTTACAGTTCTAACGGAGCGCGTGGCCCGTTTGTGGCGACACACTTAATATATTTCCTTTTGTTTCGTATTTATTCTTAACTTTAATTAGAAAAAAATATTTAAAAACTTATTGACTTAGATACCTCATTAACAAAATTAATTACAATTAATTAATAATAAAACTAACTAATCGAGATACCTTGTGCAATTGCGATTGTTAACGCAACAAAATTAAATCGGTAATTAATTTAACGAGGTCATTGTACGCTTAATCCCGTACTAATATTTAATTTCGAGAAACGTGTGAGCACGCTAATTAGGTTTCTTCTATACAGTTAGCTTTTGTTCTAGTCCCTGCCCCCTCAATCCCCGCTCTGAGACCCTGGATTGTTCCCCTGGTGCATTGAAGGGACCGTCGAGTGAGGACTGAATATCGGTGGAACAATGTGTTGGATTTGACGAAGACATCAAGGCTGTCCATCTTCACATAATTTTCAGGTGAGTTGATGTATCTGTTTTAGTAGAACGGTGTTTGTAATAGAATTAACATTACGGACGCAGTCGATAAAAATGTTTCTAAAAAATATATATATTATGTATTTTTGTATACAAGCTAATGCTTTAGACATGCCTTATTGTCTGAGAAGAAGCGCTAAGAGAATCATGCGTAGGTTTTAAAAAAGTGTTTTATAAATGTTAGCGATGATCTCGAAATAACTTTTGTTAATTTTTTTTTATTCTTGAAATCATGATAGTTTCATAATACGGACCCAAGACAATTTCTGTGGCCCACATAGTGTTTCGCATACAATGCTGGTATGACAGTTTTATGAATTAGTGCAGGAGAAAAACTAATACAAAAACGAGTATTATCAGTATCCATTGCCTATTTTATTGACCACAATCATTTGTCTCATTTCTTAAATAAAAACAAATACCGGTTCGTTTACAAACATCAAAAGCATGAGATTCTCAAAATAAAAATATGAATGAAGTAACAATTAAAATCATAAAATTATTAAGATGTTTATTCTGAACCTATCTCAACCTAACAGGCTGTATCTACAGGAATGACAATACGTTACGGACATACGAGTTTAAACTTTAGATAATAGTAATTAAAGATTAATTTTAGAATAAATCATCTGAGAGATGATGTTGTAGAGTTATGAACGTCATAGATTTATGAAGGAATTGGTATTAAGAATTTCACTAGGTAAATAGACACTATTATTTGTTTCTAGTAAAGGATATATAGAATACTAGCTGACCCAGCAAACGTTTTTTATACCGTATAAATTCTTTTTAGAGATTAATTTGGTAGAAAAAAATGAACAAATTACTGTAAGTACGTGTTCCGTACGTGTTCTACTGTTTACTGAATGAAAAGTGACACCTTAGCCTAGCGTGGATAACTGATCAGAGATAATTGATCAGTTACCGACCCGGGTTAAAAGTTATTAAATTACTAATATACACACACACACACACACACACTCACGCCCTTAATCCCCGAAGGGGTAGGCAGAGGCGCAACTAGTGCACCCACTTTTCGCCGTTATTCTGTCCCATGATGTGATAGGGGGCGAGCCTACCGCCATATCAGGCACAAATCGGGGACAAAAATTACTAATATCGCTAATAAAAATAGGGGATGATGGAAGAAGGTAAAAAAATTTGACTTGTATGTATTTTTTAATGCCACATCATAAAAAAAATAATTTAAAAAATCTGTCCGGAAAATAAAAAAATAAATTTTGGGGTGGATTGCCCACACTTAGGGGGATGAAAAATGGATGTTGACCTATTCTCAGACCTACCCAATATGCATACAAAATTTCATGAAAATCGGCTAAGACATTTCGGAGGAGGTTGGCAACAAACACCGTGACACGAGAATTTTATATATTAGATATAAGAATATCTAAATGTCTAAAAGATTGATCACGCAAAGATCTAACCGTTTATAATACACTGAAGAAATATCATACGCAAATTTTCAATCATTATCTTTAACCATTCACTCATTCATGTATTGAAATTGATGAGTGAGTTTACGGCGTTCAAGATCTTTCACAGCGGTGTTAATTGGTAAATTAATTTGTTTTCATTTATTCTTTTGAACAAGTTGTAAGATTACGTATGTAATTAAAGGGACCTACAATTCATCGTCCATTCATGGGTCGTTAATCGTACTCTTCATGGATTTTTTATTCGGATAGTTTTTAGTTTTAGATCAAAACGTAACTGATCAAACATTTCTCAAATTGCACTGCGCGTTTACTTTAAGGGGAATTCACATTTATAGTACAAACATTTTAAAACCTTAAATAGTGCTCGACGTGCAAATATCAATGAATACTAAAGAATCATTCCAGAATAACTAGTAACGTATCTAACAGAAAGTGGTCCGTCGCTGTACAATTAAATACGTCATACTTCTAGCGACTGTCGAATATCATCATTATCGATATTTGAAATGCCATTGTTTAACTAAAAGGAGCTTAATCTTAACTAACTCTTACTCTACAATATGATGGCTTTCCTGATCCGCCTTGATCAGTTAGTTTTCATTACTCATTATACTTGTCAGTCGTACAGCGATGAGTCATTTATAAGTAGATACCGATGAACCACATAAAAAAAAATATATACATTGATATATTTTCGGGCTTCAAAATGAAATGTAGTAATTTATTCGAATCCATAAAATGTTACATATTACTTAAATTCAGTAAATTTTTATTCTACCAGCAGTTCGGAAAGCAGTTTCCAACAGAGAAGAATGGGTAAGAAACTCTAGGGTTGCTCTTTTTATAATCAGTTAAAAAGCATGTTTTAGGTACAGTGTATAATCAGGGGCGGTTGCGAACGACAGCTTCGACACTTCCGTCGAATGACCACCGCGGAGTTTTGGTTGGTATGCCGTGCGTTCTACATAGGTTAGGGACTCAGCCCGGCGGTTACTCGGTGGTTTCATCTCTCCGGGCGGCTCAACGTAGGGTCGTAAGGCATGGTGAACCCAACATAACCGCTCAGTCGCCCCCCTTGAAGGCTGGGCGGTAGTAATAAGTCACTTTCTCCACGAAAAAAAAACAGTGCACAATACAAAAAATATATATATATGTGCATTCTATTTTGCTTAGAGCAATTCATATATTTACTTTCATAATATTGCTATAAATTCCATTTCAAGTGCACAGCCCTGTTAGAAATCATGAAATAATTTATGATCCAATATTTCCCAATATTTATTTTCCCAATATTATAATAACAAATATAGTTAATGCCTATGCTAGATTTGTCTTTGAGATAATTGCGGACTTAGAACTAAGCGTAACCAGATGTTAGCCAAACTAATAATTAAAATCTCGCAGTTTTATCTCCGTATGCTAGATTATATATCAAAGACTGTATGTGACTTTCAGCCACTAAGATGCTATATATGATGTTTGATTAGCTAAATATCATACTCAATACATGTATGTCGAAAGTTTGCGTGCTTTGCAATGTTTGTTTTAAATCAGGATGTCGTTGAAATCTTTTTGATACCCATGACATGAGACTATCTTAGTATAGATTTACAAGATGTACTTTTTGACCTATTTATTTCTGCATAATAATTCCAACTTCCTACTAATATTACGAAACATTGTGAATACAATTGAATGCCTGTATTGTTAGAAGTATACGTAATAATCATTCACCGGATTTAAATAAATTTTGGTACGCAGGACCATGTCAGAAAGATCAAGAGTAAGACTTTAGTTCATAGATAATCTTATACCGCGCTATAAGAAAAATTATCATAAATTAGAAATAAGGTATGGTTTATATGCTCTCAATGTGTAAGGCGGTGATACGCGATCCTTCGAGCCGGATGAGTCACAGACTGCGCGCGTGAGGCAACGGCTGTGGGCGTGCGGAACTGCGATATTTGGGTCAGGATTGCTCTGATCTTGTCTGGGGTTCATGTCCTGACGTGTGCTATGAATACCTACTATCCTACTTCCGAAGACGACTTTTTATACTACTGTACGTTAGATAAATTGTACTTTAAATTAAATGTCAAAGTTCAAATTGGTTCATAAGTTAAATACGTGCGGGTGATAATAAGGGACGTGACAAATAATTAACGTGATAATAAGCAAGATTATTTATTATTCGAAAAACAATCACAATCGCGCCCTAAACAAAACATGGTACCAATTTGAAATATGCATACATTCATAAGTGTAAGCTGCGTCTCAACTCTTAAGAATTCTTAGTAGGCTATCTCTTATCACATTAGTCTTCAAAACAACAATTAAATTCACATTAGTTACAAAAAGAGACATAACCCTACAACACCAACAAATATACTCACAAAATAACTATATAAAACCAACAAAAAACTCACACTATCTAAGCACTATAAACCTAGAGTTAGTGACACACATACGCGGTGTGGGGTGGGAGGCTCGCAACTTTCACTCGCGCGCCGCGGAATCATGCGCAGCGGCAATGACCATGCGAACAGGGCGTAATGTCAAGTGCACCGCGGAGAAACTTTAGGCGGATACGACGGGGAATGATGGTTACGCCCAACATCAGTTAGGAGTGATAGATTGGTGATGTTGTGGCATAGTTGGTTGAGATTAGAAATGTTTGATAGAGTCTGTTTAGGATTAAGGATTGCTTTTGCCTAAAGGTCATGATAGTGCTTGGGTGGCGTGGCTGTATTACGACTGCAATGAGGTCTCGGGCTCTTTCGCCGGGTCGGGCAGTGGTATTGGATTTTTCGACTCAGTATCAGCCCGGAGTCTGGAATTTGTGCGCGATATGACGATAGGTTCCCCCCCTATCACATCATGGGACGGAATACGCACGGCGAAAAGTGGGTGCACTAGTTGCGCCTCTGCCTAACCCTTAGGGGATAAAAAGCGTCAGTGTGTGTGTGTGTGTGCAACATAGTACATAGCTTGGTTTCAAAGGGTGCTCATGTCCATGTACTATTGCTTTGTATATTTTAGGAACTAGCAAATTGTATCTTGTTTTTTGATAGACATTAGGGTGAGTGTGGCCATGATTAAACTCGTGTTTTTAACAGTGAAGAGTGCAATCTATTTTGTATAGTTCTTTGTAATTATAATTAGCCTTTCAGAAAATTGAGCTCAGCGTGGTGACACCGATTGAGTAAATATTTAATGATTCGTATCCGTACTCGCGGATGTTGACGCTAATTATCCGCATTCGTATCCCTATCCGCGGATCCCGATTTTTCACAATCCGACACATCCCTGGTATCCATAGAATACATAATTATAATCACATAAATACTGAAATTGGATAGGTTAATAAGCGTTGCTGTCCATTACTTGCTTGCTAGTCAAACTTGCTCATCTCTCACGAAAATGTACTGACGTCATTCCTAAAATTCACAATACTCAAGTCTACAGGTATTCCCAATCGATTGCTCTTGCAATCTCGTCTTTCGAAACGTTTACTCGGAACACTGAATCATTTCATACTTTTTCAACCCATTTTCGTAACAGTCTGAAGGTTGCTAATAGTTTGTTTTTTATTCATTGTACTGAAGGAACAGTTTGTAATGTATTGGCAATTTATAAGAATAAATGTAGAAGTAATAGCTTACTACGTGACATAAAGTTCACCTTTCCGAGGCCATGGGTCTTTAGATTAGCAGACTTCTTACACCTTCGACAATGTTACGAAGAATTCTTAGTCATGGTCGAATTTGTTCTAACGTTTACCTTTACTATGACCTAAGTTTAGACTAACAAGTTGTCGCAGCAATATATATTGCCGAAGAACTTCCAAATGTTTATACGAGTATACACGAGTACACACACAATATATTTCCATAATTTTATACACATGCGAGTCGCCGCAACTCCAGCAAGCGTCATAAATGGCAGAAGTCAGCTTACCGTAAATATTTACGGTATAAATTGCTTGAGAAAGATATCTGCAAGTTTTAAGGATAATGTAAACGTGAATGAAAAAATTTAAAACCCGCTTTACAGCTACATATTATAATTTAATAAAACTAGACAGAGACAAGAATCCAGAGATCGTCTCGAGTTCAAGACGTTTGTATTCTATAATTATCAATAAGCTAGTAATTTGCATACATACATCATTTAGGTTAATGTTAAACATTTTAGAAATCAAATATAAAATTTTAACGGAGAAAACTTCCGCTATAAATTCTGTTGACTATTTTTAGGATATTTTTGATCAGTTGTCTTTAACAAGTGAGATTATATTGAATTCATAACACATAACAAATCCCGACGACTTGTACAAATATATTTATAAATTTAATATAGAACTGACCTGTGCCTGCATACTTTACTGGTGGTGGGTCTCTCATATGTAAGAGTCCGTCTGGATGGATACCACCGCAATTAATTTTATTTCTAACTAGTAGTGCTCGCGGCTCCACCCGCGTGAAAAAGTTTTTCCAGGACAAAAATATTTCCCGAGATAAAAAGTAGCCTATAGCACTCAGGAGTTATGTAGCTTCCTATTAATGAAAGAATTTTCAAAATCTGTTCAGTAGTTCCTAAGATTAGCGCGTTCAAACAAACAAACTCTTCAGCTTTATAATATTAGTATAGATTTTATATTATGATTTTTATACATGTTAATGGCCATGTAGTGCCTGGTTAATGATTTTATATTTTATTTCTATTAAAGCTAAGCAGCAGTGTCCATGTGCTGTTGTGTTTCGACTTGAAGGATATTGTAGCCAGTGTAACTACTGGACATAATGAGACTTAACATCTTATGTCTTAGGATGACGAGCGCAGTAGAATGCCGAACAGTACTTTGTAACTCAAGGTGCTGGATGGTGTTGCTACTGTTTATGGGTGGTCGTATCGCTTACCTTCAGGCGAAAGCCATGCTCGTCTCGTCATTCAATGCAATAAAAAATATATTATGAACCGATTTCTATTTAAAGTAATTTATGCTTTATCTTTCAAATGTGTCAGTCTGCGAAAACCCCGCTAGAGTAAATAACATTTTTGAAGATAGGGTATCGTATAGAATGTACTTTATGGCTTATCTCTAGAGATGCTATACTCGTCTCGTGCGTTTTACACTCAAGGTTAGTTCGTTCGTGTATTAAAGATGAGAATAAATAAGCGTGGTCAATCACAGCAAATCCTACTAGTTGGTAGGAGACTCACGCGACGCCGCGCGGACGTTGCCCAGCGGTGAAAGCGTCGTCGTCATGGCGACCAATCAGCTGATTCACTACTAGCGCCATTTTAGCTAGACGTCAATTTGACACTTAGATTTGTGGTTTGTAAAGAGATGATATTATATCCCAAGAGCAATATGGGTTTTGAATTTGAATTTAGAATATTCCATTTCATATAGCCAATATAAAAGGGTGTTACTTACTTAATTGACACTGGCTGTCAATACATGAAAAAGAATGAAATACAGAATAAGTAACAGTACTCATTTAGAGAAAATTGAATTTAGCAAATGCCGTTTGTCGTAACATACGACAAAGCTCCTTAGATAACAAAAAAAACGCTGCTTTGGATTAGAGTGTGAAGTCACGTATGCCAAATTCATACTTACTACTATAATATTATATCTGTAAAATTTGTAGTTGCAATCGGAATTCATAATAGCAAGTTTTAATTAAGATAACATGTTTAGCTTTAGAGATTTATGTGTTTATTTTTTTTCGACTAAAATTCTTTTCGCATGTAAATTAGCTTAGATAGATATTTAGGTTTTCTGAAAAAATCTTTGTCAGGTAGATTTAAATTTTTCCTTCTCAAGGCAGTCTTAGAATGTATTGCGTCACTATTTCGCGAAAATTCTCATAAAAATTGCAATCATGATGGGCTCGGTGGTACCGGCGCGGCGGCGGTCGGAGAAAGCCACTCATCTGGCCATTAATGGGTTGCGACCGGTCGAGCAGGTCTCCCCACCATAGACTCTAATAGTAGTCTAGGCCGCGGCTCCCAATGACCTACATACGTCAACGCTACCTATATTGCTAACGATTAGTATTAGAATTGATGGAGGAACATTTTAACGGATTTGATTACTTACAAAAGTGTGCTTAGATCTTTCCTGTAATGTAATTTTTTTTAAATATTGGCTGAATATTCCGAATGTTGTTGCCGTTAAAAAAAGACAATCTGACGCCTTTCTTTACGTAACGTTACAAATTATACATTTTCAACCATTCAAAATTACATGCAGCCAGTAACAATAAGGTTCTTTGAGTGCACATGTTGCCGAAAATACGAGACGGCAGCAAAGGCTTTCCCATCGCGTGTGGCTTTCTCCTATATAAAGGGTCCACGACAGATGTCCCGCGAACCCTTCAATCAGTCAATATTTGAATTCAAAATTGGAACACCGGCAATGAAAAAACGAACATGTGCATAGTCGGTGTGGGAATGTGAGATGCGCTGTACCTGCACAATCGATTGTGTACTGATATCGATTATCGATAACGTAGCGATTGAATGCAGAGAAAGTGTTAAAGGCAGTTTATTATTCTGCCATATACGGTGACATTTGATGTCGTGGCTGACGTAAAGCTCCGCCAATATAATGAAACGACGAAATGCATATACTTTTTATATTATTTGAGTAACTAAAATAATTAGCTGGTTATAAACATTGTATTAATTTTCATTTAGAAATACAATATTTATAATAAAACAAGTATTGTAATTTTAGGTTATTTGCTTCTTCTATTTAAATCATTTTCAGTTAACGTCAAATATGCTAAGTAAAAACCGCATTTTTCGCTTCTCTATCGATTTTAGATTATTCTGAATTTTGAGGTAAAATGAGTAGACTATACAATAATCACTATTAAGTTATGAATCTCGTCTTTAACCAGACATCAGACAGCACCCAAAACTCTCCAACTTACACATAAACATAAAAAAATAATTACACCTTATAATAAAAAGCTGTCAATAAAAAATGAATACCCTCTTACCCCGTCATTACAACCCTTAACTAAGAGTAATGCGTTGTTTACATCGCCCTTAAGATCCGGAACGAGCCGGATATAGGTTTTGTGCGGATGTGACGTCACAATATGTAATTTGACCCCCACACGTAAGTGGGTCGTGTATTGATGGGTGCTTATAAAAACACCATTACTCAAAGGTTTTTTCTTAATAGTAAGATATATTTATCTATGACATGGTGATTTTTTATTTCACAAGGCAAATTAACAAGTTGGACCTCTCGTTCATCATACTTAGGAACTCACGATAGCCGAGAAATCTGAGATGCATTGTCCATCTTTCAGGAGAAGAAAGGAGGAGGTAATCTCTAATCGAAATACAAAAACGAGGCTGTTTTGGGTCAGTTATTCATGAAACTTGTATCAAACCAACCGAGCTGAAACGTCCTTCAACTTAGATCTTATGATACAAAAAATCAGTTGTAGAATGTGGTGGAAGACTGGGAGTATAGCAAATGTGTTTTATACTCGACTGAACACCATATAGCGGAGAACAATGTATATCCAATAAGATCGGTTAGAATAATTCTGGCGATCAACACGACAATCTATTTTTGGCCTTCACTTTACTTTCAGGCCTATTGTCAAACTAGACAACGTTTGGCCAACATTGTACTACCGTTTTACCAGCAAGCCCATTAATATACAATACGTATAACACTGTGAACAGTGGTTTGCAATTCACAACTCGCGTGGCCACGTGCGGTACTGTTAGCACGGCTTGTGACGTACTATAACTGCGTGCACGCTCCGACGCGCACAGACAAGGCCGCGGAGCCACCGACCTGTAGAGCGAGATGGGGGTTCGCTGTCTCACTCACACACACTGCCAAGGCGTCATTTGGTAAAACTGATGAGAATATTGTGCTCTTATAGGAAACGCTAGTTAATAACAGAAACACTATCCAAAACTTTAGATTACAGAATGGGTGAGAATAATCGCAATTAATCTGCTCATCAGTAACAATACCAACCAGGAAGTTTTATAGCTTGGCACTGGTCACTGTCCTTTAGGTTACTTTCACACATTATGAGTTTGAATACCAAAATTCTCAGTAATTCTAAGGAACGTGCATGTCGAAAGCTCTGCCATCTGGTGGTGCAATCTGAAAGTTTCAGCCTATCGATGCTTGGCATTGACGTAAAATATTGAAACGATGAAAAATAAAATTCTATAACGTTCCCAAGAATAGTACCCAAGTACTTACATTCCATTATTATGTGAAAATAGACATTCCATGATTATGGAAAAATAAAAAAAGCTATATACAACACACATAAGTATGAGTCAAAAAGCATTTAGAAATGTCTCATTACTTCATTTATAAAAATAAAGAAGTTTGAAAATAATATTCTATACAAACAAATCGCACCTTTAGGATGAAAACGACACAATTCAAAAAGATAGAAAATTGGGTTATCGTCATAAAATTCCTTACTACGAAGTACTCAATACAACAATAGTTCAAACACAGCCAATTCAAGCAGGGAAAGGACAAAGCTGTTATATCGGTCCCTTTTTTATTACATTTTTATAAATTAGGGACTAGTTTTTAGTCATTTAAAAATGACAACTCAATTTTCTATTTTTTGAATTGTGTCGTTTTCGTTCTAATGGTGCGAAATCTGTAATTAAGGGAACATAACCTCCTAACTTTACTCCAATAACAAATATATAATAACTAGCTTCCATCTAAAAAACATTTTCTGGCCACGCTGGGTATCCAGAATATTCGGACGGAAACCATATTTTATCATTTTTGTCATATTAAAACAATAAATTATAGATTTGAAAAGTTTATTTTTTATCCACATGCGGTCCTTGTGTTGATTTTGTGCTGACCTATAGTTCGTGCACGTTTACTATATACTGATGTAATGTGCTTCAATCCATAATAACCTATACATTACTGCTAGCCTATATACAAAGTTTTAATACGTATCTTCCTCACAGAAAACGATATAGTTAGCAGAAAATGGTGTTTGAAGTAACTTTTTGATAAACGAAAAAGGCTAGAGTCCCTTAGAGATATATCTCTGGTTATTGTATTTTTTTATAAGTGAATAACTAGAAGAGTAAACCCTGATTAGCAACTCTACAGCTTATAAACACTTTTATAATTAGTAGAGATCCGGGAATGCAGCCTTGACCTAGACGGTTTTCTTTCGTATCACCTAATCTATCTTTGCTCAAGATAGGTACTCTGACGGCGCTCTCAGATTCAAGTACAAGCCTTATAGATACCACCTATAGACTCTTCCTTCCAACTAGAACATCTCATTCGTTCTAATTCATATTGCTACCAATTTCCTCAACGCAATCCATGAGCTATCTTCGTTCATTCTTTTCTGCTAGTCATCATCTCATTCATTCTATCGTTCATATTTCCATGCATTCCATCTTCACTTGACCTACAATAAACATATGAACGGCTAACAGTATCATATTCAAATCGCGATAATTTGGTATTTGATGGTTTTAGAACAGGCTGTGAGTTTTGACGTACGTTTAACTAGACCGGCCCGTCGCAGACTGGGCTGTTTTATGGCAAAACTTGGTAAGATCCCGGTCTAAAATCATTAAAAAGTTTAAGTATTCCAATCATAGAGTATTTTTGAGTGTTCCTAAATATGATAAATTAGTAAATATTTAATAGATATACATATGTTTAAAATAAAATACGCGGTTTTTGAATGTACAAAATCAACTTAATTTTTTTTAGAAATCTATATTGCCGCTAACTATTAACCCGTCAAGCCCCGCTTATATTATACTAGCTTTTGCCCACGGCTTCGCCCGCGTTAATAAGTTTTTCCGGGCTAAAAGTACATAAAAACCTTCCCGTTGAATCACTCTATGACTATGACGTTGATACAACTCTTAACAAATAATGCATTAATTTCGACTGTATTTGATTACCATAAAAACGGTTCTAGTGAGTTAATCTTAAAAGATAGACATATACTGTCGCAGACATTTTTTTAGATCATTTTAAGAGGAATAATTCTTTGATACATATATTTTTGGTATCTTGAACCGTTTTCGCAGCGCACGCAATGGAAGCCCTCAAGGATGAATAATTTTCCCCGTTTTTTTTCACATTTTCCATTATTTCTTCGCTCCTAATAGTTGCATCGTGATGTGATATAGCCTAAAGCCTTCCTCGATAAATGGTCTATTCAACACAAAAAGAATTTTTCAATTCGAACCAGTAGTTCCTGAGATTAGCGCGTTCAAACCAACAAACAAACAAACAAACTCTTCAGCTTTATAATATTAGTATAGATGTATGGTAAAACCCTATATATATGGACACCGGTGTCCGTCGCGGGCCTTGACAGATTAATATAATATTCAAATAAAAACTTATATCAATCCAATAATTATTTACGAAAGCAATCAGATAAAGCTTGCATTTAAACACAAACTCAAGTCGAACAGAATAGAACTCAGTATAAAGTTCATAATCAGTCCGTAGAGCGGTGGAGAGGCCCAAAACGTACACCGTTATAACGCCGGACAAGGACCTTAAATAAACCGGCGCTGACCGCAGTGGATTCCACTCGGATTTTATGCCTTTTGGGAAGTTCGAGTTAAGGCTGGTTTACATTGGGCTTTTGGTCTCTACTATTTTGTTAAGTGCCACTTTTACAGCAAGGTTTTCATATTTTTTGTTGGTAGGTCTCTCATATGTAAGAGTCCATCTAGGTTTGTTGGTACAAGGTGCTGGATGGTGTTGCTACTGTTTATGGGTGGTCGTAAGGCTTACCATCAGGCGAACGGAATGCTCGTCTCGTCATTCAATAACATAAAAAATAACAAATATTCATATAGTAAGCAATATACTGGTATAATAAGAAGTAACGTGTTATTTAGAGTGGATATGCATTTCAAAAGGACATCATTTTATTATTGTCAAGCTGTTGAAAAAAGGCTCCCAGCAATGCTAACATATGAAGTAAATAACTATATTGGCTGCGTCTGTTTCATATAATCATAAAGTACAAGTTATTTACCATTCAGCGTAATTGTTTTTTTTTCCACTAAAATTGTATGAATATGAATGCAGTTAATAATTTGTATTTTTGCAATAACTTTAGGAGTTAAATAAAAATCTAATTAATTATTTGTGCAGCTCACTTTATACGGTTCCATTAAAAGAATTTCCTTTACGCTTCTACATCTTCACAGTACAGTAGTATTTATATATTCAAAAATCAAAAACATAAACGTAAGAACAATATAACCTTTAATAATATAATTATGCCACGATAGTACAAATATTTTATGATACATTCAAAACTTTTACGAACCCTTTATATTCATAAATAAACATCTGTTTACCTACAATCATACAAACAGATTTTACGTGTGAACGCTACTCTATCAAAGATTCCTTTAGAATCGCTCTGAATGAAATGTAGGTCAAGTTTATTGACAAATCAGGACATTGCCCGTGAGCTGTCCCGCTCTGATATATAGCTGCGTCTCTTACACACACTGACTAAGGACAAAGAACATTTTCGATCTTAGCATCTTATCTCAGATGAAATAGATAATGTGGGGTAAATAATAGACGTTCGGATAGCAAGGTGTTTTAAAATGTATAAAAGCTGAGCTGTTTACAATAAATTTGAACTTATAAACAAAAAGATATTTAGGAATTACCCTACCAAAAACTTGAGGAGACCAAGTTCGGTCGAAACAACGTTCGAGGGTGCTGACAGTCGTCGATTAGATGTTGTAAGCTATAGCGATGTAAACGAGACTAACGAATATGAACAGAATGTTAGGTTTATTGCTCTAACCTCAAAGGCACTAAGGGCGGTATTAATAGATCAATCTCAAGTTTGAGTTGCATCTCAAGTGGACACGATGTATTGAACTATTCATACATTATGTCTACTTGGGATGTGGCTCGAACTTGAGATTGATTTATTAATACCGTCCTAAGAGTAATAATGTTGATTAAGATAATTATTAATATTTACTGATTGTGACTACCTTTCTTTAATTGATAATACGACAAAGTTAAGAGTAGTTACCCATAATATAGAGTCTATGACTCTATACTACCTCCTACTCTATACTATCTAAATGAGGTTACTAAGTTACTTTATGGCTCTAATTTCTCCACCAAAGGCTTAAGCGTTGCCTAAAACAATTGGTAACAAAACTGAAGCGTCGCATCATGCGGTATCTAGGTTTCACGGTCAGGGAGGGGACGCGGTCAAAGGAAAGGCGTGGGGGGGCGAGGAGGGGCGGACGTCTCAAAAAGTGAAACGCATCTAACAGTAAACATGATTCAGAGATGTTTAAGATCGCTTTGTGATTGGAAGTTTTGCATTAAAGTTACTTACTTGGCTCTCTTCCAAATACTTTGGATTTAGCATGATGCTCTTCCTTTTTCAGGGTAGACAGAGATTTTTTAATACGTCAGACTTTATTGGACATACATTACATTACGCACACACACTCTCACGCCTTTTTATCTCTGAAGGGGTAGGCAGGGGCGCAACTAGTGCACCCACTTTTCGCCGTTATTCCGCCCCATGATGTGATAGGGGGCCAGCCTATCGCCATATCGGGCACAAATTCCCGACTCTGAGCGGATACTGAATAGAAAAACTCTTACTTACAAACTTTCGCCTTTATAATATTAGTAGGATAATTTCAAATTAATTATCAATTTAGACACTGGACTTCGTAATCCAAATGTGATCGATAGTAATATGCCAACTTGTCTTCCTTGCGGCTGGTATGAAAGTTGCCATATAATATCACACATTTGCAAGGTGTAGAGTTAAAACTTTTGAGAGGTTACTTTACTATAGCAAAGGCCTGAAAAGTAAATTATTTATCTAAACATGATACATTTCTGAAAAAAAAACTTTTTCTTGTTCAATATCCACTTTCTAAGGTTTTACGCACAATGAGACCAAAATCATATGCATCAGCTTCTTTGAAAATAATACATTTGGTCTTGTGCAGTCGCTATTTGTATCTGTACATAACATTGCAAAATTAAGTAAACCTATTCTACTCCGTCCAACCAATTAGCTTTTGACAGTTCGGTTTCTAATCAATTGGGGATGTACTAATGCGTTACCGATTCGAATTCTTGTAACAATCAATTTAATTTATGAAGAAGTTTTGTTTGATGAAACACATTGAAATGTTATTTTTGCTTAAATGTTAAGCAAAAAGCATTGTTTTCTAAACATACCTAAGCGTTTTAATTGTGTATGTTTTCTGTTTATACATTTATTCTGTAGGTATATATTTTATATCCAATGCAATTTTTGACAATATTTAACTTTAATAGTTTATTTTATTGGTTATCATATATTTACGCATATGTAAAAAGAAAATATTTAATTTGCACCGCCACATTTTATTTTTCAATGAAAATGTTTTGATTTATCTTTGTTACACGATCAGTGGGCTTAACGAATATCGATCGATAATTAGTATCCGAGCTGAAGAGCAAGTCGCTTCACTATGGAAAAGAAAAAATGGCGTCCATAAAGTAGTCAATTATATTGTTTTCCATTAATAATAATAAATAATAATAATACCAGCCCTGTATTATATACTGCTCACTGCTGAGCACGGGCCTTCTCTACTACTGAGAGGGTTTAGGCCTTAGTCCACCACGCTGGCCTAGTGCGGGTTGGCAGACTTCACACACCCTCGAATTTCTTATGGAGAATTCTCAGGTATGTAGGTTTCCTCACGATGTTTTCCTTCACCGTTAAAGCGAACGATAATTGATAAACAATAGACACGTATCTTTGAAAAGTTAGAGGTGTGTGCCTTGGGTTTCGAACCTCCGGACATTGTCTCGGCAGACCGTTCCATTCCCAACTAGGCTATCGTCCACTTGTTTTCACTGTTTTCCATTAATTGTCAATAATTATAAAATTTCATAGGCGTGCATATGTCAAAAGTTAAATAAATGGTTGGAAGGAGTATAAGTACATTGACTATAGTTTTTTATCGGAAATACTTGTTGAAATATGACAGATCTATTACCGTTATGTTACTCAGACGGAGAAAGTTGCACCATATTTATCGTCTATTACATATCTAATTCTATAATTATTATTCTCAATGTTAAATGACCGAGTCAAACTTCTGTAACCATCCGAATAAAATGTTATAATCGATATCTAGGTAGATTTCTCACATCCGGGTCTAGTAAAGAAACTGAATCTCGATGGTTTATTATTTATGGGGCTGTTTTCAATAGATGATCCAAATTTAAGATCCGTGTTAATAGATACAACTCACTTCCGATATGAACTGCGATATCAGCTGAGATGCTGTGAAATTAACATCAGCATCTTAAGATAGTCGCTTTTTAATAAACCCACTCAACTCAAACGACATCTAAAGTTACAATATGTGACGGATTTCGACAGCTAAGTATTGTTTCATAGCGCTTACTTAGCTGAGAACAAGCATTAATAACAGCATCAGCTTGGTTTAATAAATAGTTAAATATATTAAATGTCTACTTGGGATTTTACTCAAACGCGAGATTGATTTATAAATACCGCCCTCAATCCCATCCCGAGAATAAGCCAATCAAAATAAGAACTTTGTTCTAATTGGTCAATTTTTTTGATGGATTAAAAAAGCAACTGGGATCGTTTCTTGTAAACGGTTATTCTACTATCTACTAAATATCCTGTAACGTTTTGCTACTGTTTATGGGCGGTCGTATCGCTCGCCTGATGGAGTGGCATGCTCATCTCGACATTCAAAAGCAATAAAAATAATTATGTCAAATTTTTTTTATTGCTTTGAATGACGAGACGAGCATGCAGTTCGCCTGAGGGTAAGCGATACGACCACCTATAAACAGTAGCAACACCATCCAGCACCTTGAATAATAAAGTACTGTGTGGCATTCCACTGCGCTCGTCATCCTGAGGCATAAAATGTTAAATCTCATTATGTCCAATAGTTACACTGGCTATAATGTCCTTCAAACCGAAACACAACAGTGCATGTACACTGCTGCTTGGCGGTTGAAATATATATTGCGGTGATACCCACCCAGACGGACTCTTAAATATCCGAGACCTACACCAGTAAATATTTGATCAGATGTCATATTTTTCTTAACCAATCTATCTTTCTTTTCCGACCTATAAAATTTCTGTATTGTGGGTTTTCACGAGCGGCATTGCTGTATGCTTGATGTAATCATAAATAATAATACGTTAATACGTTGTATTCACCCTAGTAATGTATGAAGAGGAGTTCGGAGTTTATTGGTTGAACGGGTTTCTGAAATATTAGATCTAGATTCAATAGTTTTACTGCGATTGATTTGTACCTGGATTTAAGAGTTCTGAGTATTTTGGCAGCATCATATACTTTTATTTATAAGAATAATAGGCAGTAAGTTATTACCTCTTAGAGATTACAAAATAGTTATAGGAAGTTGACATAGTTTGAGTATTAAAGTAAATGCTTGTAAAGAAATTTGTATTTGTATATACGTACTTGTCTGGGTAATACAAGTACGATTTTTCCTTATGACATCAATCGAGGCAGTAGGCCAACAGGATGTGTTGCCGAAAAAATGGGACGCCTTTGAAGATAGTGAGACCTTATAATTACTGCGTGAGTTTTACGGTTGCTTAGCCCCCAAATATTTAAGAGTAAAAGTAACGAATAACATATAAATTGCTTAAAATAAGTGTAATAGATTTATTTGTAACAAATACAAATATAATATGTACATATATTAAAGCACTAGAACCGGTGTGTCTGTATATTTCAAGAAATGGGATAAAAAAGAAAGGGGGTGACTCAAGAAGAATAATGGAAATAAATCAGCGATTTTTATAATTTTTTTCTATCTGTCTGCTTTTCTGTTTGTTTGTGACTGCACATCTCCGAAACTGCTGAATGGATTTCGTTGAAATTTGACGCACGGGTAGATAATGTCCCAGGACATAAAAAATATGCGTGTGTGCCTATGCGTTAATCCAGATTAACGCATAGGCACACACGCATACTTTTTATTCCGGAAAAATTTAACGCAGGACTTTATCCTCGGAAAAAGTTTACCACGCGGGCAGACCGGCGGGCTAGTCCTACTAATATTATAAAGGCGAAAGTTTGTAAGAATGTCTGGATGTATGGATGTATGGATGTTTGGATGTTTGGATGTTTGTTCCTCTTTCACGCAAAAACTACTGAACGGATTTCGATGAAATTTGGCACACGGGTAGATCATGTCTTGGATTAACACATAGGCTACTTTTTATCCCGGAGAAACATAAACCGTGACTTTAATCCCGGAAAAACTTTTTAATGCGGGCGGAGCCGCGGGCAAAAGCTAGTACATAATAAACCAATTATGAATAGTTATTATATTTTTTAGGTAAAGCCATTTCAAGTTTTATATTTTTTAGGTAAAGCCATTTCAAGTTTTAAATTATAGACATGACAATTAAAATGTCAACAAATTAAGAAAAAGGCCGACTTACCCGACTCAAATTACTACTAAGAAGACAATTAAAACTTCAAGTTCAATACAAATTCTATAAATATAAAAATGTCTCGAAGTGTCCCGCCGCGCGGTAAGATCCGAGTATATGTTTTCGGAAATCCTGGTATTGAGGTCACGGCAGGCGAGTCCCGTTATCCCGGGAACCTGTCCCGGCGGGAGCACCAATCGCCGCTCGACCTGCCATGATAATTTTTAACCAAAATATTGAAGTATTGAACATTAAGGATTGGAGTAAATGACCGATGTAACGTCTCGTTGTTGAGATCAACTTATATTTGAATCACGTTAGAATAATTTTTTCAAGCGTTCCTTTTTCAAAAATTGTAATTATTTAAAAATATAACGTTATCGCTATACGTTACACTGTTTTGTATTTTTTTAAAGCCAGGTTTAATAAAGTAGCAAATGTAAAACAGATTATACCAATAATATTCAAAAAAAATAGATATGGTATTAGCAATCGCAATATGAATACTAGAAAGAAACCCAATCGACATAATTTTTTACAATACACTTAAATGCCAAATACTGGATATCTTTATTATTCATACTGGTTTAAATATGTCACCTCTGTTATATACGTAATGACAAGAATATACGTGTAACACTTTTTAGTATAATTAGGGTATAGCGTATTTATACTTTTTGAATACCATTGGCACATACAATTTGGAAGGTATGAGTCTACCGACCCGTACTTTAACAAAAGGCCACACAACTGCAAACGCCCGTGCCAATATTACAATTTTACACGGGGTTGATATTATAATTTTATCACGTTTCGCGCAATTGTAATTTCACATTAACTGTAGAACTACATTTCAAGTGTTTGGCAATTATATTGCGTACTATCCAATTTGGGGTTATTTTCGAACTGCGGTAGCTCACGCCATAGTCGCATGACACCACAAGTTATTGCGTTATATTCTAGTATTTACGCATTGTAATTTTTCGGGCAACGTATCACGCTTGTAACCCTGCAGGGGAGGCAGAGAAACGAATGAACTGAATGAGATTTGTCTCACAATGACGAGCTAGCTAAATAAAAGCGTTCTAAAAAAGAGCGACTGAAATATAGTGGTACCTAGATTTTTCGCAAAGATCTGGTAAAATCTTAGTAGCTAATCTAGGTTGTACAGCTGATGTTTACATCCTAGGTCAATCACAATGCCTAGGTCACAAACCCGAGTACCGTACATACGCGTCGAGTGTCACGCACCGATCGTAAACCTACTTACCGAGACCGCATTTTTGTCAATCACTTTATTCCTCTCACGCTAACGTCTTTTTCCGGATGTGAGAGCAGGATGGATATATGCGAAAAAGCGTTGTATGTAAATATTAATTCCAAATTTAAAATTATAATGATAGTAAATAGAGCAGATTTTGATGATTGTAACTGGATATTTTTTATTCGTATAATCAATTCTTTATAATACTTCCTCAGTGATGTGTAATTTTGTTAATCCTACTTCATAATGCAATTTATTTGTTAACCAACTTCAAAAAAGGAGGTTCTGTATTCGACCCGCATGTATGTAAGTTTGTATGCCCGCAATTTTCTCAAAAACTACTGATCCGACTTGGATTGGGTCTTTTTGTGTGAATTTTAAAAATCTTCAATTAATGCAGAAGAAAAAGTTGATGTATATCTTTCCCAACGACTAACAACTATTTTTTTCTAAATTGAAAATTCACCTACATTGTTACCCGTTTTTAATCGAACCCAGAATCTGCCCATTTCGCGTAATGCTGCCACTAGTTCAACGAGACAACTTACAGAATCTACTCTCTAAGTATGTAGGTAAAGTGAAACAGACGAATTGCCGCGCCTAAATTCGAACCGCACGTGCTCATCTCTAGTTATTCATAATTTCATCAAAATATTTTACTGCGCCGTAAGTAATAAAAGATTCGACACTTAAAGTAAAAGTGGTCTCGGTTGTACTTTTCCTTGGAACTGTTTTTAAAAAAATGGTAAAATCGTTATTTTTAATTAATTTGTCGGTAGCGGAGCGTTTGATCTTAAGTATTCAGTCTTCAAGTCTTGTGGGTGTGATCACTCAGAACTCCTCAGAGCTCTATCGTATGTTTTATTCAGTTTAAATAGATACCACAGCTTTGTACCTACTTTATGTTATGAAGTGTAAGCATTGCTGAGTTTTGATTTGAGGATATTATTGTAATTACCGTGACACAATAAACGTCAAACGTAAGTTCATTTACCTTGAACATATTTTTTTTTATTGCATCCAATGACGAGACGAGCATATCGTTCGCCTCATGGTAAGCGTTACGACCACCCATAAACAGTAGAAACACCATCCAGCACCTTGAGTTATAAAGTAGGTACTGTGTCGCATTCCACTGCGCTCGTCATCCTGAGACATACGGTGTTAAGTCTCATTATGTCCAGTAGTTACACTGGCTACAATGCCCTTCAAACTGAAACACAACAGTGCATGCACACTGCTGCTTGGCGGTAGAAATAGACATTACGCTGGTACCCATCCAGACGGACTCTTACATATGAGAGTCCTACCACCAGTAAACTATTAACTGTCAACAAACCCGCTACCGCTTATTACTCGTTCATTCTAATTACAGCCGTAAACTTAACGTTGCGAACACCCAATTACATGAGATTTAACTAAACTCCGTTATACAATTATTATTCTGTATGTATACAGCGAACGTATATCTGCCGGTCTGAGCACGTTAAAAGACCGCTCGTGTCCGCACAACGTAATCGCTGACTTACTTCCAAAATGCAGCGAAATGTGCAGTGAATTTTGGTTTTTAGTGAGTACGTAGTCGAGTTCGCAGCTTGGAAATAAAAATTCTACATGTAAATCTACCTGTGCCTCTGCGAAAATTCACCCAAAACTAGAAATTAAAATATTGAATAAGGAAAAAATTGGAAAACAAAAAAAAAACAACGACCGTTCATGTATTTCTATTTTTTACGTAATAAGCAATATAATAATAATGATTGTTCTTATACTATGGGATTTTTGTACAATAATCATTATTCTTCTAGAATAGTCATACTTGTATACTCTTCTAGTTTGAAGAGCATTGTGTCCAGTATCATCACTGGGCATTTGAGGCTGACAAATATTTGAGAGTGACGAACGCAGTGTCATACCATGCAGTGCTTTGAAATTTAGTTCACGTGGTATTGCTACTGTTTACGGGCAAACATATCGTTAACTATGAGGCGAGCAGTTTTATCGTCTTTATACTAATTAACCATCTTATTACTATGATAAATGTGAAGGCTTGGGTGGATGTTTGTGAATCAATCACGCCAGAACGGCTGAACTGATTTTGATGAAATTTGGCACTGAGATAGATCCGAAAAAACACATAGGTTTTTTATCGCGGAAAAGTATACGTTAGAGCTTTTATCTCGAAAGACTGCTTCGAGTGGCCGGTGCCGCGACTTAAAGCTAGAAAATAAAAAACATATCTTGACGTCGCTAGCATTTCTCCACACAATGCTTCTAATAACTGTGAAGTCACATTTTTTTAAAATAAATATGGTAATGTATATGATCATCAATTCATTTGGTATAATGTCAGGGGCAATCTTGTATAGCCTGGGGTCATGCGAAACGGGAAATTCGGTAGCTCGTAAACTAGGCCTCGGCAAGATGCGATCAATCATTATTTTATGTCTAACGTATAATTATATTTTGTTGTATAAGAAAAAAACGTATATAATAAAAAACCATGAGTTTTTTTATTTGTTCGGAAATGTAAAAACTGATAAATAGATTTTGATACAGTTTTTCCGGTAATGTAAAGAAAAATTCCAATAATCTTACAAACAACAAATAAAAAATATGACGTCGGGATGCCAATAAACTTCCACTCCTTCCATACGTTAGCACAACTAATCCATAATTCTAATTAGAAAGTTACATGTAATAAATTATATTTCTGTATTTTTTCTGTTGAACTGCCTAAGTGGAACTACGTCCAAATTGCAAACATTTTAATGAATGGCCAAATGGTTCAGTTATTAAACCACAGTTAGTTATATTAACCAGAGCTGAAATAATGGAAGATGGATAGCAAACTACTGGTAGGAATAACAGGTTATTTCTATGCAAAAACTAACCGTGTGGGTAACATTCTAATATGGCGATATCTTTTGAGCTCAGTTTATTACTCGGTCCAACTTTGTAATTATAATTGTTATTCTGATTATTTCTTTACGTTCTTACAAAACTGTAATGTTAAATTTGTTACTTTGTGAAATAATATTGAATTTGTCGTATTGCTCTTTACTGTATGATCTATTATTAAATTATTATCACTAACTGCGAGACAACCCATAGTTAAAAGTAATGACTTAAATTACGTGCAATTTGGAGTAAGATAGATGAGAAGTACCTAATGTTTTTTGCATTGCATTTACTAAGGTCCGTGTAGTCGCTATCGACTAACTGTATTAATATATATAAAAATAGACTCAAGTATTTAAATATTTAATTTCAATATATAATTAGGAACTAATCATAGAATACAACTTAACCGGACTGAGTATGTGCTCGCTGGTCATTTTTGTTCTTTACATTTTTCGGAAACTAGATTTCTTTACAGTTACACGGATGCCACTCTTATGCCGATTATTTTTGTGAGTTTATTGTAGTTAATTATAGCTCATTAAGAAATAATTCAAAGAAAGACGAAATGATAGAGGTCACAGGAACCACGCCGGTTTTGTCAGTCTGTTTGGAAATCTTTAGGGGAGGCCTATGTTCAGCAGTAGGCATGATGTACTTGAAAAAGCTTTTCCGGGATAAAAGTCCCGCTTTTTATTTCCTGGGTCAAAAGTAGCCTATTTCCTTTTGAGGATCTCAAACTACCTCCACACTAAACTATCGAAAGCTATTTAGTCGTTTCGGAGATGTGCAGGAACAAATAAACAAAAAACAGACCGATAGACAAGAATTATAAAAATCCCTGAGTTGTGTTTCATTACTCTTCTTTAGTCACAGATGCTGAATAACAGGGCAAGTCGTTCTCGATCCGCACAGACACGATATCAAATAGCTTGCGATGTACTGTTCCCATTCAAGGCTTGCTAATTGTACCATATAATAAATATATATATAAATAAATACCTGACAACCTAAACTCAACATAAGCATCGAGTCTGGTTGAAATCAACATCTAGTAGTTTGTACTTTGTCTAATATGGTGATTGTAATTTAATTTTACTTAATATATTTGGTGTAATTTTGGCGTCTAACTCATTTTAGTTTTTTGTGTACACATATTGTTGGACTACAATCTAGATTAAAACTGTATAATTTAACGCATATTATTGTAAAAATTGTAATCTGTTTTGTGTATAATAAAATAAAATAAATATAATCTGTATATTTTTGTATGTGTCTTGGTTAGGGTAAATGGTTATGTTAACTTTAAAATCTAGATGAGTAAATCTGTGTCACGAAAAACACATTATTGCCTAGATTATTCAATCTATTTAAATATTAAAGGGTGACTTAATAAGGGTTGCCGGGACACGCTGGATGCAGACTACTTTCAGCAGTCCCTCTGTAAATCTTTAGGGGACGCCTATGATCAGCGATGTATTTCATGAGGCTGATGATGATGATGATGATAATGAAATATTAAATTTAACAATGCTATAATATAAAAAAGCCAAAATGCAATGAATTGCCCATTGCATTGCACTTTTTACATTGATTTTAAAAGATTTACATTGGTGCTCTACAATGAACAGTAATTACACTGGCTAAATCTTCCTACAAACTGTCAAAAAATAACATTCACTTACATGTACTTGAAATAAAAAAAAATCTTTAAATTAAGAAATACGTGTCATCTTTTTTAAAATATATGTTCTTTAAATAAAAAAAAATACGTGTAATCTTTTTGTAAGCATATAAAATATATTATAGAGTCTTTAATCCAATCGTCTCCTAAATTAAAGTCTTCTACATTATAAGTGTAAATACGCACGTGATTTTCACCACAAACCGTAATCAAAACGTCAATATTTCACATAAATTTGCATAATATCACCCAGTAATCCTAATTACAAACTATAATCTTCATAAATGCTAAAAACATGTAAAATAACTTACATTTAGTTCGCCAACTAACACCCATAGAAAAGACATCAACGCGTGGTATACTAACCCACTGGCTCTATGTGGGCGTAAACAGGTGCGCTGTGAACTCGTGTGCTAATGAGATGTTAGATGTATGTGTGTGATAGAGTCGTAATTGAACAAAGTAGTAATAAGCTGAAAAAATATGTGTGACTAAGCGATAATCAGTGAAAGTGCGAAGAGATGTTTGATTAGAGGCAAAACGATAGAGTCTCTGATATCTCGATCTAATATTCATAGGTTAGTTAACATGCCGATAAAATTCTTACAAAATTAACTAAGCAATAATTTTGCGCTATTTATGAGGAATTTTCAAATGCAATGTAGTTAATAGTCAACGAAGGTATTTCAAGTTTTAATTTTTAAAACGTTTATTGTCTTACCAATAAGGGTTACGTTGGCAATGATAAATTGTTTTTTTTTTAATTGGTAATACTGTCATGCAATGGAGACAGGACAACGTTTGCAATAGTTAATTATGTGGTTGTTTTAGATACTATCAGACTAATGAATATGGAATATTTCTAAAAGTAACATTCACACACACACACACACACACACACATTGTATCCCCAAAGGGGTAGGCAGAGGCGCAACTAGTTGCACCCTCTTTTCGCCCATATTTCGCCCCATGATAGGGGGCGAGCCTATCGCCATATAGTGCCCAAATTTCATACTCCGGGCTGATACTGAATAGAAAAACCCAACATCATTTTGCCCGACCCGGGATCGACCCGAGACCTCAGCATTGCAGTCGTACCATAACACAACTACGCCACCGAGGCAGTCGGAATATTAACATTCATTTCTTTAATAGTAATAATGAGTGCTCTACATACTCTATACTAAATACGACTCTACAATACTTTCTGGATAATATCTTTCCATTACATAGACCTACCTTACATCAACTGAAAACAATTTTATCAGATACATTAATTAAGTGACGTCAATAATAATAAACATTACCAAAGGGGTAAGGTGTTCCGATATGCGTAAGGCTGAAACACACGCAGCGCGATTATCGCCACGTTTTATCGTTTAATAAAGGTCAGTGTCAGGGAAAAAATAAATTTCATTCTTGATACCTCACTTGACACTGCTGCAGTGCTTGCTTCAGACAATTAGGAAAATATCTAGTTTATATCATGTTTTTATTTTTTATGAAAGCATTAAAAAAGAATAGTCGAAAGCAGGACTGCTTTTGACCGTTCTTTTTCTTTTTCAATGTTTCCATAAAAAACAAAAAATTGTCCAGGCACTACACGGCCTCTTAACATGTATAAAATCATAATATATCATTAGATAATATCATTAATTAAGAAAATACGATTAACAATGTTTTATAGGAAGGATAGGTTTTATAGGTTTATATACGAAGGAATTATATTTTGATAAAAACCATTTATATTAACAAAGTGTACAATCAGATCCAAACAAATTTTTGCCCTTCACATTTCAACTGAAGCTAAAAGGAAATGAACTAATTACGTTAAAACTAGAAAAAATCCATTAATTATAATATATTTATTTAGAAACCAGTTATAATGCTAAAGGATTACAATAACTCCGTTAGGACGTGCACTAAATTCAAAACTTGTGTCGCACATCCTTATAAATTCACAAAGGACATTACAAAAATTTAACAGACTCTAGTTCGATAAAATAAAGAATAAAACAAACACTATAAATTATGCACCACGTATTTAAACAAGAAAACAAAATCTAATAAAATTACATATAATTTAAATACAATTTAAATATATTCTGTGAAAGCTTAACCAAATAATACATGAATGTGTGTGTGTGTGTGTGTTTGTGTGTGTGAGTGTGAGTTAGTCACCCACAGTAATTAATAATTCTTCCGTAATTTGGTATGAAAGTGACAAAAGCCACTGTGCAATTTAAGATTTAACCTTACTCAATGGCAGCATTTTGATATTAAGTATCCGGCGATAGACTTTATTGTAGATGAGAGGCAGCAAAAAGAACGGAAGTCGTTTGATAAACGCTGTGTTTATTAGTACATTTGTCTATTATTTACACGTTTTTGGACATAATGCTCTCATATTTTAAATGCAGTCTGGCACGGCCAAGAATGCCCAAATACCTAACACAGTTCACAGTAAGTGTACAGAGTTTATGTAAAACGTCTAATCCCGCACAAATACGGTAACATTTCACATTATTTTGCTAGTATGTGCGAACAACTTTCTTTCTAGTAGAGGCCGTGTCTCCCCGCACCGTCTCTCTCCACACTGCTCGGTGCACTTGAACTGGCCGCATAGATAAGCTGAATTTACTTTGAATAAACGTGTAATAATTAACTATAAATGGTTGTACATCGGAATGATAACATTATGTTCGCAAAATAGTTTTAAATTTGCAAAATTATTTAGTACTTTCGTATTTTAAAGAAGAAAAGGAATTAAATGCGGTTAAAAAGTTATTTATTACTATCGCCATATATTAGTCCGGTTGTACAAGTTATTTAATAATATACGACAATTTACTGAATCTAAGAACGCGTGTCTATTTTTTCTATATACAATAATAACTCTTTACTATACTAAAGCGGCGATAGCCTAGTTGGGAGTGGAACGGAGTGCCGAGACAAATGTCTGCAGGTTCAAAACCCAGGGCATATACCTCTGACTTTTCTAAAAATGCATGTGTGTATTCTTTGTGAATTATCGCTCGCTTTAACGGTGAAGGAAAATGTCGTGAGGGAACCTGCATACCTGAGAAGTTCTCTGAATTTTGAAGGTATGTGAAGTCTGCCAACTCGCACTAGGCCAGCGTGGTGGACTAAGTCCTTAACCCTCTCAGTTGTAGAGGAGGCCCGTGCTCAGCAGTAGGCAGTATATAATACAGGGCTGATATGGTACTGTATTATGTATGCTTTATTAAATATTTCAAATTCAGAACTTATACGAAATATCATTTTCTTCTTAAATTGTATTGGATTATTACAGTAGAAAGTATACTGAAGAAGAACCACTTACAGCCAGAGTAATTAAAGAGTTTCTGATTTTTAATGACTTGATATATGCCGCAGGAACGCGCTGGATGCAGGCCGCTTTTGACAGCTCCATCTGGAAATCTTTGGGGGAGGCCTATGTTCAGCAGTGGATGTCATGTGGCTGATGATGATGATGATGATCTTTAATGGGATAGAGATCTCCTAATACTTCCCCACTACTAAACTACTAGGCCATCTCAATTGCTTGCTTCCTATCTCAAACGCGAAGAAAGTGTTCAACATTAGCGTAGTGTAAAATGTAAAAGTCATTGTCAAAATCATGTGACGATGACTTGGGCAAACTTGTCCACGTCGGCAAGCGCAGGTTTCTATTTGTATAGTAAAAGTTTCGTTATACTTTGAAGGTATAGGAGGTTGAAACTCTTTAAAAACTTCATGAGACAAATGGGGTGCTCTTCCGATCTTCCTTTTTGTACTAAAAAGTCTTTTAAGTGTACTACTATGTTTTAACTGCGGAAGTTTTTTTTTATTGAAGGCTCGACAAAGTGGTGTCACTGCATCTGATGGTAAATTAAGTGAAGCCCAAAAAATAATGTCGACCGGCAGAGATAACATCCCTGGTCGGTCGGCACAGTTATCAAGGTGATGGGAAATTTGTTAGCAATTAAGGCAGAAAACGAATTCGGATTTCGATGATATTTGGTATTGATAAACCCTTTAATACCATCAGGGTACTTTTTATCCCTTAAATGCGCTGCGAGGCCTTTTTCCCTGGAAAGGTGATACGTAGACGAAGCGCCGAGCAAAACTTAGGACCTTATAATAATTATATATTTTGAACCAACGCACAATTGCGGACCACGATGTATCAATTACACTCTAACCTTTTAAGTATTTATTTCTCAATAGTTATGTTCAATGAATATTAAATATAATATGAACCGAGTTTTATTAAAGTTTGTTAAATAAAGGATATGAAAGTACAAGATTCACCGATAATGTTGTAAATACAATTATAAAGATGAATATTGTATAAAGATACGACTCATTTGTCTGGCCAGAACGGTTATTGGTACAGGGCACGAGTTTTAAGCGACTACGATTTTATTGACAGACAAGCGATAAAATGGGTCTTGTGGGATTATTGATACTGTAATGTATGTAATTCCTGACTAGTTTAGATTCCTAATTTCGTAACCTACTGGATAGATAACACGACATGATCTGGAAATCTCGACATAATAACTCTTTCTGAGGTCAGTTAGCTCGGTAAACCTTGCCCGCACGATTCGTATGTGGTTAAAGCCAATGCCGTTTGTTCGAATCTTCGAAATTTTAAACTAAAAATAATTTGCCGGACATTGTGGAATTGAAATTTCAATCTGCGTGGCATATTTTTGTTGGTATTCAATACACTGATAGAGCACTATAAATAACAATAAGAAACAATCCGCTCATAAACCCGCTAATCGCTTACACTTGTACCACGGCTCGCTGCCAGTGGTCTACACCTGCGTCGATGCGTGAGTGCCTTAACGTTGTTAAAAACATAATAGTTTATACAGGAAGTCAATGAACTCACATGTCTAGTTTTAATATAGGCACTAAATCTATTAAAGTCTTCATTGATAAAGTATTTTGGAATTTAGTGAGCAACTATGAAAATAAGCTCATATGAGAAAATCTGTCTGAGCAAGTACCACTTGAAACTTTGTCAACAATTAGCGGGATGGGTACGTAGTTGTATCTTCCAAGTCCTAAGCTTTGCCTAGGTAGCACTTTTTTACTGCCAAGGACCTTTGCAAAGTATGCATCTTTGTTTTTCAAAGACATTGTTGCCAGTATATTTACTGAGCATTATGACACTTAACAACTAATGTCTTAACTCAATGTATTACGATGCTCTATTAAAACTTAACTAATTAAAACTTATGGATATTTGGTATTACTGCTTATTTTCGTCAATTTTCAGTTTCAAGCGTGATTCTTCATACAACTTCTTTATTTACTTGCAATTTTTTCAGAAAACAAGAATAAGTTATAGATTATCTATCTAATTTAGGTTGTCCCGTACGTCTACTCATCTTATCTGCTGACACCCATAAACAATTATCGTTAGTATAATTTGGATAATTATTTATGATACTAATTTTTTTAACTTGACTGCCTCAGTGGCGTAGTTTTATTACGATACGACTGCAAAGCTGAGGTCTCGGGTTCGATCCCCGGGTCGGGCAGTGATATTGAGTTTTTCTATTCAGTGTCAGCCCGGAGTCTGGAATTTGTGCCCGATATGGCGATAGGTTCGCCCCCTATCACATCATGGGACGGAATAACGGCGAAAAGTGGGTGTACTAGTTACGCCTCTGCCTACCCCTTCGGGGATAACAGACGTGAGTCTGTGTGTGTGTAATTTTTTTAATGTGTGTCAAAAAAACTTATCTTTAATCAGTTAAAATGAATATACAAAAAAGGTAAACGTAAAGCTAGGCTCTTGACAGTTTTGTTTCAGTGTGGACTGGCTAACTGGTTTTATATCACTTGCAGAAAATATTAAATACTAGCTTTTACTCGCGGCCCCGCCCGCGTGATAAAGGTTTCCGGAATAAAAGTCCAGCTTTATATTTTTCCGGGATAAAAAAGTAACCTATGTGTTAATCTACAGGCTACTTTTGACTACCCTCTAGCCATCTGGTGATTCATTGATTACTAATTGGTCCCTTATGTAAAAAGTCATTTAAGAGCATTAACTACAACGTCGTGACTCTGACTTACTGATTGTATAAAAATCGCTTGAAGTCTCAAATAAAAATAATATGAATAACTCGCTACAGCATGGAAAATGAGTGGTAAAAATACTTCCTTTGCTAGAAAGGAGGGCGGTGATAAAAATCTAGTGCCTCTAGTTTCTTAAGCTCTATAAAAAATGAAAAAAGTGTGTATATCTGAAGTCAAAGGAAAAACCATGTTAATGTTGAATAGAGATTAAGTAGTGTGTATTAATATTTTCGCTACCTAATTACATATATTTATATAATGAAAATTATATATAGATAAAAACAAAGAGACCATTTCACTATTGTACTGCTTAACTAATTTCGTCGAATGTAGATATCTAAAACAAGAAAGGACAAAAGCTTTTATCCAAAATAAATCTTGATACAAATAAAGGTGTTAACCAAAGAAAGATTGTAAATACTTAACTTCCAACACTGTTTACTACTACTTTATTAATTTATAATATACGTGTGATATAGTAATGAAATAAACGTGTTATATAAACAAAAGCGTAGGATTAGCACGGAGACGTGCGGACGGACGAACTGGCCGCGTAAACAATGGATAACTGTACCGCTGCATAGTACACGACGTCGGCCCTGTAAGTATATATAGGATGCGCTAAAAATCATCAATCAACTCATACACTGCGCAAAACTGCAGTTCCGTCCTCGCCGTCGAGGACCTCGCCTATCACATCATGGGACGAAACACATTTGACGAAAAGTAGATGAGTAATGTGTGTTTTATTTACTTGGTTATTTTTCATAGCAACAGTCGATAAAAAGTAAGTGTGGATGCGTTGCAGGCGTTTAAGTCAATGAAGGTTAATTTGGAGATAAGGAAAGATAGAAGTTATTGCGCTTAAGGGAATTTTACTAGCCTTACGAAAAGGCAAAGGTAACCTAGCTATTTCGCATTTCTGTCAGATAGTAAAAACTCGGTCGATCCTTTGTGATAATTTTTTTTAAAAGGAGACAATAGCGCAGCTACGCCGACTACCTTCGTGTTCATTTATATTTTAGGCTGTTAACACAAAGAAAGATAAAAATAAAAAACCGCAAGAATGAAATAATTGCAACACTAATTAATTACCTTGCTTAATTAAAGTGATAAAAAATGCTAAATAATCGTAAACTGTAAGAGTTGACCAATCGTTTTACAAGCTAAAAACTTGGTAAGTGGAACACAACTAACCGCAATCGTAAACTAACGAACGTACAACTATTGTAATAAAGCACCATTAACCACATTATTAGTTTGGTTTGGTAAATAAACTGCTTGAGCTTTGTGCTTTATAGTAGGTGATGCTGGGAGGGAGATGTCCGCTATGTGTATGGGTGCTGAAACTGAAAATCTAACGAGTCTTAAACTTAGGGGTCATAATTAAAATCTTGGATCGATAAAAAAATGTTTTTAGACGCCTTCATTTAAAGCTAACTTTTTTAAAAACGTTCATGTTAAGTGTAGTTTTCAACCAAATTTTACACAAATCTCAAAATTTGTATTAAAAATGAAACGATTTATTGCAAAATGCTAGTTCTAAGGAGTTCTATCCGAATATATATCAACTGTCTTGATTACAATTTTAGACCCGTTTTTGGACATGACCTTTGGGAATAGAGTGGTAAATATTTAAATAAATTTCAAATAGTCAGAATGCCTTATTTTTGTCAAAATAAATGCATCGGTTTATAGAATTGCACACTCACGCGCGCGCGCACGCCCTTTATTCCCCGAGGGCGTCGGCAGCGACGCAACGAGTGCACCTAATTTTCACTGTGCGTAATTCATCCCATGATGTGATAGAGGCACGGTTATCGCCATATCGGGCATAAATTCCGGACTCCAGGCTGATATTGACTAGAAAAAATCCAATATCACATTGCCCGACCCGGTGATTTAACCCGAGCCCTCAGCATTGCAGTCCTACCGTAATATAACTGCTAACGAGGTAGTCTTATAGAATTACTTGAATTGATTATCTTATTGTTTATTTAAGTTGCCCAAAAATTTAAAGAATCTGCTGAATTTATTCCTCAAATAAATTTTAAACACAACTTTTAATTTAAGCTATAACCAAAAACTTATTACCAACTAGCATTTGCTCATGGCTCCGCCCGCGTGAGAATATTTATCCGGGATATAAAGTAGACTATTTGTTAATTCAGGATATGATCTACCAGTGTGCCAAATTTCATCGAAATCCGTTCAGTAGTTTCGGAGATGTGCAATAACAAACAAACAGAAAAGAATTATAAAAATCGCTGATTTGTTTTCCATTACTCTTGTTAAGTTGCTCCCTTTCTTTTTTATCACATTTCTTTAAATTTACAGACACACCGGTTCTACTGCTTTATGATACATACATATACATATACACTCACGCCTGTTATCCCCGACGGGGTAGGCAGAGGCGCAACTAGTGCACCCACTTTTCGCCATTATTCCGTCCCATGATGTGATAGGGGGCGAGCCTATCGCCATTTCGGGCACAAATTCCAGACTCCGAGCTGATACTGCTTTATGATATGTATAGATTATGAACATCCTATAGATCAACAGGAGTGTCCCTACGTCACAACTAGTCTAGAGGCGATGCGCGTACGTCACTCAAGCCAAGTCACTCTTATAATTATTAAATAAATGCGTATAAAACATGTATTTTACGGTATTTTATTATGAGTTAAATATTAAACGCTAGACTAGTTTTGAGTGGTACTGGAATTGAAATGTTTTGTAGAACGGTTTCGAAGTTTATAGTGGAACGGTTTCGAAGTTTATAAAATATTAGGTTTTAAATAGGAAAGTACCTAAGCATGTTTCAAGTGATAATTTAATTTTTTATTTCTTTTTGATCCTTCAAATATAACCAATAACTTTAAATACCATACCATACCAGCCCTGTATTATATACTGCCCACTGCTGAGCACGGGCCTCCTCTACTACTGAGAGGGTTAAGGCCTTAGTCCATCACGCTGGCCTAGTGCGGGTTGGCAGACTTCACATACCTTCGAAATTCAAGAGAACTTCTCAGGTATGCAGGTTTCCTCACGATTTTTTTCTTCACCGTTAAAGCGAGCGATAATTCACAAATAAATACATTTTGTGGTTATATTTAGCGTGAAAAATAAAAAAAACGCTATACAATATTCAGCACATAAATTATATTATACTATTTGTTATCTGAACAGAAGGATAGTAAATGTAATAAGTAATGCTAACATAAAGTTAGCATTACTTATTACATTACTTATTACACAAAGAATATTTAAGGCTCTAACAATTCATTTGTCAGCACATTTAATTTAATATTTAATATTTACAATAAGTTAGCTGAGAGTATATTTGTCATTTAATTGCTATGTAGACTCTTAATAATCAAATACAATTTACTATGTACAAAAATATTTTAGTCGAAACATACACCATTTATGATTCGCAAATTCAAAAAAAGAACGGATAAGTAAGATGGCGGCCGGGCAGATAAAACGTTACATAAGCTATTCATATTCAGCGGTCGCTCCCCAAGGCCACGCGTGTCGCCGGCCGAGCCTCCGCGCCACGTGGCGCCTCGGACGACGACCCCGCACAGGGTTGTCTACACCATATACGTCTCTATTATATCTAGGCATCTTAAAAAAAAAAATATGTACAAAATATATAATTCTATTAGTCGCATTTTACTGGTAGTAATTCATAAACAAAACTTGCACATTACAGTTTGACAATGGCCTTCGTATATTGATTGATATTTCGCACGTTATCTCAACATATAATGTATATATTATTTACTTTAGAACAGGTGTGACTACTGAAGTCAACGATATTTTAATGGTATAATTCATATTATTTATTTTTGCTAACCTGACCTAAAACTATATCTGTATTTTCTATTTATAGTGATAAAAGAGTATCGGGTAACGGAAACGCTTATTTCAAATAAAAAATTAGCATATTACTATGAGAACAATAATCACATACATAGTATTGATTCTAACAGTTATATGGAATTATTTTGCTGTCGGCATTAGAAACTATTGATTTTAAAACACCCAAATATTTATGAGTCACTCAAATATCAAGTCTCAGCGCAAGAATCGAACTAACGGTTTTTTTCTCTAATGACTATACAACTACTGCGTCACGTATTCTTACGATATCACTCTGGCCATCCGCCGTAAGAACGAGTTCTTGAATTTCTTACACTGCACAAGACCGCAGTTCCATCGTCGTCGTCGAGGACCTCGCCGCGCGCCCCGTCGAATCCCCCCCCCCCCCCCCCCACCACCCCTAACAGTTCCGGCCAACGTGACGGCAAAATAAACGAATAGTATTAGGTTAAACACCAATCTTCCCTACTAATCGTTGATGTCTCATCCTCTCCTAGTGGCCGTCCTGAGCCGAGGTTCGTAAGCCGTTAGGAGATTGCCCTCAGCATGGTTAAAGGGTTGCGAGCGCCTAAAGTGTTCACCCTAAAGTCCGGTGTGGCCAGAAAAGCTGACTCTCGTCAGGCTAATGGCCGATAGCTCCACGTTAAAAAAAAACACCATATTGCGATGGTTTAAAGGTTTTATAAAGCGTAATTTTAACGGCCGGCGAACAACTCGAGCATACTTCCTCCTCCTTGCGTCGCGTCGATTCCCCAATGCTGTGGGTCGTGTGTCATCAGGGAATTAACTTTTCGCGCACGACATTCTTCCAACTATTCCGGTTTTCAGTGACATGGATAGCTGCAGCGGCATTTATGTTGAGTGTAGTGTGGATTTGATTAGTCCAAGGCTTTGGTTTCCTGCGTCTCGGTCTCTTTCCATCCATGTTCACGGCTATTATTATTTTTTGGAGATTATCACCGGATTTGCGGACGATATGATCAAAGAACTCAAACATTCTCCGCAGGCATATGTTAGAAAGCATTGGCTTTGTATCAAGCTGGAGCTTTTTGAGGATAGACCGGTTGGTACTAAAGGCTGTCTACGGGATTCGTTAGCATGTACCTCCAGCACCAAATTTCAAAGGCGTCTGCGTTGGCGGTCTCTAGCCGTTAAAGTCCACGTCTCTGCCCCATATAGGAAAATAGAGAAGACTAAAGTATTGAGGAATCTTATTTTTGTCTTATTGCTGATGCTACGATCTCTCCGTATTCTATCGAGCTGAGACATGAGCAAACTTAGTGTTACACTTACTTACAAAAAAAGATCCCCGATCAAGCGGTAGTGTGTTCATATTTTTTGCCGACTATTTTATGTTTGTCTTCAATAGATACAAGTTGGAAAAACTTTTATATGCGAAAGTACGCTTAATTATAATATCTCTATCTTCAATAATATGTCTATGAGAACATATGACATTTTAGACGTCAAAATGTCTTATGTTGACATGTTAGCGCAACTAAACCCTTTGCAATTAAAAGTTTCAATCTACTACTATTTTATAGGCAACAGAAGAGTGATCGCTTTGTCATCCATTTGTAACAAACAATTTAGATATAAAAATAAGCCAGTCTTAGAATAATTAGAATAGTAGAATAGTAGAGTATTTCCGGAGTCTGGAATTTGTGCCCGATATGGCGATAGGCTCGCCCCCTATCATATCATGGGACGGAATGTCGGCGAAAAGTGGGTGCACTAGTTGCACCTCTGCCTACCCCTTCGGGGATAAGAGGCGTGAGTGTATATGTATGTATGTATGTAGAATATTTTTACATGTGAACTTTTCTGAACCATCGGACGAACAACTACATAAAATATTAAATAAATCTCTCTTACTAAACCCCCAAGCGTTCAAAATAATACATATTTTACCTATTTCATTACAATACAAAAATGGCCAGCCCTACGAATAACTGTAAATTTGGTAGGACCCACTCGGATCTCGGGCTATCCCGCGGGCCGAAGGACGACTAGGTCAGTGACCCCGGCCACGGGACTCGGGAATGATTGATGTGGGATTTACTTTTTTGTGGGGTTTTAAGTCTTTGTTTAGGTTTTTTTTTATTAAAAGATAAAGGTCTTTGCTGTGACTCAAATATAGATTATACTCATTATCGGTCGGACAATCTTAACTGGCAGGTATGACAATTTATTGACACTTCACGGAATACTATGTGTTGGGAAGAGAACAAAAAATCGGTTGCTCCAAATAACCGATTCTTGAATGCAATCGATTTTTTATTCACGGGGTTAAGATTATTATTAAATGTTTAGATTACAATCAGGAGTTTTTTTTTTCATTACAATAGTTAGTTATTGTTAATCGTTTATTTTGATTTTCCGATTAAATTTCACGTTTATCCTTTCATGACTTTAAATTTGTACTGGTGGTAGGTCTCTCATATGTAAGAGTCCGTCTGGGTGGGTACCATCGCAAAGTCTATTTCTACCGACAAGCTGTAGTGTGCATGCATTATTATGTTTCGGTTTGAAGCACATTGTAGCCAGTGTCACTACTGGACTTAATGAGACTTAACATCTTATGTCTCAGGATGACGATCGCAGTGGAATGCTACACAGTACTTTGTAAGTCAAGGTGCTGGATGGTGTTGCCACTGTTTATGGGTGGCCGTATCGCATACCATCAGGCGAACGGGATGCTCGACTCGTCATTCAATGCCATAAAAAAATTGGTTATTAGTCATTACAAAGAAATAATTACGAGTATGTACTGAAAATAAAAAGACAAACATAGTGCTACGGTTTAATTATTTACTTTGGAAATATTCGTTTTCTTTCTTTGAGTATGAAATGAGTAATTTTAAAAAAAAATGTCCAGCGCATTGTTGAAAACTGTTTATAAAATGTACTTTAAACATGTTTTTTTTTTTATTGACTGCAGTGTTTTTGTTTACATCCGTAGTTTCGATTTTTTTAAAGCGATTTAAAACATTCCCAACACTACCCTCATAAACTGTAATATACAACATTATAAAGGCGTCGCCTCGATATAATACACAAGATTATATTCACTATTTCAGTATATTTTTACAATATTCATTCAAATATGTTACATAAGTATAATATTGTTACGTAAGTGTAATAAATACTCTTTGTTATAATGTATGGCGAACATGATAAATATTTGTAATTATCTAGTTGACTTTTGAATTTTTTGGGTAGACGTTCTCACAAGGTTATCGCGTCGCGAAAAATTTGAATTGTCATACCGGCCAGCTAAGATTGTCCGACCTATAATAAATATATATAATACTTAGGTAATATTTAAAGAATCTTATAGTTTTGTTTAAAATTGTTTTTTTGTTACTCTTTACGATTGTTTATATTATTTTGAAGGGTATGAGAGACAATAATTTATATTAATAAATTTTTAGATCATCCACATCTGCCTTTTGGAAAATTCTGGCATTAGTTTAATAGAATAGATTATTAGTTCTCTCTTCAAAAGGTAAGGAGGCCTGTACCTTGAAATTGGCCCATGACTGAGCCATAAAAAAAATCAAAAGTTCATATTAGTCAGTAAGAGGTACTAACAGAGTTGTAGCGACTTGCTTTTTCTTGAGTTATAGTAAGTTTTATTTATTTCTACATACCCTATATCTATAACAATACACGCGTATTTCAAAAAGAAAACTTTGTAATAAGTCTTTCAATTGACCGAGTTAAACGTTGTCTGTTACCTGTGTAAACTACTGGTAGTCACTGTTATACCGGAAAGGTAGTGTAGATTAACCTATACTCTGAAATGGCCTCCGAGATCAAAAATGTAAACAAACGAATGTCATTGTGAAAGTGACATTTCGGGGCTATGAAACATTTTCTAATAAAAAATATTAGGTATAATTTTTATTAGTGTATAGATCCAAATGTTGCGAGTACTGTGTTTTAAAAGTAGCTTTGTATTAACATGGTAAAAATGGAAAGCACCAACATAAACAAAATATATTTTGTTATTTAAGAGCATTTTATCATCACATACTGTATCAGTTCACAAGCGTTCACTATCACTTGAATCAGACGAACTTGTTGATGAGTCAGAATCAGTTACATTTATTATAAATTGATCTGTCACTGTATCGATGAGGTGGTCTAATTTGACATTTTGTCTTCTTTCTTTATTAAGTGTTTAACACATTCATTCCACCTCTGCGTTGTCACTTCTTGTAAAACATTTTTAAATAAAAAAGTTTTATTTCAATGACCCAAATGTTACGAATTTCTGCGTATTGTCTGCAACATAACATATTTTCGTACCATTTTTATCACATAATTTTAAAAAAGTTGAAATTGTAGATCATGTAAATACTATACCAAAGAATTTTCATTCGGCTTTGTTTTATAATTATTTAATAGGTGAGAATAATTCTAACCTATTATTTTAACGGTTGTCAACTAACTACCATGGCAATCTATTTTACTGTAGTGGTAACCCTTCTATTTACATGTTTGATCTCGAATTCAATTTCAGAGTATAGCTATCTAACCCATTGCATTTAAGTTTCAGTGTGGAGAGGTTACTTTCTACAATTTCAATTTAATAATTTTCATGAAAATTAACAGCGCTATAAAGTGACTGCTTCGGTGGCGCAGTTATATTGCGTACGCGTTACGAGTACGATTTGCGCGCTGAGGGCCTGGGTTCGAATTCCAAGTCGAGCCAAAAATATTGTGATTGGGTTTTTCCGTCTTTAAAATTACTCAGTCACAGCTCGGGGTCAGGAAGTTGGCGGCGTGATACCCCCGAGCCTCGGAAAGTACGTAAAGCCGTTGGTCCTCCACCTGATTACTCTCTGGTCATGTCGGATTGCCGTCTCACCGGACTATTAGAGTGAAGGAATAGCGAGTGCACCTGTGTATTGCGCACACACTTGTCCACTATATCTCCTGCGTACCTGGCTGATTCCGTTGAGATTGGCCACCGTGGCCAAAATCGGCTAGGGAGAGACACACAAGGAAATAGTTGAGGTAAATTCAACACTAGTCAAATATATTTAATTGTTGAGCGATTGTAAACAGTGTATAATAGGAGGTAAATAGCGCAGTTTAATGTAAATATTATATACAACTGAACAAGGAGACTATGATATATTGTTGGAAGCGTAACTCACGAATGTGTCAAACAGAATAATTCTTAATTACATTTTTTTTGTACTGCACGGCAAAGTTACCCCACTGGTAAGCGGAGAGAGGTCTAGATAGAGTGGACTGACGGCCGATGATTTTCCCTCGTCAGTCGACATAATTATGCCGGCCTGTTTTAACCGGATATATACAGGATGATCTCGGAACGCGGCTACTATGGCAGGATTTACTCCTTGCATACGGTAGTAAGCATTCTGGGGGATCTAAATATAAATACTGGACATAGTGAGACTTAACATTTTATGTCTCGGGATGGCGAGCGCAGTGGAGTGCCACATAGTACTTTGTAACTCAAGGTACTGGATGGTATTTATACTGTTTATGGGTGGTCGTATCGCTTACCGTCAGGCAAACGTGATGCTCCTACTGGCGTACTATCTAGCCAACAAACTCATCTCGCTATTTAGTTGTATAGAGTGTATTTGAATAACAAAACCAAAATTGCCTATTCTTGAAATTAAACTTTTGTTGTTTTCGGGAAAATAATGCACAGGCACCATATTTACATAACCCTAAAACGTATTATTCGTAGCAAAAAATAACAAATTGTCTTAACCCTTTAAATGCAAAGACAAAGTTTATGTAAACAATTACACGAATCCTATTTTAATGCTAATATAGAAAATATTATTTGTATGACAGTAGCCATTGGTGTAAAGTTTATGCTCTTATTTGAATGTTTGCATTTTATTGCACCAACTGCGCTCGTTAAGAAATGGTCTGTCAAATTGAATTGTATTTATTATATTACTTTAAGTCGTATTTTTGCAAAAAGCTTTTACCATTTCTTCATTTTGTTTTGTTAACAAGGCCAATAAGGATTCGAAAATTGAAAATTCATTTTGTCTTATTCTCTGGAATGGACCCGTGCATACAAGTGACTAGCCTTATGTTAGTTGCCACCATGATATTCCTTGAGGGATTAATATATTTTCATACTACTTCGACTTTGAAATGAAACGTTTTTCTAAATTTAATATTAAGAAAAATATATGACAACAATATATAGATTTTAGGCACCATATTAATTGTCCAAAGGCAAAGGAAGCAATACAAATGTAATTTCAAACAAGTTATCATACAGACCTCAAAAATGTACGTGAACCTCAGCCCACTTGTAACCGAAAACCTGTCGTTAGTCGTAACGGTACCCGCGCCTTTACAAACACACGGACGGACAAACATATTGGGCTATTAGAGGATCAAACGCGCCGCCTGGGAAACAATGTTAACAGTTAGTCATTAAGTTATTAGTTAAAAATTGCAAGGTTTAAGTTTAACGGTGTTTTATAGCGTTGTTTTTATGACGGCCTGTAAAAGAACTTAAAAAAATATTATTGAATATTATTATCAACATTTTACTGTTGCATAAATTCAAATTCAAATAAACTAAAAGATTCTATCTAAGTGCTTCGGAAAAGCCCACATACAATTATGTTTTATACACTGCCCACTGCTGAAAACGGGCCTCCTCTACAACTGAGAGCGTTGGCTTTATTCCACTACGCTGGCCTAGAGAGATTATTAGGCAAATTCTCAAATGTGTAAGTTTCGTCGCGATGTTTTCCTTCACCGTAGTCCAGGTAATACAAATTAAAGTCTCTTGACAGTCGCATTAGTAGTCAACGTCTACTTCTATTAGCAGGGAGTTGCAATCACTATAGTGTTCAAAGGATATCCACCAATCACACGTCATTGTGTGTTTGCATAATATGTTTATTATGAGCTGCTATCGACGGGCAGAACTATCGATTCGGATATCTTTTGCAAACAATTAAAGCAAGAAGTTGAGAGATAGCGGCCGGAATTGATGGAATTGATTAATAGAAAGGATGTTTCTTTTTTAGTATTGAATGACGAGACAAGCATGCCGTTCGCCTGATGGTAAGCGATACGATCACTCATAAACAGTGGCAATCCCATCCAGCACCTTCAGTTATAGAATACTGTGTGGCACTCTACTGCGCTCGTCATCCTGAGACATAAGATGTTAAGTCCCATTGTGTCCAGTAGTTACACTGGCTACAATGTGCTTCAAACCAAAACACAACAGTGCACACTGCTGCTTGCCGGTAGAAATAGACATTGCGGTGGTACCCATCCAGATGCACTCTACATACGAGAGACCTACCACCAGTAATGATGGTAGGTCCGGTGTGGTCTGTCGTCACGATAACGCTAGACCATACACATTTAGTCTCTCAGCAAAAATTAATAGATTTTGGCTGGGAGGTGTTAGTACATCCACCATATAGCTCTGACCTTCAGATATCCACCTGTTTCGGTCTCTTCAGAATTCTTAAGGCAGTGTCAGGTTAACATCAAGAAAGGACTGCCGAAAGTAATTGTTACGTCTTTTTATCAGAAGTCCCAAAATTTCTACAGCAGATGGCAGTCAGTCATCGAACAAAATGCCACCTATATACGGTAATTAAATGTAAATAAACTTTGAAAAAAAAGTCTTGAAGTCATATAAAATGCGAAGAAACTTTTTCCCCAACCTAATATTATTACATTTTCTCTAAATAATGTTAGTATTTAACGGCATTCTAAACCTAAACCCTATCTAGTTGGACTCTCACATTTTTCCAACTAGTTATTCTTATAGTCTATTAGAAAGCGCTTTGTGTCAACTAATTAGAGACATTTATCGATATGCGGGCATGCAATCGGTTGCGTTCCCTTTCATGTAATTTTTTATAATCACGCACGCTTTTATTTTAAAACGATACTTGGGAACAGAGACCATAGAGCCTCCTTTGCAATATTTAGTATGTTAGCTACGAACTACAAAAGAATTCAGATGTAATATTTTTAACCGACTTCAAAAAGGAGGTTCTGTATTCGATCCGTATGTATGTAAATTTGTATGGCCGCGTGTTTCTCAAAAACCACTGATCCGATTTGGATGCGGTTTTCGATACTGAAATGTATATTTTCCAGAGAAGGTTTTAGTATATAATTTATGAAGATTTGATGAAGATCTTTGCAGATACACTATGGAGCTCTTCAATAACTAACAGCAGATGACTCGCGAATGCTGCAATCGTATATCTATGATGTATTGTTTACACTATTCTATAATTAACTAACAAAAAAGCAATAAATAAAACTTTTTAATAAAAAATAAATCGACTTCAAAACCACTACAAATAAAAAAATAATTAAAATTTGTATTCGCTTAGTATATACATATATTTGGAGTCGGTGCCTAATATAAATTGAACAATTTTTTCGCATATTTGTTTGTGTATTTCCTTAGCTTAGCTGGCAATTTAAATTAGGCATCGACTCCAAATATACGTATATACTAAGCGAATACAAATTTTAATTATTTTTTTATTTGTAGTGGTTTTTTTAACTAGGGATAAACGTGTAACTAGACTTTTTCATTTACAATATATAAAAACAGTTAAAAAAAAGGTGTAGTGGAACTTTTTAATACACTAATACTATAGTGTGTCTCTGTTCAATAACTTCTATTTTCAGTTGTTTTTTAACTATTTCCTCGACCATTATAAACTCATACGATCGAAGATGTTTTCAATAGCCATTTAAATTGGATTTTGTTATACGGACTTTTTGTATTTTCCGTCAAAATAACAACTGATGAACGACCAAATTATTTCTGTTACGGTTCAGTAAATTAAACTGCACTATTTATTATAGGTATTATGATAAAATCATAATTACAAAATACATTTGAAATATCTGTAAAGAGTATTACCAAAAAACTCAAAATTGACCTCAAATTCAACACAATCAAATCGAGACAAATTATCGCCGACATCTCATTGTTACAATAAACCAATTTAGAGCACAATGCAAAAACCGGTAGACTGAACAAAACCGAAACAACACAGTTACGGTTAAGTTTTTGTCGCGAGTCACAAGCCACGTCTATACCAAAATACTTGTCAAAACTTGACGAACGCAAACCACGCGGCACACTGACCAACAAATGCAACCCTGCACCGCGACAGAGGCGGATTCGTAAAAAATATGTGTATAAAAATGGTATCACGAAATATATTTTTGGGTCAACCCACACGCAGCGCCCGCATTGAAAATTTGTCGCGGGCAGAGTGAGACCAAGATAGGAAACCGAACGAGAGTGAAAGAAACAGTATGCGAGCGAAACAGGGCCGGCTAACGGTACCCACACGGAAGTGTGTCAGTGGCGTAAACCGACTCTCGGAAACGTTAGGCCACAAGCGCCGGTCTCTTTATAATCAAATTCCAACCTTGACCCGGCGAGTTACGGTCGGAAGTGGGACCGGTTTTCGATTTTCACGGCGCTGATTCACAATAGAACGATGCCTGATGTTTGATCGGTACACGGAGTTCAATTTAAACCTACCTCAAGGATGGTCGGATGCGACAATTGGAAGTTTATCATCACGACTTATCTTCTTTCTAGTTCTACCCTTTTTAGTGAAACAAATTAGAATATTTGACGTCTGTATATTGTGTTATTTAAATTAAAGTGACACCAATTTGAATACATACTACTCTCTTTCTTGATAAGTAATAGGCGTTTTAAGAAACTATATACCAAGATGAGCACGCTACTTACTTTGAAATGCGCCACGACTTACCATGACTACAAAACTCTGCACGGTTTTGCACTTTAAGCCTTAGATTATGTACATCTGAATTAAATTTGAGAATTTATTGAACTTCAACAATCTTCGGAAACGAAAAATAATATATATAGTACCTATATACATTTTTATATAAATGCTGTCTCATATCTGTAATTAGTGAGTAGACTCGTCCATATTAAGATCGCTTAGTCTATTAACTGTGTGTGTGTGTCATTAAATAAATAAATTTGTTGCAAATAAACTTTCTTTCTAATAAATACGTTCACGCATTTTACCCTCGAAGGGGAGGGTAAAGGCACAGTTAGTGCGTGCACCCACTTTAGCCGTGCGGAATCCGTCCCATGATTTGATAGTGGCCGAGCCTATCGGGTACAAATTCCAGACTCGGCTGATACGGAATACAAAAATCCAACATCGAAGAAGAAATATCTTGCAAATCATGTTTATTCAATAATACAGTAAACACACGGTTGACTCAAGTGGTAGACGCGAGGCGAACGGTTGTAAAATCCAAACCCAATTGTTTCTGCGACATGCGTGAATACTTTAATTAAGCCACTTAATCATCGATCTTATTAAGATACGTAATACTTTGTTTAAATCAAAATCAAAAAATTAGTTTGATATTAACAATAATATATTACTTACTAAAACTATCCCTAGAAATGTAGATTTGGATAACGAAAACCCTATCCAAATCGGATCAGTGGTTTTTGAGAAAATCGCGGACATAACATACGGGTCGAATTCAGAACTTTTTGAAATCGGTAAAAACAGCGAAACATAAAATCGGCCTATAAAAGGAATCGTGTGTTTATAAACGTTCCTTAATTCGGCACAAGATATCATAATATAAATCGACGGTCAACGGTGTTCAAAGCGCTCTACTGAAAAACTAATATGTATTTTGCATATACGACTTTGTTCTTTGGGACCGTCGAAATTGATTTTTTTTCCATAATATTAATTACAACTAACTAATAATAAAAATTTAATTGCTTAGCATTGGTCTAAAAATCTTTGGAACAGAAATCTTTCAGCAGTGACATCCCGTGATTTTGATGATGATCAGATGTCGTACTAGCTCCAGCAAAATACTTCCTACTCACCTTTCTTTTTTGTCTCTTCACAAAAATAAAATAATAAAGATTTGCTTTACTTCATACGAATTTTTTTTTTCAGTTTAACTTAACGCGTATATAGGCGATTTGAAATTTTGATTTTGTACAGATATTTATGCTGCTGACTGTACATAGGTATATGCTGCTAGTGTTAATACAGACTGGACTATTACCTCAAAAGATAATCGTACCATTAAGTACACTCCAAGTTCTATTCCTTACCTTGACCTTCTGTAATATGCTCACGAAAGGCTAGCATTGTAAATGATAATAAGCAGTGAACTCCAACAGCTATCGCTATACTAAGCCCTCAGGCAGTGGCTGCCTTAGAAGGTGGCGAATGGAGCAACGGCCCAAGACGTAGCCCTTGCAAGAACTAGAAAGAAAAAACGTTACTTTCCTTAAACAATAGGGCATAAGGCCCCGCAATGACCTGCCGTCCAGAGCCTTTCGTACGGCGCGACTGCCCTCGGACTCGTAAAACGGCGATCTATTTTCCTTACTCATATAAAGTACCACAGTATGTTTAGAATGGAAAAAGAGATGCAGGAAGGAGAAGCTAGTCGTGGCTTCGCAATATACGGAAGTGGACCGGAATAAACCCGTCGATGAACTGTTCCGACTAGCCACGAACAAGGAGAGGTTCAAGGAACTGACTGCCAACCTTCAGTAATGGAGAGGCATCTGAAGAAGTGTTTAGAATGTTTAAAAAAATGCAACTAGTAAGTCGTTTAATTTTGATGTTTGTGAATGAATAAGAGACCAATACGTCAGTCCCGTGTAAGTCTCTCAACCAATCCCAGTAAAATGAAACGGAGTCGTGTCGTGTTTGTTTAGTACATTTTAAGCACAATTGCTTCTTTTTTTTATGGCATTGAATGACGAGACTAGCATGCCGTTTGCCTGATGGTAAGCAATACGACCACCCATAAACAGTAACAGCACCATCCAGCACCTTAAGTTACAAGAACTGTGTGGCATTACACTGCGCTCGTCATCCTGAGACATAAGATGTTAAGTCTCATTATGTCCAGTAGTTACACTGGCCAAAATGACCTTCAAACCGAAACACAACATTGTATGCACCCTGCTATGGCGGTAGAATATAGACATTGCGGTGGTACCCACCCAGACGGACTCTTACATAGGAGAGACCTACCACCAGTAAAGTTCTTGGACGCGCCTCTCTATATTCTATATGTGGTTCTCCACTGCTCTTATTGCCATTGCAACGTTATTCCTCAGGCCTGTATGCTTTTCATTTCACTAACTTATTACTTTAAGGATCCGCTATAACAAGTCCCGTTAAAAAAATAACAGCGGATCCAATATTTGCCCAACATTTGCAGAAGACACACGTGTCGTGCAAGATACTTGTTGCCTGCTATTCATGAATAACATCTGCGTATTAAGTTACTATAATAATACAATTGTTGTCAAGTGTGAAATTTTAACAGGCAAATTTATTTTTAATTTTTAACACGCTTTTATAAATTTTTCGGTTAGTGAGTTATTGGGTGCACTAAGTGAATCCAAGTAGTTTAAGAATATAGTTGTATTAATCATAGGTTTAGAGATACATATACAAATTACAGTTGGCAGGTAACTAACGCACAATTTCTATATATTTATTTATTTACTAAAACGTCTTTCCTAATCTGCTACGAAATTCAACTCCCTAGTTCCCGAATGAGACAAATTGTTGATTCGTTTATGATTATATGAATTATTTAGTGCGATAGATAAAGTTCCACCAACACTTTTTGAGATGGCATACTTTTAACACTTTCACTGTTCAGTTAGCAGAGCGGAAAATAGCGATCTTGGATATCTTAAAATGGGATGCGGATCCGCATATTTTCCTTAAACAAAGGCTTGGTTAGCGTATACATTCGAATGATATCGATAATTTAGTATCGATTAGATTCATATCGATATTTTGATATAAACTTCACTGCTTTGCTGTTAAGTTTTTGTAGTCTATTATAGTGGTTGATTTCGTCGAATAGTATGTCAATAAACTATCGTAGAGGTACGTCTCGTAACATAGGCTGACAGCGAACGTCAAATGGTAAAAATTACACAAAGGCCTTATCGAAGTATTAGATGCGCTGAACTATCAGCGGTAGGTAAGTGGTTGCACGCTCGATTCCAAATACTAAAAATGCGGTATCTATTAAGACAAAGAGAATTCGAGATTCGAATTCGATTCGAATTCCTTACTATCTATCACTGTCATACACTGAAACCTTTGAAACAAATATTCGTATAATTGATTTGGATCGCCGATATTATACCATATGACCAAACGTATGACGCCATGTTTGCAAAAGTTAGGAAACTCAATATACTCAACTTCGAAGACAGAGACAAAGCTGTTTGAATTCACAATATTTTTTCTTACCTGGATACTGTAAAAAGAACCCATGTAGTGTATTCCAATAGCGTATACCACAAATATCTGCCCAATTCTTTGTGTCTACTTAATGTAAATTGTGTAATTCTATAAGTAGCAATTCTAAGATTTACATCATGAAAACACACACACTCACGCCTTTAATTCCCAAGGGGTAGGCAGAGGCGCAACTTTTCGCCATGTAATTCCGTCCCATGACGTGACAGAGATAGTGTCGTATAAACCGTATTTGTATCCACTCGGATAGCGATCACCGTTTATAAGGTGTTAAAACCTGCTATGGAGACCTACGTAAATGAGCCGCGTTCCGGGATCCACCTGTATATATCCGGTTCAAACAGGCCGGCATAATGATGTCGGCTGACGTGGGATAAACATCGCTCGTCAATCGACACTCTCTCTGGACCACTCTGCACTTAGCATCATTTGCACACTCACGCCTGTTATCCACGAAGGGGTAGGCAGAGGCGCAACTAGTGCACCCACTTTTCGCCGTTATTCCGTCCCATGATGTGATAGCGGGCGAGCCTATCGCCATATCGGGCACAAATTCCAGACTGAAAAACTCAATATCACTTTGTCCGACCCGGGAATCGAACCGTAGACCTCAGCTTTGCAGTCTTTGCATCATTTGCAGTGGGGTCAATTAGCCATACCCGTATATAGATATGTACTCTTCAGCTTTATAATATTACCATACCATCCCAGCCCTGTATTTTATACTGCCCACTGCTGAGAACGTGCCTCTATAATTGAGGGGGTTAAGGCCTTAGTCCACCACGCTGGCCTAGTGCGGGTTGGCAGACTTCACATACCTTTGAAATTCGGAGAACTTCTCAGGTATGCAGGTTTCCTCACGATGTTTTCCTTCACCGTTAAAGCAAGCGTTAATTCACAAAGAATACACACATGATTGTTTTAGAAAAGTCAGAGGTGTGTGCCCTTGGGTCTTGAACCTGCGGACATTCGTCTCGGCAGTCCGTTCCACTCCCAACTAGGCTATCGCCGCTTAGTATTAGTATAGACAAATATTATAAAGCTCAAGAGTTTGTTTGGTTGAACACGCTGATCTCAGGAACCACCAAACTGATTTTGAAAATTCTTTTACTATAGGAAGCGACATTACTCTTGAGTGCTATAGGTTTGTTTTTATCCCGAGAAAATATTTTTAACCTAGAAAAAGTTTTTTACGTGGCCGGAGCCGTGAGCATCATCCAGTAAAAAACACATCCATTCTGACCGCTGGTGAAGGACGAAACGTTTCGCAGGTCGACATTATATTCAGACCACTTGACTAAGTGTAACGAAAATATATAGAATTCAACAATAAAGCAATTATAATATGAATATCGTAATATTGTGAAAACTAATTTCCATTGCACATTTCTTGTACGTTTAATTGTTGGTCAATGCATCGGGTATTGTATACCATTATATATTTTTTTCGGATCTGTCTCACTCCGCGGTCACGTTTACTATGCAATCTTGGTTGAAATTTATTTTTTAGGTACGACTAGACTGACCGATGTTGCGCCATGGCGCAGGGTTGTCACTTGGGAAATAATTCCTAATTAAAAACTTCGGTACTTTTTCAGTACGTATTACTGAAAAATTTACGGAAAAATTTAGAATATGTAGTAATTATGAGTGTCCCACGGTCATGACCTTACCCAACTTCTGACAGGCTCGGACAATACATCCCGAAAATCTACTAGTTCAGTATAAACATACTGTGCAGGAAACATTAAAATAGCATCATTTAACCATATCACCACAACTGAGTACAAAATCACCATAACTCAATAAAATACTCCATAAAATAAAAAATAATAATAAACCCGCATTGTATAATTTATTCAACATAAAAACAATTTATTCTAACCCGCACATGGTAAAAAAGTCCGGAACTTTTCCGGAAACCAAACCCTGAGCGCCACGGGCCGACGACCCGCGCAATCAACCTTCCACTGCATTTGCGAAAACCACCAAGGCCGCGCTCTTGGCAGCCGAGACAAATCTATATTTTAATAGCATGCTAGTTTTTGTAAGCTGTTGCGTGTCATTGAGCAACAGAATGCGTGCAGTCACGGGCACTTAGGATATCATTTTTTGCCAAATATCTCGAGGCCTGATTATGAAAATTGTAGAGAACGTTGAACTTATTTTCACTTTGATAAGATATTTAGCTGAAGTAATTAGAGCCTTGGATCAAAACTACATTACTAATGTGTATAATTTATTATTTATTAACCGGCCAAGTGCGAGTCACTTGCGCACCGAGGGATCCGTAAAATTTACGGTGTCCGAAAATTTTCCTTTATCTGTGCTATAAGACGTTGCTTGCTACCAAATTTCAAGATTCTGAGTTCATGGGAAGTACCCTGTAGGTTTTGATTCCTTTTTTTTTCCTCTTGGTCATACTATCTCGCGGCGGACAGTACCCGTGTCGACCGACCCGACCCCCCTAGTCCCTATTAGTCGCCTCCTACGACAGGCAGGGGATACCGTGGTGGAATTCTTCAAACGCCCCCAAACCACAGGGCGGAGGTTTTGATTCCCTTGCGTGTTTCGAAAAATTGCGGAAATTTGCGGTATAAACGGCTGTATATTTTGATTGCGAAGGCTTAGAAGTTTTATTTTTACACAGCTCCAAGGGACAGCAGACCTAAAGATTTGATATAAGTTTCAGCTTAATACCTTCACGCGTTCTTGAGAAAAAGGGTCTTGACTGACGGATGAATGGACAACAACGTGATCCTATAAGGGTACCGTTTTTCGTTTCGACGTACGGAACCCTAAAATCATCAAAAATGACATATAATTTATCCGAAATCACTTAGTCACCACAGCCGTCTGTGAACGTCCAAAATGTATAGAGAGTTGTGCGGCTTGAAGGAATTTAACCCGTCAAGCCCCGCTTATGTATATAGATTTATGCGGAAGCCCTATATACTCGGACGCCGGCGTCCGTCGCGGGGCTTCACGAGTCAAGGAAAGACGTTTATAAAGAGAGAAAAGTTATTTAGGCAACTGGTAGCCAACAGAATAGTACGTCCCTAGCCTGCTCCAGTATTACGATGCTGGTCAAGCCGATCCATTCATGCCCTACTAAATTGTCGGTACGTTATAATCCGACCACCGAAGGAGTAAGGCTGTCATAAATTTCACATGTTTATTTGTATATCTGTCCATGCCATCGTAACTTCTAATAAACCGATTTAGGTTGAGTTTTTTACTATATCTCTTCTTACATCAAGTCATTATCAGTATCATAAAACTTCCAATGCATAGACTCACCCTGAGAAATTAGACTAAACAGAGTATCGTAACAAAGTTTGAACATACATTACAGTTGCGAGGCGGTCAAGCGGTGTGGTTAACTCGGCTAATTGTCAGTAAGCAGGGCAGCACAAGAACGCTATACTACGATATCGTCATATTTTACTAGGTTAAGGATCACCGCATAGATCAAAATGTCATTAAACATTTTTGGCTGTTTTTCGATTTGGACATATTTAGACACTGCACGATGGCGTATGCTAACTCTTCAGATATAAACGCGTAGGCTATGTTTGTTAGTTTGAATAAACGAATGCATCAAAGTGAACTATCTAGTGCGATGATAATTCTATGTTAAATTTTAAAAGTCTACTACACACGGCCATATAAGTAGCTGAACAATTTGCCTCTTCTGTGTTCTTACCTATTCTCATTTTCTCTTCACAAAAATAAAATAAAGGTAATTTACTTTACTTCACATAAGAAAAAACTAAATGTTTCAATTAAACTTAATGCGTAGAGGCGATTTGAATTTTGTCTTTGTTTATTTACTTATGTGGCTGACTCTACATAATAACCTCTTAACTTGGGTTAAAAAACAACGCCGACAATTCCTTTGCCATTACGGTAGATGAATTTGAGCACTATACCTAAATATATTAATTTATGTCATAGTACTCTTTCTCAAAAAACTTTATAAAAATGTAAAGAATATCTCCGATCGATTATAAGCAGATTTTAAACTAATATGAAGTTATTTCAGTAATTCTAAACATCTCCTAATTTATAAAAAAATAATATAATTTAATCTTTCATTAATTAAGGAACAAAAAACAACTAGAAACAAGAAACGGAGCGACTTAAAGAGCATTACGGCAATTACAACAGTGACAATTAAATTTTTATCAGAGCAGAAAGCACTGATTTTTTGTACCACTTGATGACTAGCCAAGAAAACCCTTGCCGGGTGGTAAACGATTGCCCATAAACAGTAGAAACACTATTTCTTATGACTTACGTGAATTTTTGACTTTAAAATAAGTCTAGACTAAGACTGCCTCGGTGGCGTAGTTGTATTACAGTACGACTGCAAAGCTGAGGTCTCGGGTTCGATCCCCGGGTCGGGCAAAGTGATATTGAGTTTTTCTATTCAGTATCAGCTCGGAGTCTGGAATTTGTGCCCGATATGTCGATAGGCTCGCCCCCATCACATCATGGGACGGAATAATGGCGAAAAGTGGGTGCACTAGTTGCGCCTCTGCCTACCCCTTCGGGGATAACAGGCGTGAGTGCATATGTATATATATGTATATGTAAAATAAGTCTACTATTTTGACGGTCCGCCCCATGAACATGGAGGCTGCAATTTTCGAAACGTCGGACTTAAAATTCAAACAAATTTATCACGAAAAAATCCGTTCAGTAGTTTCATTTTAGAAGCAACACTTCTTGTACTGTGCGTTATATAGTGTCGTGTGGCATTATACAGCCATCTTCACCCTGAGATATCAGATGCAGATTGCACTGGTTAGAATGCCCTTTCATCCAAATATTGCTCAACGGTAAAAAAAACATGGAAATCCGAACGCAGACTGGGCTGCGAGACTGGTTAGATTTGGGCTCGATTTAATTCGGGTCATATAAGAACTGTCACAAGTAATTGTAGTGATAGTAGTTCAGACCTAATTGGAAATAAACTTTGCATGATTTTGCAAATATTTTCAGTGTACGACTGAAGTTGGCAACTGAACGTAAAATGCGGCGCGGCTGCAACACGGATAGCCACTGAGCCGTGACGGAAAACGCGCCCCGACGTACCGCAGTTTCATACCGCTTTTTATACGACGTGCACTTATTTACATGCGATTAAAATTATCCCGGCATGGTAAAGTAATGTGTTATGCCGGCCTGCCAAATTACTTTCCTAAACTTGGCATAAATATTAAGTACTCCTAAGTGCCATAAAACGATAACGGTGGCAAAAGTACATTTATTTAGAAAAACATGCATAATAATTACATATATAAAATTTATTTTCGTCTGGCTTGCGACTATGGTTTACTTTATGATCCAGGTGGAGACCGCGACTTGTTATATCGTTGCGGAAATTTTACGCAAAATAAAAAAAACGACCCCCAAAATACTAAAGATTGCATTGATTTTAAACAGAGTGTACAGATTTTTCATCAACAGATTAAAATTAACGCGATGTTTCGTTTGTTACAGATAGCACGACAGGGTGGCGGCATCCAAGTATGGTGGTGGCGGGGTGTCCCTCGGCTCCGGCGTCGCGGTGAGGCGCGGCATGAAGTGCGCAGGCGTCGCAGGCGTGGGGGGCGGCGGCACTCCCGACGAGCTCCTCCTCGGCGCCTGCTGGCTCGACAACAAGCTCGATTCTGCCTCCTCGCCATCCACCTGTCACGAGCTCATCGACTCTCTACTTGCCCCTCCACCTCTCGCCGAGCTCAAACCCCTCCCCCCTTTTACTGGCTATACCGGACACCTCTCCATCAACGGTATCTCCGGCCACCACTACCACGCTATCGCGCAACGTCTTCCTGAGGAGAACAACAACTACCCCACGCAGAGCGGCTACGGAGCCGACCACGACGTCGTGTCGTCGTCGACGTGCGCTGCCGACACGGAGCCTCCCGACCTGGAGGATGTTAAGCCGTTTTTAGAGCCGCCAGACACAAAACCTTTCGCGGAAACATCGTGTCCTGGAGCAGCAGACTCGTGCGCTGCCTCGTGCTCGCCGCCAGCTAAGCTGTTCGAAGATAACCACAAACAAGAGATGTACGACATCAACATTAGTTCTATAGAGGACATCGCCGCGATCATCGGCTCAGCCATCGCGGATACTACGACGACGCCTTCCCAGCCTGAAGACCCTGAGCGAAACGACTCGAGAGACAGCTGGATGGATATTGATGCATGGATTAGCGGGGAATGTGGCCAGCACAGAGAGAAAATCGTCCAACAAGATCTCACGGAGTTCGGGCTACCAAGCACCCCTCCTCCGCCACAAAACCATAGTATAGACTTTCCATGCAAGAATCAAGACTTCTCAAAAAGCACAGAGTTCCTGCAAAAAAATTTGGGGCAGACTGGTTCAGCGTTACAGTCGCTTTTGACACACGGATACATGCCGCTGCTGCACAATCGGTTACAAAATGGACCGCCTGTGAAGCAAGAGGCGCCCAGTTCCACTAGTTATGGCATGGACGTAATATCAACGTCTTCCCCGCCCGGAAATGCGGTGTCAACGACAGATGGCGTCGGCAGCTTGCTCAACGGCAGGTATGCGTCACACTACGCGCTGGGATTGAAGCCAGATGGGCTCTGTAGCCCTGAGAGAATGCTAGGATATCCGCATGCGCACACAACTACTTCTACACCAATCAGCAAGAACAAGAGGAGTCGCGCGAAGGCGAAACAAGGCGGCAACGGTGCTAATCTCCACGGCACATCATTGGCATTCCCTTCGGCAGCGGCAGCCGAGCTGAGCGGGCTGCTAGGCAAGGAGAAGCCGGTGCACCGGTGCGGTATCTGCAACCGAGGCTTTCTAAATAAGTCCAACATAAAGGTGCATCTCCGCACACACACAGGAGAGAAGCCATTCCGGTGCGATGTGTGCGCGAAGGCGTTCCGGCAGAAGGCGCACCTCATCAAGCACCAACAAATACATAAGAGGATCGGCAGGGACTGACAGACGTTGTGGCTCAACAAAAAGCATTTAGTGTGTGCATGGTTGTGTGCGTGGTCGAATGCCTCGTTTTAGCCTGTTGTACATTCCCTTTTGTTACTTACTAACAATGTAGATTTATATACACGTATTATAATAACGTTAGTCTAACATTCCTAAGGAAAAGTGCAATGTTAACTAGTTTTAAGCAATCCTCCAGATTTTTATGTAGATATCTTGTTATATATTATTGTTAGGACAATTTCATTCCATTTTCGGTGTCGATGCCTTCGTTAGTTCACTGTTACTTGGACACCCGACACAACGTTTGCTAAATTATCGTGCGCTCCGCTTGAATATACGTATGTATTTATCACGATAAATTTTATGATTCTTTTATGTGAATGATTACTCCGATTACCTATACTTATAGTCAATTTATTGCTTAGTTTTAATTGTATAATATTAGACTACTTAATTATTGTAAGTAACAAAGAAATGACAAAGCTCACGAGGCTAACAAATATCTCTTCTTAATTTAAAATGTTAGAGGAATTAGCATCTGTAACATGTGATAAAGGCGGGAAAATGTGTACTGCGATGCAATAATACCCTAAATGAATTGGAGAAAATGTCAAAAATAATAATTAAAAATGAAAAAGTATTCATGACATTATTTTACATGGCCAGTGTCAAAAATTCGTTCATACATTTTGATGCCCCTACATAATACCTTAATATGTCACAGATGCTAGTAATTACAAAGTATTTTCCACTACTTTTAGTAACTTAAACACATTTATCAAAGAATCTCAAGAATTTATATCATTAAATTATATTATGTATATATGAATACTTAATTATCTTTTACTCTTACGTGCTCAATTTAATGCACTAATTTAATGGTATATATCAAAGTAAGCTTCATAAGGTCCTTAAACCTTAAGCTAAATTAAGATACTTCCAAATTAAACCCAGGTAAATCCCACCATGAAAATGGTCAATTTTTGGCTGGTACTGACAATAATTGAACAAAAGAGTGCAAGAAAAAACATTGCACAAAGAACTGAATATTTATTGTGTGTATTTTCTTGTGTAAGGACTTACTTGTGTTTGATTTTAATTAAGTAATATCAAAATTATATTCACTTTAATTAATCGAAATCATTTTATTAACACGTTTTTCACGCAATATCATTTTAATCCAACGTCATCAATCATACACAAGTTTATACATTACTGCATGACATCAGAAATCATTGGCATTTCAACTTTGTTAGAAGACGTTACGTGATAACATTTTTAGCGAAAATAATTGTTATACTATTATATCAATGTATAGAAAATACAACACTATAAATCTACGACATAGAGTTCATAATAACATAAACTGTTTCAAATAGCTTTGATTTGTTTACTAGCACATGTCAAAAAACTGGTATGCAGTTCTTGTATCACACATTTTATCACAAGTTATGATCTCACATTAAGCATTTCAGCAAGTAGAGGCATAAAAATATTTTACAGAATTATACACAATCAGCGCCATCTAACGTCATAAAAACGAAGTAACAAAGTACGCACCGTGCCCAGTCGTACGCGCACGCGAGCCGGCGGAACCGAACACGTCCGGGAAGCGGACGGACAAAAAAACTTAAAAAAATCCACATACAACTAATAATATCGATCCGGAGTTGTGCAACATCGCGAATCGGTTTAATTAATGTTACCGCACCGAAATTTAGGTCGTTGATCTCGGGTTAAGGACTCTGTGAGCTGTTTCTAGTATCCAAGGATTGTTAATCGATTTGAATTGTTAATTAAAGAAATTACACTGTAAGCAGGGCAGGTACTGAAAAAAACAATTGCATTAAATGGATAATTTATAGTGTGTTTGAAATTAAATTGTTTTCTAGACTTTATCGCAACTTAGGAAATTTAAATATAACAGCATATACATAGTATCGAATTTTGATATAAACAAAGCATGCGTTGGACAATTTATAAAATATTTTATCCTCAATTTGCTATTCATACTTAAAACGTTAAAATCGTGTATTTTTTTTGCTGTTGGTTAATTTTCCGTTTGGACAATTGTCACTTCATCTTTAATAACAAAATTATAATATTTTCATCACATACTTCATTTCAATCTCGACTTACATTACTAAGTATTATTCAACTTATTCATCACATCACAATTAACTTTAAAACATTTCATCACATACAAAATAACGAACAAATAAAAACAACTTTATCAAAAATTAAGGCCCGCAATCATAAAATAACATTACCAACTGAGTAAATAAATCTTTTCAATGTGACATTTGACACATTCGTACCATGACTAAACTCATAAAAGTATTTCTAAACTCGACATAAACTAAACATTCCATTAAGTTAACATTTTAAGTTAAAGTTTACGTGTATCGTTCAAACGCTTTCGTTGGCGATTGTACAGCGGGGTGTTACACCGGCCGTGTTACACGCTGGATAAACGCGCGTTTGAAACGCAGCCATTTTTTGTAGATATACATAAAATTGCTATCTAAATAAATTCGACGGCAACGCTACCACGTCACTTTTTAATAATGGATAATACGAAGATATTTTGACAATAAGAATCGCTTATGAATTTGATTCAATATTAACGTAGCAAAATATGATTCTTTGATTATATTACTCCAAACGATTAAAAGTGATATATAAGAGAGTTGTAAATGAAACTGAGTAAACAAGGTCATAGCTGAAATGTTCTAGTAATTAAAAACACAAAGAAAACTCGAACTCTTTATTATAGATCATAACCATTTTAAAAGTTCCATAAATACTTACTTATATTTTGTAAAATAGGAATACAATTTTTTTTATTTACTTTCTCTCAAAATTGGTAAAGGTTAGTGGTAGAAAACGGTTTGCTTGATGTTACGAATCGATTGAAATTTAAAATTGGTCGTAAATCTAAACCACAAAATTATTGCAAACCATGTTAAGAGGCCAATAGTGAGTTAGCATTGCGAAAGCACGTATAAAAATGAATTAAAAACACGTAAAAGAGAATTTAGATTTGGAAGTTTCAAACGCAGCGTTTTCTAAGCGTGTATAAATGGATCTTAATAAAAGTACCTTTTGCTAGTTAAGCGTTTAGATAATAAGTATTTATTGGTAAAATATGATTACGGTAAGAAATATTATTTTGTAATTATTTTTGTATTTAAAAGCCTTCCAACTTACCTAGTGTATAGTGTAGTTATAAGACGGTAAAGAATATATTTCAAAAGGTTTTTTCTATTATATGAATTTTTGTAAATTAATGTAAAATAAACGGAGATTTTTTTTGTTAATGATATTACGTTGTTTTGTTTTCTTAATATTTTTATTTGCCCTAACTTCAGGTGAGATAAATAAACTAAACATATATCGATCCAGTTTTGCCTAAACACGATCATACTAAGTCTATACGACCGCTAATCCTACATTATCTATTCACAGACATCCAATATTTCCCTATTGCCATACAACTCTCTTAATTTCCTCATTGTCAACCCGTCATTAACAAAACAAATAGAGATCTCTATATAATAGACAAGCAGGTCAAATACAAACAAAGGTGTGAATTGCTGAGTGAAAGATCCGCCAAGGTTGAAGCCCCCACTATCCGCCCCGTAGAAGAAAGTTCCATGTGAAAATTGTCATAATACAGCGCGACAAATTGGCTTTTTACGTCTATTTAAATAGGGTTACGTATTGTTTTCTATATCATTTTATCGTGGAATAAAGAAATTTGCAGTAAAATTATACTTTGAGTAGTTTAGACAAAAAAGTCGTGTAAAAGTTTCGAGCAGTTGTAATTCCAATTATTTAATCACCTCAAGTGTAAATTAAAACTAGACTATGAATGCTCACACGAATAGCTTCATACAAAAATGTATGTCAACGAGTACCAACAAACTATCTATTTCAGGAATACTGTCTAATAGGAAATGCATCGGAAGCAGCGGCAACCCTGTGATCTACGCACACAATAATAAATCGAACACACACAAACACAAGCCAAATGTCAACTCACTGTCATTCACATGCAAACGGTACAGTTGGCACAAAAATGCCATATAAGTTGTAATTGTACACGTTTATATATTTAAATATTTATATTTTTTTGTATGTGTGATAGTGACGGCAATTTGAAATACTGCGAGTATAAATAAAAGAAAATGAATTTGATAAAATGCAAAATGGGACTATTTTCTACTGACACAAAGACCGGCAATTATTACTTGATTCCTTTCTTTGTAATCAACTAGACAACACTAAATTGAGTTTAGTTAGAATTATTTGGGTTTATGCTAGTTGGGCTATTACGTCACAATATTTTGATGGTAAGTGTTAAAAAGCCTAGGAGAGTTTACCTTCTTAATACATTCTTAATACATATGCATAAGAGAAAATTACTGAATTACAATATGAAATTACGTAAGAGATTATACAAACATAATCCTACATCCTAATATTAACTCATACGTCCTGAAAACCTACAAAACCACATTGTACTCAATAATTATTTTGCGAACTGTAATTACAAATACAAACACACGAATCTGCACATTACTGACACAGCCCTAAACAATTGTAATCATAAAAAAAACGCTTGTTGTTTTTGCCGACGGTGCGGCTGAGCGCACAAGTCGCGTCGGAGAGATTCTTTCACCAACCCACTTACATAGTGAGGTATGATTTCTCCTTTACCCTCCCCGCTCCGCGAGCGCCTCACCCCCGCTCCGCCACTACGCACTGGCTTGACACATTGCACTTCAAACATGCTGTATATCGAAAGGTAAGTAAGCGTATTTAGTGATACTTTAATGATCACACACTGTATTCATTTGTGTCGTTACTTTAGAGGTGATTTTCACAATTCATTTACACGTTTTTGGGGGGTGATATGAAGTTTCTAGTTTCGAGTCGTACTGGGGCAACTGTGAAATTTTTGATTGAAATAATCTCACGCCAGTAATCCAAGTAAGTATGCCAAGTACATAAGGTATATGCTGCGCTATTGAAACGTTGACTTACTATATCTACCCATCATCATCCTCCTTATCAAATATAGAATTGGTGCAACCCACCTTTTCAAGCAGAAACTTGTTAAATACGACCAGCCGTCTGCCAGTGAACTACATTCTTTACCAATCTTGTTTTTTTTTTATTGCATTTAATGACGAGACGAGCATGCCGTTCGACTGATTGTAAGCGATACGACCGCCCATGAACAGTAGCAACACCATCCAGCACCTTGAGTTACAAAGTATTGTTTGGCATTCCACTGCGCTCGTCATCTTGAGACCTCAGATGTTAAGTCTCATTATGTCCAGTAGTTACACTGGCTACAATTTCCTTCAAACCGAAACACAACAGTGCACGCACTCTACGGCTTGGCGGTAAACAGTTCAACATAACCCCGACTCAACCTGCGAATTAAATCTAATAATCTTCAGTCCACAACCTATGTATGATGTCAGCATCTTGGATGAACATAAACTCTATCTAAAATAAATGTCTTCAAATTCATGGCAAAAAGCATTATGGTCAGTTGTTCCGGGTTTAGTCGATGGACTCCAATAGATGGACCCAAGGACTCCAAAATACACACAATCCGAGACACATTCTGTTGACCATCGTAAGCCGCCATCTCATGTTGGTCGACATAATATTCGACCTTCACTGTTTCCGTATTCTATACATTCTTGTAGTATTCTAATCTGGCTAAAATAATTAGAGTATACTCACACGGATATTCATACCGATGCACATTTTGGGGCGCACGTACTGTGAACGCGAGCTGAATGGACATAGTTTTAAAGCGCCGACAGACGACTAAGTAGGTGAGCAACTTCGCAGAAATATCTGGCCATATCCTAGTATTGGAGATACATCTTTCGGAATTTGTTGCATAATACAACTTATGGTGCGTGATTAGGGTTTAATTTAGTTTGTGTTGCATTGAAATATTATACAACAGTCTGTTAATTTGTTAAAAGAAAGTTTTTTTGCGGTAGGCAGCGACCTTGCTAGCCACGTCCATGGACGACGCTGACCGTTTCGTATGTGATGGCCCTACAACTACGCCACCAGAAATATGATTAATATGAAATTTGTATGCTCAGGATTTATACATCTTCTTTCAATTATAACCGACAAAGTCCATAATGCGGAGTCAAAACATATGGTCTGGAAGGAGCTTTTATGAATGAAATTATGAATGTAGCATACACTGGCCCATAAACATCCACATTATTATACAAAAAAATAAAAAAAAGGAAAAAATCTCATATCAAAATGCCTTAATCATGCACATTTAGGTACGGAGAACATAAGTGACATTCTATTCTATACATGATGCGTCCCATAATATTACTAGAATACTTTTAATGATATAAAAAAATAACTACTGGACAAAAGGAAACGGCAAAGTCAGCAACCCAACAGCGTAAAAGGTCACACTCGCAATTCGGCGCAAAGATCAAGTGAAATGCAGGCAGTCAAATATAAGGAGTCGCTGCGCGCGCGCACGCGCCCCGCCTTGCCCTTCATACTTGAACTCCTGGCCGACCTTTGTGTGCCGCATGGGATGAGAGATGGAGGGTTGAAGTCCATTGTACCGGCTGAAGCGATTATTCATATTTTTTTATTTATTGCCTACGCACATTAATTCATACATTTGTAGTGAAATTTAGGTACCTACTTGGCATTCTTAAAATTAAAAGAACTTTGGAATTCTGACTGAACTGGAGATAACCACAGGTATAACTGCAATAGTAAGAGTAAATGCTATTACCTATTCTAGAAGTAACAAAGAAGTATTAAATTTAGTTTTTTTCTACCACTCAATGATGTGAAGAGCAAAGGTTCTTAAGTGTCTCATACAATCTTATCTTACTAATATGTATTATAAATACGAAAGTTTGTGAATATGCTTGTATGTTTGGATATTTGTAATTTTTTTTTATGACATTGAATGACGAGACGAGCATGCCGTTCACCTGATGGTAAGCGATACGACCACCCATAAACAGTAGCATCACCATGCAGTACCTTGAGTTACAAAGTACTTATTGTTAAAATAGATGGCGCTGGCGTCGGACTGTGTTTTAGGATTTTTGTAGCGGAAAAGCCTTTTCACGCGGGAGATGCCACGAGCAATATCTAGTACAAAATCCAGAACACAGCATACCCAGCCATTACAATGTGTAGGTTATATTTACTGCCTAGTTAATCGGAGACCAAATAAAGAAATAAATTTCCTAGCCGAATTCAGCCACGGCGACCAATCTCAAAGGAGATCAGCCAGGTACGCAGGAAATATTATAGTGAACAAGTGTGCGCGCAATATGCACGTGCAAGCGGATACCAAATAACCAATTGTTACGTGATGAAGCATTTCTATAGTCCGCTAACAACTTCAACTTATACCAGACGCCACTAATGAGCGAGATTTGAGGTTAAGATGATTAATTACACAGATTTGTGTATCGTGCGCTGTTGCGATGCGGCCCGCTCCTCGCGCCACGGCTTCGCCAAAGCCATTTTTAATTATTTAACCAGGTCAGCGGGTCGTGACGTACGGTATAGATGGCTTTGCACTAATTCCCCCAAATTTTTCACTATTAAATTTTGACTTGGGTTGCCAAGCTTGTGAGAAATGTATGCTGTTAAAAAGAGAAAGTGTTTTTAGATTGTACGCATTTTAACAATTGAAGTAAAAAATTGCTGTATTCTTGATATATTATGTCTCTTTGTATCCTTATAGGAGACATTTGAATCCGTTATTTGCGCTTTTTAAAAAGGAAAAAATAAAAGATGTTTGCTCATTTGATAGTGTCATGAGCGTCCTATACTAAGTAACTTATCGTTTCTTATAATTGATAACAATGTTGATAGTAAATAACGATCAAGCCTGCCCAGCATAGATCACTCTTGCTCCCCCTAGAGTACTATCGAATATATACCTCATGATGAGCTTTAATCTTTAGCCAATCAAAAGAAAAGCATATATGAAAGTAGTCATTTTAACAATCGTAAGTGTTAGAGCCACGCTCTATATAATGTCATCTATATAACCGAACCTCCTGAACCAAAGTGATACCATTGTTTTACGTAAAATCGGCGTGAAGTGGTACTTTGATGTTTTGGGTCAGTGAATTTTCCGGAAGCTGAATAAATACCTAGTTTTCTGCTTTTCATTTACCATTTCTGGTCAAAAAGGATCTACAATTGCCTTAAGAGTGTATGAATCATAGCCATCACTAACCATCGTCATAGTGAATCTCTTACTGTAAAAAAAAACATTACACAAAAAAAATTACGAAACCTGTAAATTTTAACGATTCCGAGGCAGTTCTTATCGCTAATTAACTGGGATCAGTAAAAGTGTAACACCAAATAGAGTTGTTTAAAAATCGCTAACCTTGACCATGGCGACGTTTCCGTTGGAAGCTGCGCGTGCGCCGAAAGAGAGGTGACGTGCGACGCGCTCGTGCGAGCGAGATGGGAGATGCTGGAAGAGCGCGTACGAGTGAGAGGTGAGACAGAAAGTGTGCCGTGGCACAGTTACCGACTGCGCGCCACATCCGTAAACACAGGTTTTGCTCCGGCTTGGAAATGACGTCCTTTTGTTTGTTTGTTCGACACCGTTAGACTGCACAGTCATAATTCATGGTCCTTTAGGATTTGAATATTATAGTGGCATCGGTTAAGTCACGATTTTGATGGCACAATGCTTGATTTTCTACCTTATCAATAAATATCATAATATATGTTCTACCTTATCACCGTGACCACCGTTGTTGGTCTGCTGACGTAGTTGTGGGTCAATAAGGGCATGAAAACCTTTGCAAATGTTAAGATGTGAATATCTAGATGTGGATGTTTTTAATGGAAGGATATTTTCAATGTCATAATCTTAATCTAGCACAGAACTAGACATTCCAGTGCCTATAAATCATAGTCAGTTATCAACCTGCAGACAGTTTAAATACCTAAAATCTTTGAAACACTGAAAGCGTTATCAACTGCAGCATAAAGATTAAACAAAAAAACAATTAAGTCAGTGCGCTTTCGTAGACTTGTAGCATAATTCGTAGCACAGCTACGTGGTAGTGCATCATGAATAAACATAAGGTTAAGTTAAAGAGGACTTGAATTTTATATAGATATAACTGTTTTTGAGTATTTTTATACCGTGTTCTGAAATTTAGAACGTGGTTGAACCAGATTCAATAAAAGTAGTACAATCATGTTGCAATAGATGCCGTTTTATTAAGTTTTCTTGGGCAAAAAATTATACGATCGTATTTATTTTTTGGTTTTTTGAAACAATATTTTGTACTATTTTGCATCACTTACCAGTAATTGACATTTGTTATTCTGAATATTTATTCAACAATCTAATCAATTCTATTTAACAATCTGATTATGTTTGACGAGATTTTCACTGATGCAAATTGTTCAATAATTAAACTTCAAGATGTTTCGATAAGATATGAAAAAGGTTATATTTATTTTATTTCCACCTCAAGAGATGAAAGCTTGACTCCATTGGTGCCAAAAAGATCAATCATGGAGACCTGGAATTTCATCTTTAAACGCTTGACCGATTCTCCGTGCAAAATGTCTCAACTAATGGAGATTAGAAAAGCAAGAGCGTCAAAGTTAAAACCACGTTTTTCGAATCACAGAGCCAAGGCTCAAAAGAGCCATTGTCGAGCTAGTCACTGCTTTGCATATAGCGTGGTGAGTATTCAAATTCAAATTCAAATTCAAATTCAAATCATTTATTCAGTAAATAGGCCCCTAAGGGCACTTTTACACGTCATTTTTCACAATATTGTTTTACTAAAAGATTCTACCAGTGCTTCGGAAAAGCCCACTGACCTGAGAAGAAGCACCAAGAAACTCAGCGTAGGTCTTTTATAATTTTTTTTTTATATATATATATTTTACAATTTGTAAATCACAATATTACTTCAAATTTTAAAGATGGATATTAAGTGCGAAAATTAACGGAGAGTACCTAGGTGAAACAACCACCTACATGTTTAATTTTAAGTAAAAAAAATAAAATAAAGTCAACCATCAAACAGAGCAGACCAGTCCACACAAGCAGCACCCGTTCACGAGTATGACGCATGTGCCAGCCATCGGCCTCCTCAACCATGTTTCAGGGAAGTGACCGACCCGGCACACGACGCCGCCGCAAGCACAGACATTAAAGCGAGCAAGACTGACAAGACTATGATTACCGAAAGGCCTAAAAGTAAAAAGCCCTATCCATAAAGATCAGAAACTCACCCACGTCGCTTCTAGCACTCTAGTGGTGATTATCTCGCATCACCAACCGACACACTTGTTTACTTGCCGGCCATATAATAATACAGAAATGAGAAATACATACACAAGATCATGTTATGTTATATCTTTCCCCAGAGATAGGTAGAGTGATAATTATTATAAATGCGACGACGCTGGTTCGGTTGCGCTGTTGCCATTCCATTATGTGACAGATATCAAGCTTAGTGATTTTATAGAATCCTGAAAAAGAAACAGTCGAAGGCGGGACTCGAACCCACGAGTGACACGACCTCCGGCGTACCGTGCCGGTGCTCTTCCAATTGAGCCACTCCGACAGGCAAGGCAGGAGCCTTCGATTGCCAATTTCAGGATCCGTACTTAATTCTCTTAAAGGAGATGATGATAGTATTGTATTAAGTACAAATCCAAACCCCAGTGAGATCTGTTCGAAGTGAAATATCTTACACATACAAATTATATTTTGGAGATTTGGCGGGAACTTGGAAGTATCATAAGGTGCTTTTGTTTTAATTCATTATCTTGGCGATACTTAATGTTATATTGCATAATTATGGTGGTATATTATCCAGCCTCTGCCTACTGCCTCGGTGGCGTAGTTGTATTACAGTACGACTGCAAAGCTGAGGTCTCGGGTTCGATCCCCGGGTCGGGCAAAGTGATATTGAGTTTTTCTATTCAGTATCAGCTCGGAGTCTGGAATTTGTGCCCGATATGGCGATAGGCTGGCCCCCTATCACATCATGGGACGGAATAATGGCGAAAAGTGGGTGCACTAGTTGCGCCTCTGCCTACCCCTTCGGGGATAACAGGCGTGAGTGTATATGTATGTATGTATATTATCCAGTATAGTTCTATTAAAGGGCTCAAATGAAGTGAATTAAAATAACTGCGTTAATCAAGTGTTTTTTAGTTGTCGCCAAAACTCCTCGATAAAGTCTTGGTAAGGTAGCCACTGCTTTACTGCGACCAATGCTCTTTGACTGCGACATACTTAAAGAACATTATGGTGTATAAGAAAATCAAAAATATCACTTAAGACGACGCTTTTCCCTAACTTGAAATTGGCAAATGCCATAAAAAAAAAGAAAATTCTCAACCAATGACACACACACACACACACACACACACACACACACACACACACACACACACACACACTCACGCCTGTTATCCCCGAAGGGGTAGGCAGAGGCGCAACTAGTGCACCCACTTTTCGCCGTTATTCCGTCCCATGATGTGATAGGGGGCGAGCTTATCGCCATATCGGGCACAAATTCCAACCTTCAACCATTCTCAACCAATGAGTGTATGAAAAATCCATATGCGATACAATAAAGTGCATATTCCACCTCAACTTTTGAATTTTCGCAAAACATCGCTACCAGGACATCATAGCCGTGAGGTAGCGCACGTGCGGCGGCGGCGCCCTCCTCGTGCTGTGGGGGGGGGGGGGGGGCAGAAAAGTAAAAGTCATGGCGTCCGCGTCAGTAACAGTACTCGAGTTCGCTCTCGGTCGACGCGACATACTTAGGAGTGTTAGCGGTTCGGGAAACTATGTGACGTGTAACGTGTTGCATTTTTATATCGACCTACTCAGGTTTTTGGGATATGGGCTCTGAATTATGCGGGATACGGATCGATATTTAGGATATTATCATACCGATTTCCGTGCGTTGTTACCCTTTTAATTAATTGAATTGTTGTGTATAATTGTAATAGGACTTCACACTTATTTAGCTTTTAAATAATATATAGATCTCACGTTTGTTTAGTTTGTAGTAATTTATAAATAAATAAATATGGAGTAGGCTCCATTATTAAACGTTACGGATCGACAGACATATATCTAGAGACGCTGTTAGATATGGGGGAAATTCATAAATTTTCCCAGACTGACCAAGCGAAAATATTATATTTTAGGAATCTTACTAGATACGTAGAAATACATCTAACATTCACTTACATAAGCCTAACATAACATTACTGATAATCTTTATTAAATGTTTTTAGTATCTAGTTTGTGAGAGGTGTTGAGAAAAGCCTAAGGAAAATTATTCGTGTATGCGTTTGCCAACTTAAACACAGCGCCATCTATTCATTTTGTTTTGAACTACATTTTACTGTAAGCTTAGCAGACTGACAGATGTTAGTAGGTATCCATTAACTGGTGGTAGAATTCGCATATGGAAGAGTCCGTCTGGGTGGGTACCGCCGTAATGTTTATTTCTACCGCCAAGCAGCACTGTGCATGCACTGTTGTGTTTCGGTTTGAAGGGCATAGTAGCCAGTGTAACTACAGGACATAGTGAGACTTAACAACTTATGTCCCAGGATGACGAGCGCAGTGGAATGCCATACAGTATTTTGTAACTCAAGGTGCTGGATGGTATTTCTACTGTTTATGGGTGGTCGTATCGCTTACCATCAGGTGAACGGTATGCTCGTCTGGTCATTCGATGCCAAAAAAAATCCAGGCTACTAATTATAATAAACGCGAAACTTTGCAAGAATGTATGTGTGGATGTAGGTTTCTTACTCTTTCACGCAAAACAACTGAACGGATTTCGATGAAATTTGGAACACCAGTAGAGCATGTACTGAATTAACACATAAGGTACATTTTATCCCGGGAAAATGTAAAACGAGAATTTTATCTCGGAAAAACTTTTTAACGCGGGCGGAGCCGCGGGCAAAAGCTGGTATTTCATAAATGAGACAGTAAGTTCATTTGTAGTAGTCTTAACTTCGCTTTAAAGTGTAAAAGGTAGTTCAAGTGTTAATCCAAGATATGATCTACCCGTCTGCAACATTTCATCGAAATCCGTTCAGTAGTTTTTGCGTGAAAGAGTAACAAACATCCATACATCTATACTTACAAACTTTCGCGTTTATAATATTAGTAGGATAATCAATATAATCTGAGGACTTGTGAGTCTTCTTAAAATAATGTAAAATTTGAGTATTTTTTTTCTCTTAACCTGATGGTGAATGCCTACAGCTTATAAATGTTAATTGAATACTTATTAGATGTGTTACAATAATATTGAATTAATTTGATAAAAAAAAGATTTTATTGTATTATGATTAATGCTAATCTCAAAATGCTATTTTCAACTTTAAACAGTTAAAAAATTCAAGGATGGCTGAATGATGAATGGCTGTTATATCAAAATAATGATAATAAGCAAGAATCATTCCATAAGTACCACAGCTTTGTCTATTTATACCGCTGATCAGCAGTGTGTATAAGACCAACGGATCCTGGGATCACCTTCAAATTTATTAGTTGTACATCATGAGATATCAATATTTAACGAGGTACGAATGCGCCCACCTTGTGGCAAAATATTTCATATAATTAAATTTATTGTGTACAATAAAGTCTGTTTATGGGAGACCTGAATACATAGCTAGCCAAAAACATCACCTACACATACTATAAAGAAGATAAAACGAACGGTATAGTGGGGTCAACGATATATTTTGGTATTTCCAGATGGTAGGTAGAAACAGGTAGATAGCCTGATGTAAGTAGTAATCATCTCTTACAAACATTCATATTTTTTATATGGGAACTGAAAATCGCCCCATTGCACCTGATGAGAAAGAAGAAGAAAGAAAGAAAAATCATTAATTGTCGCAGCAGTGAGCATAGAATTAAAAAAAAACACAAAGTAATAATGCTAACGATACTATAAAAAGTAAGCACGACGTCAAACTCCATGTCCACGCCGCGACAATTAGGTAACCAACTCAGCATAAGCTGTGTTATGATGTGAGTCAAAAACACAGCACTGTTTTTCAGTGGTCACCTAAGGTAACGTACGGACGCCAAACCAGCGCGTAGACAAACAAAAAAAAACATGCGTTCTGGGGTTTAGATAGAGTGTTAACTATTCAAAATTCCATGTCAGTTTGATAGCTGTTATTTCAAATTTCTTATTAGAATCCTATGGGTAGGAGCGTAAATCGACTTTCGCTTAATTGGCAAGTGACGTTTGTTCCCCGTGAACACGTTGCGAATATTGACAGGTTAAACTGACGAGAGATGATTATTCCTATGTCGGCCTTTTTGAAACCATATACAGGGTCATTTTTACATTGCGTTACTAAATGAAACCACATATTCGACTATACCTCTGCTAACATCATTTTAAAAATTGTCAATGAATAACGGATACTTTCACCAAAAATCCCGGTTGTAGTATTCCAATTTTTTTATCATTTTGTAGTTTAGTATGAATATGGTGTGTGCGTAAGTGTATTTCTGACTGAAAGTGTAATGTAGCTGCTGGGACGAATACTCCTAGAGCAGTCATAGTGGCATTAGAGCGTGTAAACTTAAAGTTCCATTTTATTGATATTTATTTTGTTCGAAACTTACACTTTTTTAATTTACATGTATGTTTAAAATAACTTAATGGAACACTTTATTTTCAACGAGATAAGTATGTGGTTTCATTTATTAACGCAATGTCAAAATGACCCTGTATAGACAGGCTGATGTTAAACACACGTGGGCCACTATGATAGTTCACACCAGCCCCCTTATTCTCTATGATAGTCTTAACTCGCAACGCGGCCATGTTAAATTAATTTCGTGTACACACACACACACTCACGCCTTTTATCCCTGAAGGGGTAGGTAGAGGCGCAACTAGTGCACCCACTTTTCGCCGTTATTCCGTCCCATGCTGTGATAGGGGGCGAGCCTATCGCAATATCGGGCACAAATTCCAAACTCCGAGCTGATACTGAATAGACTCAATATCATTTTGCCCGACCCGGGAATCGAACCCGAGACCTCAGCATTACCGTCGTACATACAACTACGCTACCGAGGCAGTTAAATTTCGTGGAATTAGCATTAAATGGTATTCTGTATGCCAATGTCCATAGTGATAAACGCGAAGAGTTCCGTTACGCGCTTGTTACGAGCGATGAAAATAACGTGTCACAGAGAATAAGGGGGCTGGTATGCGGTGGTGGCTATCCTTATGGATACTAATATCCCTCCTCCAGCCAACTACATGTAAAGGAATCGCCGTCGCAGAGCTGCTCTTTAAAAAGTAGGTTAAGGGGATACCACCCGCCCATTACCTACATCTAAGGACTCGGTGTCTCGCTGTTGCACTTTAAAAAGGAGGTTGAAGGAATTTGTTTGGTGTCCGGTAATATCCATCAAAGCTGCCGCTATAAGCCAGTTTTTGTGGGATAATGGTACAGCCTCGAGCCAGCCTATCCATGCGACAAACAAAACTTGGCTTTCGTACTTATTACGAATTCAAAATTTTATAAATTCTGCTCTATATCAAATTGATTCGTTACTGATTCTTAGATTTTAGATCAATTACATTTTATAACTACAATTATAGCCGCATTAAGAGGGTTCATATCTGGATGTATACCTCTGAAATTCTCATAGGAAACTGTCAGGAAAACGTCACGTGCACACACGAGACACACACACACACAACGTAAAAGTCAGAGTTTCATGTCATGGAATCGAACACGAGACCTACATCTCAGCAGCCCGTTGCAGCTTCAATATTGATCAACAAAATGTACTGTACTAACAAGCGGTGTACAAAATCCCCGTTCGTTCCACTTTCATGAAACAATCCGATTGAGTTCTGGACACCCACTCGGCTCATTGTCTTGGCTAACAGGACCTGCGAAAGTAGACTAATCCGCTGGTAGAAATTATACTTTAACTAGGGATGTTCACATAGATCTAGCTGGAGTTAGTTGCCTGACTAATTTTAAAATAACAGAGGAAGATTTATTTACCTTATGGCTTGACTGGGTCATACGTCTACTTCGCAGGGAACCAAAGTGAAGCGATAGCTCTAGACTCTAGGCAGCAAATCTTTGTGAGGCTGTTTTAACTCATTGCCAAAGGACGGTTTGCAAATAGTCTTTGAGCTCCTTGCAAACATTAGGCCTTGGATGGTTGCCACGTTTGCCACCTCCTAAGACTGCATTGGCTTGGATTATTTTTTGCTAAAAATAAACAACATTCTGGAGGCTAGAAGAAGAAGATAAATGACATTAGAGGTCCGTCACATTGAATAATATGAATTAGTCGTACTCGTAACAGAAAACAATTATCTTTAATCAAAAAGGTTAAAAGAGTTTCCTAAATAAACTTTATTAGTAAGAGTGCTAATACAGAGAGATAGTCAAACATGTACAAATATTTCCAAAATGATGATGAAAAATGCTTGCAAAATGACTAGCAACCAACCTACAATTATTGCCTATGCAACCACCTTCCAATCCAATATCAATGCAATAAGCACATCCCTAGTCCGCAGAGTCAATCAAATAGCCGGCTACATTCTATACGCTGTTATTAATCCACAAGCAGTGCCTCCACCCGCCATTAATTCTGCACTTAAACGACAGCTTTCCTTACACACACATTCACGCACAGCCTATTTGACGCGGAACAACCTCGGCTATTTGAGATGTAATGCGCTAGGCAATTTGTAACGTGCCTAGTTGGGTAAAAAATAACTGCTGTATATAAGCATTGTTTTAATCAAAGAGTTCTATGATTATATAGAGCGAACATTGGGAAAATTGACTTGCATAAATTGTGAACCTCTTTGCCAGTAACTCCTTTACCGTGAAATACCAAAACACCTATGTAAAATGAATTAGAACATACTTTATCATGATCGTAATGCGCAAATTGGCATATTTAAATAAAATATTATTTGCTTACAAGTAATACATCAATGTTTTCTTTACAACATTTAATTATACCGATATGTATTGTCATAAGGACGTGTCAGATAAGACAGCAACCTATTACCTTAGAGTATTTATCCACTGGAGACGATATGGCAATAATACGCAATATTTTTTCTGACAATCTTGACGGGGGTGAGGTAGACACAGGTAGCACACATTTAACAAACAAAAAAACATACGTGCAGGGCTGAATATATGGTCGCTTTTTACACAATAACACAGCTAAAATCACAATTTCTGTGGAGCACCGCTTAATGTCATTATCGTAGAATGTAATGACAGCGATTGCAAGCCACATAGGTTTTAATAACATTCTGCGTATTTATAATCAACAAAGGGTTCGCCTGGTCATTCCATCTCCTTCTCAAATGCTCTAAGCCTATTACCGATTGATAATAACTTTTGGACAAAAAATTTGGTCCTGATATCCGGTCTATAACTATACTGCTTACTTTGATTTTAATGAATTGTTTGATGTAAGATAGTCCGGAGTAATTTTAGCGAGTTCCAAGACATGGTCTCGTGTTATTTGAACAGTACACAACAACTGTGTATAGTAAAACATTATTATAAACTTTTATTGCATCAATTGCATTTTCACAGTGTACTTGGAATGTGAATCGTGAGGAAATGACAAGTTAGAATACTGGCCCTGCTAACAAAATCCATGTTTTCCGATTAGTAAAAGACATCTATATGATGGGAATTTTTTTTTTTTGGAATCAACGTAGCGATGTCTCACCCACATCATATGACAAAAAGTCTGAAAGTGGATGGACTAGATGCAATTCTACCCTTTCTTCGATAAAAGCTATAAACATGTGCCGTGTACGTATGGTATAATAGAAAATTTTATTTACTATAACTACTCAAACTTGGAAATAACGAAATACAGAGTCAATTAAAAGGGTCGATATAAAATACCATTCCATCTGACGGCAGCTTGGCTTTGGATATACAGTGAATGGCTATCTACTACAATTACTTAAAATTGTAATGAGAACACGCCTTTTAAGAGGCCGTATCTAAAATTTGGACTATTTCAGTCATCTCTTCATCGTGATTATTAAAAAAAAAACTGATCTGATTAATTTATAATACATCATCGGAAAGACTATCTCAACACTAATGGAATAAACGAGCCAGATTTCTCATATCTTTCTTTAATTTCAATCTATCCCCCATGCTCCAACGTCTGTTTCATAATTTTTTTTGTACGGAGTCTCAAACTTGTAGTCTTTTTCAATCAAAATTGTGCTTGAAACTATCTAACGAAAATAACTGGTTATTGGTATAAAAAGTCGTCTAAAGGATAAATGTGACAATTTATTTATTTTGATTACAAAAGGAGGCGCACTTATTTTCGCGCGCTAGCCCGCGATACGGCCTCTTAAGCACTCTACGTGCTGCATAGTGCTATCGTCACATTTTGTGTATTTGTGTTCTGCGCACGCGCACTAGCACGTGCGCGGTGCCTAGGTATTGGGCGCGACCTGAGTACCGTGAACAGCTGATTGAATTGTTAAACAAATGTCGATGCCCTACGACCGTTTATTTTCATTTCGAACAGGACTTGAAAGTGGATCGGTAAATACGGTGACAATAGGTTTTTGTAGAGTTTTTTTTTCAAACTGGTATGTGTCTGGAGGGCATTTAGTTCTAAATATGTTATGTCACTGCATACTGAATGTATAAGTATACTATGACTGCGTGTTAGGTCGAAAATTTGATTGTGTTAGGTATGAGAGATTATTTCTTTACTCATGATGCAATAAACTTGCCTAGACTGCGCAGTGCATTTTACGGTAATAATAGTCTAAATTTAATGTCTACATATATTTAACGGATCAATGTGGTTGAAGCGACCGTCAACTCATCAACTGGCGATTAGTTTCGCAATTTAGTTGAAGTAACTATGGGTATCATAGTACATGCAGAGAAAATATTGACAGCTCGTTTTCATTGCTTTGTTTTATATGTCTGGTATAAGACAGCGTCTTACTTTTATTGAATGATCATGCCAACTGGGAGGATCATACATTTTAATCTGTATTACGAAACTGCATACATTTTGCATTCTGACGTCATTGTGTGGAAGTTAGAAAGTATGCTGATGTCATTGGACATCACACATTTATTTTGTGAAGTCAGAACTTTACGGTACATGGCCAATTGGGATTACTGGAGACTTTTCCTATGTGTACTTTTACCCCATTTCTTTTTTACGACGGTCAAAAGTTTTGGTTTTGTGAGTCAAGTATTTTGAAAACAGGAACTCTGCGGCATCCCGGATAGGTCCAGAAAGACACAAAATAGTACCAGGAAAGCAGAAGTTATTAAGGCGAGTGAATCTGCGAGTGCGGAGCTCATTACCTGTCGTGTGCGCTGATTGTAATTATTACCCTCAGGAAAGTGTGTCAGCGCATCGATTGACAAGAAAACGCGGAGAAAATGGCATCGTGTCATTACCAGGGTACCATAGTTTCAATTATGATCCCGTGTTGCCAGTTTTGATGTAAAATGTCCCTATTTTTTATGTTTTTTATCTGTTTCCGAAATTAATGTGATATAGGGAAAGCACAAATCTAGAAGAGAACGTAAATAACAAGAATTCTACCGTGAACGTAAAAAAAGAAGTCAGTAATAATATTCATTTAATATATTTTGGGCTCAATCAACCTCTAGAGCTAAGAAGAGGTGAGGTACTTGATAACCACCAATATTGGACCATGAAGATAAAATGTGGTCTTAATATCTAACTTGAGAAGGGGTAGAAGCAATTTCCTCAAATAAGTATAGTCTATTAAAATTGCGAAGTCCAAGGATACGTAACAAACTGGCAACACTGCTAACGATGTAATTACTTAACAACCTCGGAAAAATTGATATCAGGCATACTTAGTTTCAATTCCAACATGTTTTATTAGATGCTCATAATTTTATCAATATTCTAATGGATGGTCGCGTGTGAGAAAGTTTATCGAGTCGAGTCTTATTTCTTCTTTTTGTACCTATTCTTATCCTAGTCTAATCTACTATGGAGTAGGTGAAATACATTATTTCAGGTATTAGGCAAACAAATCACTGCCAGATTTCCAGTTCCAAACAAATCGAATTAGCAATACGCACACAAAATTTTATTTCTATCACAATATAATTGCATTATAAAATATTTAGCAGCCTGTACTTAAACCCCAAGAGAATATAATATACATATTAGGTCAACATTTAAATGATAATTACCTAAAAAGCCTCTTCGCAATTTAGGCATACGAGTAGTAACGTCTGACAGTGTCAATGAACATTTACTGGCAGTCAATGAATTGTTGCTTTTCGAGGTGAAGGACGAAGAATCTAGTTTGAGAAAAGGGTGATAAGTAAAAAAGACAGCAACATCAGTTACTATACAGTCAAGGCTACTTCTATCATCTGTACAAAACTATCTAGTCTCAATCAGTAACGTTTTGCACCATTATTCAATAATTACACACAAATTAACAAATTATCACTTCCTTCATACAAACCAATAAAAACTGCATTCAAATTGATTTATTGGTTAAACAACGAAGGCACCGACAGACAAAGATACCACACCTTTCCGGTGTCGCAGGTTAAAAGTACACAATAAAAAATCACCTGACATGAACTCCGAAAAAGTAATGCGGCAACAGCACCATAACATAACAAATTACAAGAACAAGTAAATCGGAAAACGTATGTGTGTGTGCGTGTGTATATGTATGAGCGTCGGTACACGGCGGCGACGTCGGCAGTGGGTCAAGAAACAAGGTCACGGCATTTCTCTCGAGCGAACGAGGGGGGAGGCGGGTAAGGGCGCGTAGGCGCAACATATTGGCGGGGAATTTGATTTACATGCAGCGTACATTTGGGCGTTTGACGACCGACTTTTTTCGTATATAAGAGGTGGTAATCGCTCATGTTATGGTAATCACACAATATCAGAGGTTCGCCTACTTGGAGTGACAAAGCAGTGTAGGGAGAAAAGCTCAAGAAGATTGTGCTATGAGAGACGCTATTATTTTTAGTGGTTTCCTCGTATGCGAGTTGTACGTATAGCAGTGCTTTGTCTATTTCTGTCACCGAATAGGAGTACGCTAACATTCTTCTGTTGTAGTCTGAAACACATTCGATTGTGGCTAATAACTGCAAAGCAACAAACGTTTAAATTTGATGAAATAAGATGTAATTTGAATGGGGACCACGTACCAGGAAGCGCAATGTTGGGCAGCCACCTGCTAGGTGGACAGACAATTTGATAAAGGTCGCAGGAACACACTGGATGTAGGCTATTTTAGACAGGTCCGTCTAGAAACCTTTAGGGGAGATTAATGTTGAGCAGTGGACATAATATTGCTCATGATGATCATGATAATTAAGCTTGTAATCTGATTATGTACAGGTGTTAACCATCACGCGAGCGACTTGCCCTCCGTACTTCCGTATGATTTACCATCTTTTTTTTATAAGACAAGGAGGGTAAATCTCTAATGCCACGTCTTATGGCATATAGCGCATTCGATCAAATCACTGAATCAATGGCAAAATTGAATATGATAATGTTTTTGTAATGTGTCAGTTTTATTTCTGGTAACTGTGCTATTGAACCGGATCTTATTTAAATTATGTAATTAGATGAACATCCGAACATAAACAAATTTAGATGAGCTCAAAGAGGTTTTTGAGTGTCATATTAGAAATTTAAATAAGCTACATGCATACAAATCGGTTATGGTTTATTGGCAGCAAACGTATCAGGAGGCCATGGGTTCTATTCTTAATACCGGCTGTAACCGCTTACCACCAAGTGACCCATGCCTGCTGTAAAATATGAAAACTGAAAACCAAATACTTCAGGAATTATAACGCCTGCAATCCAAGGACCCTACAGCTATGAAAAGAATAAATATATTATACTAGTAGTGCTCGCGGCTCCGCCCGCGTGAAAAAGTTTTCCGGGATAAAAATATTTTCCCGGGATAGAAAGTAGCCTATATATCGCACTCAGGAGTTATGTAGCTTCCTATTAGTGAAAGAATTTTCAAAATCGCTTCAGTAGTTCCTGAGATTAGCGCGTTCAAACAAACAAACAAACAAACTGTTCAGCTTTATAATATTAGTATAGATGGACTCTAAAACGCTGGAGCGATTTTAATTATTTTTTTAGATAATATTCAGATTAGCCCAGCAGATGATCTAACGAACGAATCCACGAAGTTTGGTAGCAATCATCATCATCATCATCCACATAAAGTCTACTGCTGGACATATGCCTCCTCTAAAGATTTTCAGACGGATTTGTCAAAAGCCGCCTGCATCCAGCGTGTTCCTGCGACCTTTACAAATCGTCTGTCCGCCTTGCAGGTGGCCGTCCAGCGCTGAGCTTGTACGTGGTCTCAAATTTTTTTTTAATTTTTTTTTATTCTTATTTATTTTAGAGACTTTGAGTCAATTCTGACTATGTCAGTCTCATAGTTATTACAAATAGTATTTAATACATAATATTCTTAACTTCTAAGAAGTGCATGTACATAAATCATTCTAGCTGCTTCCGATCTTGGCGACGATAATATAGTTTGAAAAATACCCACATCATAAGGATTTACATTCAAAGATTCAAATACTTCTTGTCTCATGGCTACACTCCAAGCACACTCTGTCAAAAAATGCTGAACATCCTCCGCAACATTATTGCATGGTCTCAACTTGGAAACATTTTTGCCCCATGGAAGCGATAGGATTTACAAAAATGATTTTTATTTATTGCAAATTTTGTGCATTTTTGACATATGGCTAAAATTAATTTATTAGTACTACCAGCGCGATGCCTGGGCAGGTTACTAGCAATAATACAAGCCAGTTATAAACTTTGGATGCATAAGCAAGTAGTGCCAAAACCGTATTATGACAGTTATAATGAATGCAGATGGCGAAAATTGCGAAACCCACACTACACTATATGCAAATTCGTCATGTTTGTATGTTTAGTATAATGAGATGATAATGAATTCAGTAGAACGAGTCCCGCGGGGGCGCCTAATTAAGCTATTGACCTGATTATTAAATTCATTGTCGGTACAGTCACGGTGACCCTAGAATATACATTCACGCTTTTACGACCTTTGGGTAGACAGTGGTGCAACGAGTATCTACATTTGACCAAGTTTATTTCTCAGGTGCCAGCCCGGAGTCAGGAATTCGTGCTCGGTAAGACGACAGGCTCGTCGCCTATCATATTATGAAACGGTACACACTTGGCGACAAGTGTGTGTCATGGCATCTCTGCCTGACCCTTCGGGGATAAAGGCGCGACGTGTGTTTGTGTGTGTGTGTGTGTGTTTTATCAACTGGGACAAAGCTCAATACACAATATCTGGAAAAATGCAATAAATTTGCCATTAATTCATATCTCATACGAATTCATATATGTATAAATTCAAATGACAGCCTGTCTGGGTAGGTTACGCTTTGTCTATTTCCGCCGAGCAACAGCCTAACGTAAGCATTAACGGTAAAATACTTTATTGCCCAAGAATAACAGTAGCAATATGGTCAAAAAGACACTGTTTTCTTAGTGGAGACAGTCTGATATCACAAAATAATTGCTGTAGTCTGTCAAGCCCCCCGACGGACACCGGTGTCCATGTACATAGGGTTTTCTTATACATCTATATATATAAGCGGGCCTACACTACAGTTGTCGGACAACATTAGTTAATCACACTTTTTGATGTTATAAAGATCGCTTTAAGACAACACAATCACATCCAATAATTTATATTGAACACAGATATTCATATTGTAACAATTATTAGGCTCGTTAATTGAACAAGGAAGAAAAGTAATGTTACAAGAAATTGTTTAGTGTGTAATCGAAAGTAATATACTTGTAAATAATAGAATCAGTAGTAATACGTACTTATACAGGGTCATTTTGACATTGCGTTACTAAATGAAACCACATATTCGTCTATACCTACCTCTGCTAACATCGTGCTAAAAATTATAAATGAATAACGAATACTTTCGCCAAAAATCCCGGTTGTAGTATTCCAATTTTTTTATCATATTGTAGTTTAGTGCGAATATGGTGTGTGCGTAAGTGTATTTCTGACTGAAAGTGTAATGTTGCCGCTGCAAGGAATTCTCCTAGAGCAGTCATAGTGGCTTTAGGGTGTGTAAACTTGAAGTTACATTTTATTGATATTTATTTTGTTCGAAACTTACACTTTTTTATTTTACTCCTATGGTTAAAATAACTTAATGAAAAGTGTTATTTTCAACGAGATTAGTATGTGGTTTTATTTATTAACGCAATGTCAAAATGACCCTGTATATAGGGAAAATAAAAACACCTAAATAGAGATTAATATATAATTAAGTGGGACGTCCTCCTACAAGGTGGTCAGACGGCCTTGTAAAGACCGCAGGATCAGGATGCAGGCCACTTCTGACATGTTGGTCTGGAAATCTTTGGGGGAGGCCTATGTTCAGCAGCATCTGCCTGCAGTCTTTCGCAGATCGTCATCCCACTTGGCCGGAGGGCGTCCTACACTACGTTTGCCCAGTCGCGGTCTCCACTCAAGAACACGTTTACCCCAGCGGTTGTCGGTTCTTCGTGAGATATGGCCAGCCCACTGCCACTTCAGCTTGCTAATTCTTTGAGCTATGTCGATAACTTTGGTTCTCTGTCGGATGTATTCGTTATGTATTGTAGACTGCAGGCAGATGCTGGATGCGGCAAGCTGAAGACAGGGCGCTATGGCGCTCATTAGGGGAGGCCTATGTCCTGCAGTGGTCTGATAAAGGCTGATGATGATGATGATGATGTTCAGCAGTGGACTTCTAGAGGCTAAAGAAGAAGAAGAATTATATTAGGAAGGTATTAAACTCATTTTAAGCTATATATAGTTAGTTGAGATTTTACTGCCTCGGTGGCGTAGTTGTATTACAGTACGACTGCAAAGCTGAGGTCTCGGGTTCGATCCCCGGGTCGGGCAAAGTGATGTTGAGTTTTTCTATTCAGTATCAGCTCGGAGTCTGGAATTTGTGCCCGATATGGCGATAGGCTCGCCCCCTATCACATCATGGGACGGAATGATGGCGAAAAGTGGGTGCACTAGTTGCGCCTCTGCCTACCCCTTCGGGGATAACAGGCGTGAGTGTATATATATGTATGTATATGAGATTTTACCTTTCGTTTCATGTCTTGCGCATTATGTTTATTTAAGGATTAAATTGTTTTGTTTGACTCCTCAAGCCCCGCGACAGCCACCGGTGTCCATATATATAGGGTTTTCCCATGCATCTATATATAAGCGGGGCTTGAAGGGTTGATTACTATGTTAGAGATTAAAATTTTATACAAATTATAAAACAATGTAACTAGCACAATTATTTATTAATACACACAAACACATACTCACTCACGCCATATATACCCGAAAAGGTAGGCAGAGGCGCAACCACCTTTCGCCGTGCGTATTCCGTCCCATGATATGATAGGGGGCGAGCCTATCGCCATATAGGGCACAAATTCCAGCCTTCGGGCTGATACTGAATATAAAAACCCAATATCATTTTGCCCGACCTGGGAATCGAGCTTGAGACCTCAGCATTGCAGACGTACCATAATACAACTACGCCACCGAGGCAGTTGTTTATTAATATGTATAAAACACCGTTAAATTGCGCATAGGTATCTTTGTTAATCTATTAGCAATCTCTTGTAAAATATCACGGATACATTCATTATTTAAAATACCAGGGGAAATCTTACAAGTATTCATTTTATTATTATTGCTATATAAACCAATTATAATTCGTTTGTTTTATGAATTCATCCAATTGTGCCCAAGTTGGAAGTGTTAATTGGTATCAAATCGGATGTTTGCTTCTATCATTTGTGTTATCGGAATCATAATATCTGTATTTTGTATTAGATTTTTTCCTAGCAGGGAAGTGAAACTCTTCGTCTGACAGGAAGCGGAGTATATATAGCCCAACTAGATACTGGCGTAGCTTCGGATTTTTTAGGGGGCAGCAGGAAAAAAAGTCGTTGAATTGACTACCTGTACTAAAGGACTTCACTTGAGGCTCCTGTAAGCGCAAAGTTTTTTCTAGGATGGGCTTTGAACAGTCTTGCTCCCCCCCCCCCCCCTCAGCTACACCCATGCAACTAGTGACGTTTTCGACGCCCGTTGTTGTAAAAAGAATTATGTTTTCTGCGCCATAGGTTGTGGCCCTGGAAAATTGACAAGGAACTTATGGGTGTGCAAATTTCCTCTAAGTATATTTTTTTAGCCGTGGGGTCCCCAAAGGACCAAAATAAAACGAGCACCAAATTGCAGCCGCCCGGCAGGCAATATCCGTATACATTATTTCTTTTGCACTCATCGATCTTCAGACAGCCTAGCCGGTTCCAAGGGACTTATTTATATTTTCCAAGAATTTATTGACCATAACTGTTGGTGAATTACACTGTTGTGTATAATCTCAGTAGAGACCTCCCCCCTCCTCACGCGCCCCTTTCACCTGCCCCGGCGGCACTCAGCCTACTTCCGTGGCATACATTCCCAATTCAACCGGACTGGGGCCTAGAATTTTGGTAACGGTATTGCCGTTAACTTTTAACTTTATTTGCAAGTCGTTGAAGTTCAAATTTCTTTGTAATTAGACTGGTGATGGAATGTAGGCTGTAAGGTAATGGCTACAGAGCTGCAAATCAAAAATACGGTTGTAGTCAATGAATGATAAAACGGTATGCGAAGTCTTGATGCGTGAGCTTGAAATTCGTACGATTTTAAATGTACTTTAATCGTTTCGGCGGAGTGGCGACTTTATTTCTTTGTGATAAGGAAGTTTTTTCCAAGTTTTTTAAGTCTATAGGTACTATGTCGCGTCGCAGATACCATGTTGGAGCTCTCGTGCGAGTTTTTGAAGTGAGTTACATTTTACGTTGTGAATTTCACAGACACTTTTACTATCTGTTGGACTTATTCGACTGTTAATTGTTATAATTACTGGTGTGAGTGGTGCGTTGTTAATTGTTATTACCGGTTTAAAATTTCGGATATTTTATTTTACACTAGCGAATTTGCTCATGAATTTGCATGTTGGTTTGAATTGGCGTATTTTGGAAACGGTTTGTAAATAGTACCTATATTCTTATCATCTATAAGAACCAGGATTGATCTGCTTACAGGTGAAGTCAAATATAGTATATATTAAACTAGCTTTTCCTCGCGGCTTTGCCCGCGTAATAGAGTTTTTCTGGGATAAAAGTTTTTCCCGCGGGCGAACCCGCAAAGCAACACCGAGCTTATAGTTTGAATGTCACGTCATTTTCAGTTAAAATAACGTTCTAATAACAAAGCTAGTTCAGCCGCCGCCTACCTTGTAGTGACAATGATCACGAAACGCGCTACAACGTGGAATGTTACCGCTTGATATTATGGAGTCTAGCAGCTTGCTAGACTACAAGAGGTAGCATGAGGATCCCTCTTTGTTTTGATCCTGACATTAAGATTTCGTCGGTACTTTCTGTTAGTTCCCTAAGGGCGAAAATATCGTGATAAAAATGTTTATATTAATTCTAGTAAAGACTTGTGACTAGGGTAGGAAAGATGAGAGTAAAAGTTTGTAGAGAAGTTACAATAGTACTTTAACGGTGGTAAGATAAGGAAAAGCTACCCTGGAATTTATTAGCCGTGTACCTGATGGAAAACTGGGTTATGGAAACGCGCTACGATTAACGCACGAAGTACAGCGGCTACGATCAAGATCCAGAACATACTTTAGATGCATACATGTTAAATATGTTGCGTCAGCTCCTTGGAAATCCTAACCTCGATAGACTAGATTATGGTCACAGCTCTAGCTGCGTAACACATATTTCTCGGAATTAAATGTAGCCCAAATTACATTTAGACTTGGCCTGTAAGTCAATTTATCCATCCAAGTCCAGAGCCAAACATCCTCACAAATTTTGCATTTCTTATAGGATTGTAAACATGTTAGATGGGGAATACTCTGGTGTCTATTATGGAAACGGATAGTAGGTACTTACTGAAGTACTACAGAACCAATGGGGAGCACCTCACCGTGCAACGCTAGACCTGTCTAGTTTAATATGGTCCTGTCTAGCTAAATATGATATAGCTCTACATATTCGATGATAAATTTGTTCATAGTAACTATACTTAGGTGACGGGTGACACTCTTGTGACTGCGTCGATGGCGTATTTGTATTGTGTGCGCTGTACGAGGCGGTCGGGCAAAGCGATATTAGGTTTTCTGCTTGGTAACGGCCCGGAGTCTGGAATTTATGCCCGATATGGAGATAGGGTCGCCCCTTATCACATCAAAGGGCGGAATACACCTGGCGAAACGCGGGTGCACTAGTTGTGCCTCTGCCCAGGGCCGGACCGTCCATAAGGCGAACGGGGCGGCCGCTCCAGGAGCGAGGTTCCGGGAGCACCACAGGCAGACAAGTGCATAAAAAAACATTACGGATGTAAACAAAAGCCGCGGGAAAAAAAGGCGCCAAAATATATTTCGCTCAGGGCGCTCGAAAAGCTAAGACCGGGCCAGCCTCTGTCTATCCCTTCGAGGATAAAGGCATGTGTGTGCGTGTACTCCAGGTTTCTTACTAAAAAGTTAAAGTATGTAATTCAATGCTTTGAGGTGGGTATTTTAAAATCGCTGTTCATTATTTGTTAAAAATAATTATAATATCACGAATCATGTTTGATTGGAGTTCCAAAAATAAAAAAAAAATATCGCGATAGTTTTTCTGAAAGATGTGGTGACTGAACACTACGAATGGTCACTCTACTGATGAGTGAATGGTTTTAAGGAACAAGCACAATTAATGTCGTACATGTGTCGCCATCTGTTAACCATTACTTGATCTATGACGAATTAAAGTGGCAAATTTAATTATTTATTGTGTTATTTTATATAGTATATTGGTATCAATCATTTAAAGAATGTATTTAACGTTAAATAAAACGATAAAAACGTCAGATTAGTTTTCTTTATTATGACCCAGAAAGACACCAAATCCCCGAAAAATAAACATTGAAATTGATTTGTAAATAACACAACATAAATTTCTACGCATAAATCAACAAATTAACAAATCTAGAAATAAAGTGAAATATTAAAAACGAAGTGTCAAAATTAATAGATTATATTTTCCACTGTGACATGCGGATATAAATCGATCTTGTATAGAATATTTTAAAATATACGTGAAAAAATAAGTATTATAATTTATTCATGATTATAATCTTATTTCGAATATAACCGATATTTTATTGCAATAATTTATTACGGAGCCATCTGTTAACCAAATCAGGAACTTTTCTGCAACATTTAAAAATGTTCTTTCATTTTATGTATCAATACATCAATATTGACAATTGAAATGAATTTAAAAGACGAACAATTTATTTGTATATATAAATGTATATAAAAGGTTGTAAAGTTGTGGTAAAATCCGCAGTTGTCACGAAATAAATCTATTTTTCCCTTGTCTTGTTGTATTTTACTATTAAAACTTAGTACATACGTTACAAACTATATTAAATCTCTCATCAATCAACGATGTATAGACTTATTATCTAAAATGTTATATGATAAAAATACACGACCTTTATCGATTATATCTCGATAAATATGTCGAATTAATATTCCGGTCAGTCAAGACATATGAAATAATAATATTTGAATCAAATACAATCTTAATCTGTTAAGTTATTGGATAATCTCCAATTTTACAGTTCGACGAAAAATTATTGGATTTTTAAACTTTCATAGAAATGTAATATTATTATTAAATTTCTAGGTTAAAAGGTTATCCTTTTCGTCATATTATATTTTACACAATGTTATGTTAATAATTTGTAACAATAATTTTCCTTCGAACTGTTATCAATGTTAAATTTATAAGTCATAGGATGTAATATTTCCTTTAAGCCTAAATAAGGGCGATGCATAAAAATCAAATATTAAAAAAAAATTAAGTCACAAAATATTTTTTGACTTAGTATATCGATTTCTTCCTAATATATTGGAACGAACGGTACAAAATTTAGGCACATTTTACACTTAAGGCAAGTACGTAAAAAAGTGTGAGTCACCAGTCTTAGACTAATTACACGGTCTATGAATAATAGCAATGCAACCTAAAGCTTTAAATTATATAATATTAAATTAAGGAGTATGCTTGTCACCCTATTTTCACTTTTTATTTTAATTTATAATGAAGCTTGTCACGTCATGAACCTCAAAATGTATAGAAAAAATGATTTTTGAATAAACATAGCACGTTATTTGGCTATATAATCTATAGTATAGACTAAATATGCAATGTAGCATAGTGCAGTGTAAAATGCGATATAAACATATTTATAGCATTAATTTTTGCTCCAAAGCTGCCCACAATGGATCAAGAGGTAGTTCAGAAACATTGTACAAGTTCCCATTGTTAGCAATAGATGGCATTGTGTCAAACCTCAAGTAATTCCCAGTAGAAGGAATAGATGGCGCTTTGTTAAGCATCGGGTAGTTATCAGTAGATATAACAGATGGCGCTATGTTCCTCAAACGACGACGCCCGGACGCCATGCGAACACTTCGCATCATGGCTGTAGATTTGATACGCTCTGAAAAATATAATCTATATTATGTCTATACAGTATAATTATGGCAATAATACAATAATACAGTATGGCAATTAAATGCACGCACTAGTCGCATAGACAGTCCTACACTTCATGCAAGTATCAGGTTTTAGAACCGCATTTCAACCTATTATAAACACAAACAATTATTGTTGCAAAGGTATTGTAATTTCTAGGTGTTTATCGGTGGAGATACATTTTCATACTCTTGCAGCATTTTTTACTTCTTTTATAAACTTTTAGCTTAAGAATTCCAAGAAAGCATGTATGAAAACATTATTGTAGATAATGAATCAACATGTATAGCACCATGCCCGTGTCCTTTTCAAATGTAGACAGCGGTGTAACACACCCACATTTTGCTAGCTATGCTAAGGGATATTATTAGTATGGGCGTATGTATTATTTTCCAGGGAACCTGTGTTCTAGACTAAAACCCATCCGTTATGTTGAAACGACAAACTTATAAAAAAAAATAGTAGTAGGCTGCTTTAACATATTGTGGGCACCATATAATTCTAGGGTGGGCAAGGACCACCAGGCTCTTCCTCTAAGTACGCTAGGACTGCATCGGTGGCGTAGTTGTATTACGGTACGACTTTAATGCTGAGGTCTCGGGTTCGATCCCTGGGTCGGGCAGTGATATTGAGTTTTTCTATTCAGCTCGGAGTCTGGAATTTGTGACCGACATGGCGATAGACTCGCCCCATATCACATCATGGGACGGAATAACGGCGAAAAATGGGTGCACTAGTTGCGCCTCTGCCTACCCCTTCGGGGATTAGGCGTGAGTGTGTATGTGTGTATGTGCACTATAATATCTCTTGCGTGCTAGGCTGATCTCCATTAAGTTTGTCCTCTGTGAACTTTTGGCTAGGTGGGATGATGATTGTCACTATTGATTAAATATTTAGACCAAGTTTATTAAACTGTAGTTAGGATAATCATCGGTGTTAAGCTGGACGCGCTCGCAGAGCTTCGAGTACTCCGGCGAGGCTTGAGGCGTGAGGTGTGAGTCGTGAAGTGTGAGTCGTGAAGTGTGAGGTGTGAGTCGTGAAGTGTGAGGTATGAAGTGTGAGTCGTAAGGTGTGAGGTGCGTGTTGTGAAGTGTAAGGTGTGAGTCGTGAAGTGAGAGTCGTGAAGTGTGAGTCGTGAAGTGTAAGGTGTGAGTCGTGAAGTGAGAGTCGTGAAGTGTGAGTCGTGAAGTGTAAGGTGTGAGTCATGAAGTGTGAGGTGTGAGTTGTGAAGTGTGAGGTGTGAGTCGTGCAGTTTGAGGTACTGCGAGCGCGTCCACCTTAACACCCTGAAAAAAGGTAACTACAACTGATAAAACGGGGCCATATACCTTCCTGTGTAGTGAGCGGGCAGTACTTGAGTGTGTGCGCGGAGTCGCCCGCGGCGCCACACCGCGCACACACGAGCGCGCGCAGCACGGGGCAGCGAGCGCGCCCGAGCGCGTCCCGGAGCGAGTGCGACCGGTAGTACGACTCGCGCTCGCCGTTGTTCTTGCAGAAACGACACTCCTGGACCAATGGAGGCGATCGATATACTTTGTATCCGCATGGATAGCGGTTTAGGTTTCAAATTTTTGCGCCCGTATACAGTTAAGTAAAAAAAAGCTCTGCTGCGCTACCCGCTGTGACGAAAACATGGCGTATCTGTTTCTATGGGGAAATAAACTATCAAAAGGTACTTGAACAGAAACCGAGAAAAGTGGCCGTTTTCATAACGATCCCCTATTTTTCAATATGTTTGCGCACCTTGCCACCTAGCACTAGAGCGACTGCTTCACTCGCTCTGCCCTTGGACCTTGCCCCCTGTTACCTGCCATAGTAGCAGACGTCAGTGTGTCGCGTTCCGGGAGACCCACAGAACAAAGGGGAGACCAAACCATCTCAGCATACTTGTTTCATTTTTGTTACCACATCATACTTTAACTTACAACGGTCTCTGACTCTTATCATGCTATTCCTCATCAGCAATAGTGACTCCACATACACTCCAACAGCAATTGTATTAAAAAAATCATTCAACTATTTACAAAGTCCTATTATTTGAGTTTTGAATAACGTCATTACCAACCTCATTAGAGCGTCCCGGCACGCGCTTCCGCTGTATCCTGATCAGCAGCTCGTTTATGACCGCGTCGGGCAATGTCCTGAGCACGCGCAATTGCTCCTCAGTTAGAACAGGCGCTTCAGGCTGGGAGGTAGGCGGCGACGGGGCTGCGACTGTACGGATATTCAATATAGATATACCCAAAGTACAAACGTATTTTGGCTCACCTAGTTCCTTATAAGTTATAACAATAGTTTCGCACCACTCCTTCATCCCGGCGACAAGAAAAGATAGCTTTCCATGAAATAAAATACCTACACTGTAAAAGTTACATCCAAAACAGATATTTGCGTATGAGACAAATATTTCTATCAGTTCAGAAACAAACCCGAGACTGCTTATGAAACAGACTTGGCGCAATCCATAAATTACGCCACTCGAATACCATTTTATTATACAATGTTTAGGTACTTCAGATTTTAACATGTGGCATCATGAATGACTTGTCGATCCCTTAACTGGTCTGTGGCGCTTGTCAAGTGCAAAATAAACTAATTACGTATACGTTTTACCTTCATTAACTGGTGTAGATGTAGCGACAGGCGTGGGCAGCCAGTCCCCGCTGTGCGGGCGGGGCAGCCGCTGCGCCGGAGTCTTCTCGGGCGCTGGCCACGACTTCTGACGGACGTATGCGCTCCCCGGTCCAAAGCCGGCTAGCTCTTCTGTTATACCCGAGAGAGCAGATGCTAAGAGCAAATTTTTTTATGGCATCTAATGACGAGACGAGCATGCCGTTCGCCTGATGGTAAGCGATACGACCACCCATAAACAGTAGCAACACCATCCAGCACCTTGAGTTACAAAGTACTGTGTGGCATTCCACTGCGCTCGTCATCCTGAGACATAAGATGGTACCTAAGTCTCATTATGTCCTGTAGTTATACTGGCTACAATGTCTTTCAAACCGAAACACAACAGTGGCATGCACTGCTGCTTGGCGGTAGAAATAGACATTGCGGTGGTACCCACCCAGACGGACTCTTACATATGAGAGTCCTACCACCAGGTCACAGATAATGCGTATTATACCTACACACATCGCGCATTCATCAAGAAGGGGTGAGCAAAGGTACAACCAAGGCTGTAGGCACCCACACTCCGGCATTTGTGTTCCGTCCTATGATGTGATAGAATTCCAGATTCCGTGTGCTACTGAGCACAAAAACTTATAAATATCAAATCCAGATATTTTTTACCTGCAAGCTTGTCTGGTAGTTAATGTGACGCTTACATGAACAGGGAATAAGAACACAATAGTATTCGCACGCTGCTGTTTGTTGGTGCCTGACTGCCTCGGTGGCGTAGTTGTATTACAGTACGACTGCAAAGCTGAGGTCTCGGGTTCGATCCCCGGGTCGGACAAAGTGATATGGCGATAGGCTCGCCCCCTATCACATTATGGGACGGAATAACGGCGAAAAGTGGGTGCACTAGTTGCGCCTCTGCCTACCCCTTCGGGGATAATAGGCGTGAGTGTATGGGTGTGTATGTGCTGTTTGTTGGTAGAAATAGACAATGCCGTGATATCTACCTACAAATCTAATACCTACGAGCTAATATCACAAAGTTTTTTTATAACGATTTAGTTGTTCGAGACCATTGTGGTTGAATATTACGTATGAAACATTATGAAAAGGATTTTATCTGGACTTACCAGGTCTGGTCTTCCAAATGTCCTCATCTGGGTTGTAAGGGGAATCGGAGCCGTTCATTTGGAACTCCTTCATCACTTCATCTAAGGTACATTTTCCCATCATCACTGCAATTAAAGCGATTAACAAGTTGGTAATTCTCATACAAAAAATGTACCTACCTTTTTCAATTTGAAATGTACAATCAGCAACATAAGTAACTGAACAAATTCAAACCTTCAAATTGTCTATCTTTGTGTTCTTAAGAAAAACAAAATAATAATAAAATCGTGTTAAAAAGAATTTATTTTACTCTACACAAAAATATAATGTTATAATTAAACTTAACGGGTAATAGGCAATTATAATTATGAATTAGTTCAGCTACTTATGTGGCGGACTGTACACTTTACTTACAATTCATAAAACTCGGTGATTTAAAATCATCAGACAGTTGGGATCCGAGTGATGGCCATCTTTGCTGGTTCATCCAGCTCGACGACTGGAAACAAAATTATCGAGCACTAGAGAAGACAATGTCAATAATTGTTATACAATTATAACAATCCCTTTCCATTGGCGGACGACAGCCTGGTTGGGGATGGAGCGGTCTGTCGGGACAATTTTTTTTATGGCATTGAATGCCGAGACGAGCATGCAGTTCGCCGGGTGGTAGGCGATACGACCATCCATAATCAGTAGCAACACCATCCAGCACCTTGAGTTACAAAGTACTGTGTGGCATTCCACTGCGCTCGTTATCCTGAGACATAAGATGTTAAGTCTCATTGTGTCTAGTAGTTACACTGGCTACAATGTCGTTCAAACCGAAACACAACAGTGCATGCACAGTGCTGCTTGGCGATAGAAATAGACATTGCGGAGGTTCAAAACCCAAGGCACACAACTCTGACTTCTCAAAGTTACGTATGTATTGTTTATCAATTATCGCTCGCTTTAACGGTGAAGGAAAACATCGTGAGGAAACCCATATCTGAGAATTCTCCATAAAAATTTTGAGGGTATGTGAAGTCTGCCAACCCGCACTAGGCCAGCGTAGTGGGCTAAGGCTTAACCACTGGGGTATATTGCACAGGCAATAATATCACGCGATAGTCGATACTCGTATTATCACGATAATATTAATGCAATATTGATGCGTATCGCAGTATCGTGATAATATCGCTGGTTATAGGCATAGTATTTGCGATCTTGTGATAATATCGCCATTCCAGAATCACGACATTATTGACTGTGTAATATACCCCATTCTCGGTAGTAGAGGAGGCCCGTGCTCGGCAGTGGGCAGTATATAGTTTAGTCTAAGTATATATATACAGGGTGACTGCATTGATTGCTTTCCATAGCTAAAGACAGGCAAAAAATTGTAGACAAGACCTTGACCTCGATGATCTGGTTTCAAGTAGGTAATCGATGACATATTTTTGCAATTTTCTTGTTAGCTTTTTACTAAAATGTAAATACACAATCTTCTTGAATTACTAACGCCCAATTGCGTATGATTTTTAACTAGAATACGAATATTAAATAAATACGCAATAGCAAGTAAATACCCTCGATACAAAAATATAAAAACATGCAATTTTTAGTCTCTTACTTTTATTATTGTAGTATCTAAGATACTTATATCTACCACATTTTTATTCATTCAATAATTACATATCAAGCTAATAAGCCAATCACGGATCTTAATTATTTTAACAACTTTGAACACAATCATAGAAGATTTTTTTTTTAAATACGAGCATCAAACCCGCGGGTCTTGGCCATCCATTGCAACGGAGGCTTGGGAGTTAGGGCCCATTGTCCCGCTACCATCAAGAAATATTTTATTTCCTTTTATTTTTAATTTCTTACTATTTTAAAGCTAAATCTATTGCTTAATTCTTAAACTATTTTTTGGTTACCCACATAACAGGCTTAGACTAACAATAACAAGTAAATAAAAATATAATATCAACTACACAACGCATGGTTTATTAATCACAAATATTTCAACGTGATTTAACAGAATTTAAATCAGTATAATATGTAATAATTTTAAATCAGTTTCGTAAAATTACAAACACGTTTGAACCTGCACAACTACCCTCCACGTGTTAGAGAAAAAAAACAAATACGTACCGAACTCGTCGAACTGCCACTCCCATAGTCACTATTGTATTCCATTTTCATCAATTATATTTAACTTATATTATTTTTATTTAAAGTCTTGGAGCAGTTTATTAATGTTCTTTGAGCCACTTCGCCATAACAACTAAATTGAACTATTGTAATCTCATTGCCGGTCCCCCATTGGAGTAATGTTTATTCTGATTGGTCAGATTAGAAATGGAACGAATAAACAAATATGGCGGCCAGTTCAAAAGTTTACTACATAAACATTTCTGCTGTTATTTGAAACTGCAAAGTAACAATGTTTAGTTTATTTTTATGGTGTCTAATTACGCCGTATCAAATAGTTAACTCGCTTTTAGGTAGGTATGTAAGGAAATAAGACCATATAATTATTGGTGCAATTCATTTAGCGAAAAAACAAATTACTTACGTATTAATACGTGTACCTACCAATTATATGCTTTTCAAATCAATACAATGCCGCGAGGTGGGTGATCATTTTAACACGCTTTTATTCGCTTCAGACGTATGTATGTATGTATGTAACTTACACTTTGAACACTATTTTGACCCACTTCAAAATGTCGGACTAAATCAAAATTTGCCATACTTATCAAGGAGCGATGGCAATACAATATTTTAAACTAAAAATACGTTTTTATAGAAATACAACTAAATGGGCTCGCCCCCTATCACATCATGGGACGGAATAATGGCGAAAAGTGGGTGCACTAGTTGCGCCTCTGCCTACCCCTTGGGGATAACAGGCGTGAGTGTATATGTATGTACAACTAAATAAGTAATACTTAAGTTTTCCTTGTGCTTCAGTAGATGGCGCCAGCATAGAATTAGATTGCGCCATTTTACAAGCAAGCGAAACTATATACAGCTTGGCAAAAAAGAGTATGACGCGGTGAAAATAAGAACTAAAACTAATTATTTGTTGCAACACCAGCGTTGCCAGAAGGTTACATTTCTTACATTTTTCGTTACTTTTGACCCCTTCGCGTAACATGTAAGTAATTTTTATATTTAAGACAATTTTCGTAACTTTTGAGAACAACGAGATTTGTAATACTAGATTTTTATTGTAAACAGTTTACGAACGCATTTCAATTCAACGCATCCAAATTGAACGCACCTAAAACTGGCGCGGGCGAAAAAGTATTTCACTCCATATGACACTTAGAGATGGCTCTGAATGGAAAGCGCCATGACAAAATGAAACGTATTCTAGAGGAATTAAAAGTTGATTTTGCTTGAGTGTGCGCGCGCACGTTTCCTACTTCGCGAGTTCCCGCTGTTCTCAGTTTCGTAGCTGAAGTCTGTCCCACGAAAGAAGTCCCACAGACGCGGCGCCACCAAGAAGTTTATAATTATGGGTATAAAATTCTTGGGCGCCACAGTCATGCGACGTAATGTTGGTAACTTAAAGGCGTTAGATGTCCCGAAATCCATAAAACCATTACGGTATAATTATTTTTTAGTGATTATGAAAAAGTAAAATAAAATGTTATCAATATTGCTGTATTCGAAAAATCTGCGATACGGGGGATTTAGAGTAGGTAGGGAATTCAAGGTTACCGGGTCGGGTTTACAATTTTATTTTACTCCCTACATTTTGAATGCTTTAAAGCATTTCATAGTAATTGAGCAAGCTTGCAAAATCTTCAAAACGTGGTATATAAAATGAAATATTAAAAGGGGGGGGGGGTCAAATAACTAGTTTTATTTCAGTATTTTATTTTAGCATAATAAATCGAAAGATATGATAGTAATATCGGCATATCGGGTGACTACAGACAAAATCGGTAGATCTCCCGATAAACCGGGAATTTTTGCAACACTGTAGGTAAACAGCACCTAACAATGACAACATGGGAGTTTTGGCGGGAACGTGGAAGTGTCATGAAGTGCTCTTGTTTTAATTCATTATTTTGGTGATCCTTAGTGCTATATTGCATAATTATGGTGGTATATTGTCCAATATAGTTCTATTAAAAAATGTCTAACCTAAAACTTTGACACTGGCAGATGCGCAAACCGTGCCTTGCCAAAGAGCGAAAAAAAAAATGACAACATGGCCGACCTGTGACATCTGTCATGATTAGTTCCACGTCAAGAATGTTATACCCATATGGATTTTTCATTCCGTTCAACAAACTGAAGAATAAAATGTGACGTCACAGCTGTCTGCTGTCTCTCTCTTTAGAGTGACAAAGGTTTATTTTCAAAACCAGGACGTAACATAATTAACTGTCCATAATAATATGATATGATATAATATGGCTGCCTCGGTGGCGTAGTTGTATTATGGTACGACTGCAATGCTGAGATCTCGGGTTCGATCCCCGGGTTAGTTGGGTCGGGCAAAGTGATTATTTTCCATTCAGTATCAGCTCGGAGTCTGGAATTTGTACACGATAAGGCGATAGGCTCGCCCCCTATCACAGCATGGAACGGAATAACGGCAAAAAGTGGGTGCACTAATTGCGCCTCTGTCTACCCGGGGGATGAGAGGCGTGAGTGTGTGAGTGTGTAATAATATGATATCGCACCATAATATTTATTTTTATCTCTATAAAGTAATGCGGTTTAAATTAATTATGAAAACCAACTACAGCGGCTAGTAATAGTTGATATTTAAAAAATATAATTTGAGGGGGGGTTGGTGTTGGAGCCTCAGTGGTGCTTGTCTTGCTGTAAGGCACTCACCTACAAAGTGCTGAGAAAGAGCCGAAACATACACCCAAGTGTGCGGAGTTGGGTTCGCATGTGCACCAACAAGTTCAACATACACGTCCACGCTGCCTCCAGACTGCCGCCGCGGGCTGGGGGTGGGCTCACTTACATCTGTGAGTCGTCCCTCCTGGGCAATGCTACAGTCTAAAAGGGCCCCGCACATTCCATCTACCCCTGGACTGCAGTAGCAAAGTATGTTGGGCGAAAGCGAGTCTTAGGCGCTATAACCTAATCAACAGCTAGGGGAGACAACCCTGAAACAAAAACCAGCGTGTAGCCTGAAAAGGCTGCCCCAGACCGTAACCCTATGGTCATGTCTCATAGGAACGGGGGTCCGAGCTTCGCCACTTGGACTGCGAGGAATGCAACCTCTGTAAAAAATCTCCTAATCCTACGGTGCGGTACGTGCCTCAAGGACTCCTTGGCTGGAAGGCGGCACCAGTCACTAGCGACCAAACTCGACACAACAGGCAAACGTCGTTTTATATAGCCTTCTTCTGGGAATAGGCGTCACCCCAGTTGCGACCAAACATCGTCCTAACTCGTGGGAACAAAAACAGAATGAGCAATAACCCTGAAAATGAACAAAAATTAGATAAGAGTAACCCAAAAACTATGACCCAACAACTTTTCCATAAAGGAATGTTCATACATCGCCCAAGATCAAGCTCCTTTAGTGGAACAACTAATCAAGGGAACATTGAACTGGCAGATAAAACAGCTGAAGAATCTGAAGAACAGCTGTTCACAGAAGTGCATTACGGCAAAAGGCAAAGATCCAGTCCAGAAGTAGTAATGCGCAACCAAAAACAGGCAAAATTAAATTACTGGCTTGCAACACCAGCAGTACCAACATCCAATAGTTTCAAAGAGCTCGACGACACAGAGCAAACAGACAAATCTGAATCACAGACAACAAAGCCCTCAAGACCCCCTCCACTATTTATCGATGGAGTCAAGAATATACAACCCTTACTGAAACTATTAGAAGATGTAGTAAAAGGAGAATATGAAATCAAGGTATTACGAGGCGACAGAGTTAAAATACAATCGAAATCAGCCGAATCATACTCCATCATTTATAAAGAACTAAAGGCTAAAGATACAGAATTTTATAGTTACCAGCCAAAACAAGACCGCAGTTTTAGAGTTGTACTAAAAAATCTACACCCATCTACAGACAAAGAGGATATAAAAATAGCTATTGAGGAGCTTCATCACAAAGTAATAAATGTCTGGAACATCCAAAACTCAAGAACAAAACAGGCGTTATCAATGTGGAACATCGAACTAGAGCCTCGTGAAAATAATAAAGACATATATAGCGTTAGATATCTACTACACTGTCGCATATCATTTGAAGCACCCAGACCAAGGCGAGTAATCCCTCAATGTACTAATTGCCAAGATTACAACCACACACAAAAGTTCTGCAATAGAAAGCCCAGATGCGTAAAATGCGCAGGCTCGCATCACACTTCAGCTTGCTCACGGAAAGACAGATCAAAAGAGGTTAAATGTGTCCTTTGCGAGGGAAACCACCCAGCTAACTACAAAGGCTGCACAGTCTATAAGGAGCTGTTGAAAGTCCGATATCCTCCTCCAATCACCAAAGTCAGAAAAGACCCTGGATACACTAGAAAGGATCATGAACTTACAAACAAACCAACAAATAATGGAAAGTCGTATGCCCAAACCACAAAAGGAGTCCCAGAACAACCTATGACACAAACAATTAATAAAAAGGACGAAAACCAAAAAACTAATGAACTCAAAACCATTATGGAAACACTTGCTGCCCTGATGAACCAAATGTTAATCATGACCCAAACTCTAACCGATTTAATTTCAAAAATGCCATCACATTCACAGCTCTAAAACTGTGTGTATGGAATGCTAATGGCTTGTCAAACCACTCGGAAGAGTTAAAAATATTCGTTAAAATACATCACATAGATATCTTACTAATCTCAGAAACCCACTTCACATCCAAAAGCCACTTTAGACTACCAGGATACAACATGTACCATACTAACCATCCAGACAACAAAGCACATGGAGGATCGGCCGTTCTTATCAGGTCAAACATCAAGCACCATGTACTACCACATTACTGCAAAAACTACATACAGGCAACAAACGTCGTGATAACAGACTGGATTAGTGACATTACAATATCGGCCCTCTATTGTCCACCTAGATTTATTATCAAGGAAACGGAGTTCAGTAACTTCTTTCAATCACTTGGAGGCAGGTTTATTGCAGGAGGCGATTTTAATGCCAAGCATTCGTTTTGGGGTTCCAGGCTTGTCCTACCCAGAGGACGAGAACTCCTTAAAAGCATACAAAAAGGAAATATGAACGTGGTATCGCCTGGTCAACCGACCTACTGGCCAACAGACAAAAGGAAAATCCCAGATATTATAGATTTTTGTGTCAGCAAAGGAATCGCAAAGAACATCATATCATGCCAGAGTTGCTGGGACCTATCCTCAGACCACTCTCCAATCATCGTAGCACTACACACTACCCCCCAAGAATGCGCCAGAAAATGCGTTCTGCATAACAAAAGAACTAACTGGTCCCTATTTCGTGAGCTCACAGACAAAGCATTCCAAGAATCAGTTAGTCTAAAATCGAAAGACGAAATAACAGAAGCGGTGCTATATTTCAACAAGAGTGTGCAAGATGCAGCTTGGTCATCGACACCTCCACTAACATCTAGAAATCTGGACAACTACGTAGCGAAACCCATATTCGATAAAATAATGAAAAAAAGGAGAATACGGAAACGCTGGCAAAGAACCAGAGACCCTGTAGCGAAAAAACATCTCAATCATGCCAACAAACAGCTAAAACGCACTCTAGAGGAAGATCGTAATGACGGATTTCATAATTACCTCACCGGCCTGGATGCTACTGCTTCCACGGATTATTCTTTATGGAAAGCCACCAGAAGATTAAAACGGCCAGTTAATGTCTACCCTCCTATAAGAAAATCTGATGGTACCTGGGCACGGACAGACCAAGAGAAAGCCGAAACCTTCTCAGAGCATCTTTCGAACGTCTTTACTCCTCATCCATATGATGGCTCACCAGAAGATGCAGCAGAAATTACTAAACACTTAGATAGGCCAAAAAATATACAGGAAATGACTCTGAAATTTACAAAAACAGAAGTTGCCCGAATTATAAAAAAATCGGACCCAAAAAAGGCCCCAGGATACGACCTTATTACAAACCGAATATTACAAGAACTACCTGAATCGGGCATAACTTTCCTTACGTCACTATTTAATGCAATGACCAGACTGCAGTTCTTTCCCCTGGAGTGGAAGGTCGCCCAAATTGTAATGCTATTGAAGCCTGAGAAACAACCTGAGGAAGCAAAATCGTATAGGCCCATAAGTCTGTTACCTATTCCATCCAAAATATACGAATCTCTGCTGCTACAACGAATCTTGCCTATTCTCAAAGAGAAGAAGCTAATTCCTGACCACCAGTTTGGGTTTCGCAGTAAGCATGCCACTATCGACCAAGTGCACAGACTAACAAAACATATCATGGAATCATTCGAAGGTAAATCTTACTGCACTAGTGCATTCCTGGACATATCTCAAGCGTTTGACCGTGTGTGGCATGAAGGACTGTTATTCAAATTGAAAAATGGGCTTCCAGATCACCTTTATGGCATACTAAAATCATTTCTCCAGCAGCGCCATTTCATAGTACAACAAGGGGAAGCACTGTCTGATCTCTGCCCTATAAAAGCAGGAGTTCCGCAGGGCAGCGTACTGGGTCCCATACTCTACTTACTCTTCACTGCGGATCTGCCGACATCTGAATCCTTAACTACTGGAACCTTTGCTGACGATACCGCTATTCTAGCTACACATAGCGACCCAAAAATAGCCTCACAAATACTCCAAAAAGGGCTAAACGACATATCTCACTGGCTCAAAAAGTGGCGGATAAAAGCAAATGAAACAAAATCAGTCAACGTAACATTCACCTTAAGAAGAGACTCTTGTCCTCCAGTCACACTTAACAACATTGCAGTCCCACAGGCAGATCATGTGAGATACCTTGGATTGCACTTGGACAAAAGATTTACCTGGCAAAAACATATTTTCACTAAGAGAAAGCAACTTGGTATCCAAACGCGAAAGCTTTACTGGCTCATTGGGCGAAAGTCTCAACTGTCCCTCGAAAACAAAATACTTCTGTATAAGGCAATTCTGAAACCCGTCTGGACGTATGGTATCCAACTGTGGGGTACTGCATCCCATTCAAACATTGAAATCATACAAAGATTTCAAAATAAAACACTCCGCATGATTACCAATGCCCCCTGGTTCGTACCCAACGAATTATTACACCGTGATCTACGCCTACCCACTGTAAAACAGGAAATTGCACGCCATACCAGAAACTATAAAGAGCGCATCCAGCGACACCCAAATACTTTGGCCCGGCCACTCATGGCAAATCACAACAAAGCGCGACGATTAAAGCGTAAAATACCTCAAGATTTAATACAATCACAGTAAACACAGCTAGGTACTGTTTTAACAATGAGGATGTGACACAGGCCACATACCGAGCGCGTCACCGATAGCACCAACCAACATACTGCTGAATGTCCCACACAAGGAGACAGATTGCAGTAATGTGGAAAACAAAAAAAAAAAAAAAAAAAAAAAAAAAGAAAGTTTATTCCAAACAAAATTGGCATATTTACATACTTTTTTGGTATGTGTAGTTCGGAACTACTAGTTCCACTTACATAAAAAAAAAACCTCACCACGCGGTGGTGAATTCAGTGGCGGCCTTGGAGGAGGGGGGCGAACCAGGCAACCGCCTGGGGCCTCGCAGTTACAGGGGCATCTTGCAGCTCCTTGGGGGCCCGTTTTTTGGCACCTTACTTACAAAGCTGTTAAAAAAAATTATTTGCTTCGCACGGGGCCTCGCGTGCTTTTTTTTTGCTCGGCACACAGCCTCACATTGTATATGTTTTACTTTCCCCCGCGACTGGATATGTTCACGTTGTTTGCCGGCCTTTATAACCAAATATGGAGACTGTAAGGTTAGACAGAAAAACATTGGGATATTTAAAAATGAAAACTACAGTTATTGTTGAATTTAAATATAATAAAAAAAAATAAAAAACATACTCATAAAAGTAAACAATCATACATAAAAAAATAATACACATTTAGGAAGTTAATAACCTAATTTTCAGTAAGTAATTTTGAAATATTACGAATATCTATTTTGTCTATCTAAATATCTATTTTTTACAATTTTTGCGAGTATTCTGCGAACTTTTTTTCTGTAATTATCCATAATAATACATATTGTGTTTTAGAGATATTCTACTATGAGTTGTGTAATTCATGGTTGCAGAATTATTTGCAATCCAACATCTAGTGTGAAATTCCATAGGTAAGTTGATTGTAAACAAAGTTGTGTAGATATTTATAGCAAAAGTAATAAACACGTGGATGTTTTACAAATTACAATACTAAATAAATTCTTGTTTGAGAGCCATGGAATCAAAAATTAACGCTACATTCTGCGGGTGAGGTTTCGTCCTTAACTTTATTTTTAATATTCTAAAACTTCTGTGAAGAAGCCAACAAAACAATTAAAGATTGCTAAAGATCACCATAATGTGCTCTCTTTCGGCAAATATATCTTTGAATTTATAAAACAAAAATGTTTTCGGCGACTAAAAGTGTAATGTTAAAGCAAAAGTCTTTATATTATCACTATATGTAATTTTTCTTTGCTTGCTACTTGGAATATACTTTTTAAAAAAATCTCAAATATTAGCAAAATTTCACTGCAAAATATTTTCAATTTCAGACTGTATAATCATGAACAACTTTAATAAGAAATAACTTGTAATTAATTTTCTTCTTTTATCTCTTCATCTTCTGCTGCAATACTTTCTTTTATTTCTTTAAACTTATTTCACTGGATGTCTTCACATTAACTGATATATTGAAATCTTTCAAGTCTTGACGTTTCAATGGTGGTTCATATTCATTTCGCTGACATGTAACGTAAAAAGTAAATATCAATCAATAATAATATATTTAAGTACCTATACATTTTAGACATAGGCAGAGGTGCCATTTAGTACACTCAGATATCACCCAATGTACCGCCGTTATCAAATTTGGTGGGTCGCAAGCTTAATGCCCTATCCTACTAATCTTATTATATTATAAAGGCGAAAGTTTGTAAGAATGTCTGGATGTATGGATGTTTCTTTCATGCAAAAACTACTAAACGGATTTCGATGAAATATGGCGCACGGGTAGATCATGTCCTGGATTAGCACATAGGCTACTTTTCATCCCAGTAAAATATAAACAGTGACTTTTATCCCGGAAAAACACATTCACGCGGGTGGAGCCGCGGGCAAAAGCTAGTAAATAATAAAGTCTTAAGTGGATCATAATTATACCAGTGAAATGTTAAAAAATAATATACTTACAGCATGAGTTTCTGGTAATAAATAATTATTTTTGACATCTACTGCCATATTCCGAGAAGTAGAAGACACATTATCACATTCAGAATCATAATCTTCTGTCTTTAAATGTTGACTAGTAATTCTTGCAGACATCAAATTGACCTTTTAATGGTATTTATATTTAACCACGTTTTTGCTTATCTAAATCTTTAAGAAATCTGTAAAGCGAAATACAAACTCGATTTTATTTTAAATAAAAGTTTCAATAAATCAATGCTGGATACACTGAGAACTAGATTGTAACTGTTGATCCTCAGTTTTTATTTACGATGATTATTTAAAGATTAATAAGCTTTATAATATTCATTAGTAAGGCGGCTAGTATTACAAATACTCTAGCACCATTGTCAAACCGGTCCACCAAAGCTTACACCATGGTCACCCTAGCCTCTTGTTTATATACACTATTTACAATACAAAAAATCACATTTAACATTACGTTAATATGAAAAAAGTAGTCATATATAAAGCAAATCACATTAAGCGATATTTTTCTACAGTTCATTTATAAAATATTCACGTATTTTATTACATTTCGTATAAATATTGATAAAATTATAATATTTACACAATATTGATTACAATGAACTTACCTGTAGAATTTCACACTAAATGATGGATACCAAATATTTCTGCAACCGTGAACTACACAATTCACATTAAAATATCACTAAAACACACTTATTATTGTAGATAATTACGGAGAAAATTTCGAAGTGAACATTTATTTGACAACTATATTGACATCGAACTTAACGTTTTATAACAGTGTTGCCGAAGTATGTATTCGCAATTACCAATTAAATGAGGAAATTTTGTTTAACTAAAATGTTAATAAGGATAAAAAACCTTAAGGATATCTTATTCAACAAGAATAACTCTGAAATGAAAATAGTACTTATATCATTATATAAGATATGTTGGAAATATTTATATATAAATGATTGAGACGACAATAACGGTATTGATATTTTTTTATGGGTGGGGAAATAATCCGTAAGCTTTGGCAACATAGGTTAAAGAGTGAGTGAGATAGAAGACAAAACAAAAGGTAATTTTTTTGTCTTCAAAAAAATGTGTGTACTGCGGTCTCCAGTAGTTATATTATAAACTTCTTGTTCCACGTAGTTATATTATAAACTTCTTGGTTCCACATATTGCCGCGGGACTTCTTTCGTGAGACAGACTTTACAGAAATGCCCGATTGTGATTTGTTTTGTTCCATAGCGTTTTTGCTAACATCAATTATTTGCCTCCGACCCCAAAAACACGTAAATTAAAAAAAAAACAATAATGTAACTTTTGCAGCAAAAATGTAACATTTCAGGAAACGAAACGTAACTTACGACTCAAGGGCCCTGGCAACACTGTGCAACACTATTAGACTTGTCATTTGTGTCAAATTCTTGTTTATTTGTCTCTGATTGTTAGTACATTCTGTGTCATCGTTGTTTACGCTAAGTTATTTTCGACGGAATTCTGTAAATTCTTCTACGTTCGTTGCTTGTTTTATTAATTAAAATGAATAAAACGATTCGTAGTAGTGGTAGAGCAGTGATATACCAAGTTTTTTTCGATGTTTGGCTGAATCTCAAGCGGGACAAATTTTGTCTCAAATTGACAATGTTTATCAGAGAGTTGCCGATATGACAGGTATTTATGCAAATTATTTACATTCTACAAGTCGAACCATACATTTTGCACTGGTTTATAACATGAGTAACATAAAATTTACGATATTTTAGTGTTTTGTTGACAAAGGTTATGTTTACAAACCACTTATACACTGACTTAATTTTTTGATACTTCAGACATGAAAAAAAATATGAATGTTTTAAAAGTTCATGCATGTTTGGTATTTATTTTAGGTAAATCAATCAATGCTATAAGAACATTTGTTGAAGAAGGTGAACAAAATAATGGCATCTTTTCTACACCTGGGAAACATCAGAAAGGTCGACCAAAGAAAGATCTCGATGATTTTGACTTATGCGCAATTAGACAAAGGGTTCATTTCTTCTACACCGTAAAAAAGCAGGTATGAATTATATTTGATATTAGATTTTTGTCCCGGATCTGGCCATGGTAAAACGCTTTTGTGGGGTAAAGGTTCCAAAGAGAGAGCAATATTTAAAAATAATAATGCATAATAGAAATCTGCCTACAGAATTACAAAAACATGTTATTTATTTGGATGAAAGCTATATACACTCCAATGTAGGGTCCATTGACATAAAGGTAGAGATCTAGTACATAATTATTTTTTCTTAATGTTATTAACTTGAACTCATAATTAGTAATATTTTACTCCAACAGGTGGCAGCTGAATAAGCACTTCTAGCTATTACTGCTGAAGATTGTAAGAATTCCTGCCATCATATTATGAAAATTGAAAAGGAATATTATGATAGGGGTATGACTATGTTTCATGATATTGAATAATTGGTTATTAACCACAGAGAAGACAGCAGCAGCGACACTGCTTCAGAATCAGATGATTTTGTTGTTGCAGGAACATCTAGCCAAGACACATTATAGTTTTCTGGGGTAGAATACTTAGATGAAAGTGTTTTAGAATCGGATTAATTTTAATAGAAATTTTGTATTATTTAAATAAATTATGAAGATATAAAAGTGTTTAATTTTCCTAAATGTTTAAGATACGATGAACGGATATTTATACTACAATAGTATTTTCTAACGATGATTACACCAGCTCGAATCTCGCGAGAATAAGAAAGGCTACTAAATTATTTGATAACAAATAATTTCGTGAGTGAGCAGATGCTTCCATGTAACATTATTCATAATTCAATGGACTCAATTCTACTTACAAATTCAACTTATCAAAGACCTAGTGCAAAAAATAAACCTCTTTTCTTTTGCATGTATTATAAATCTCTTTGTTCTTTTATACAAATAATATTTACCTGACTATTGGAAAGCATCCCTAAAGACTCAGTAGGTAAACAACAATAAATGAACAAAACTGTGAGTTACATCAAACAAGAGGTTTTCGTAAGAAATATTTTCCATCAACAAGTTACTTTTTTTTCTTAATTGTGATTCCTGTGTTCTGGCCAAACCAATAACCTTATACCCAATATAATCTTGGGCCAAACACAATGTGCCACGTGAAACTCATTGAAAAATAACAAGTATCTAAACACTTTACGTCGTAGTATACTGGGTTGCCATATTAGTGTTATATTAGACTTAGGCGCCCTCATTAAATCCACACTCTTTTTTGCCAAGCTGTAAGTTCGCACTTTTATAAATTCTACTTGTTTTTTAGTGGACTAAAAAATGAAGAATAAATAATAGTTTATAAGAACTAAATAACACGCTTTATAGAAAATCCAACAAAAAATAGAAAATAATTTTTAATAAATTAGTCCGGTCGATTTAGACATTCGAAGTTACATAAAGTCCCAACAAGCTGAATTTCTGTGAAATTGTTCAAAACATAATTATAAACAATGTCTAGAAGTTCCCCATCATTCCCCTGTAAGGAAAAAAAATATTCAAGGTCAAAGGTAAAAAAATGAGTTTTTCGCGATTTTCAGCAAAACGGTAAGTTTTATCATAAAAGTACCTCAGACAAAAATTGTAGATCATAAAATTATCTATAAAAAATGTGTCAATACTTTTTTCTTACGAGCCACCGTTTCTGAGATATAACGATTCAAAAAGTTATAAAAGTTGTTATCGTCATAATATGCACACGTTTCCACGCCACCTATGAGGTAGTGTACTTAGCGCGTTTTTTTAACGTGGTTTCCCGAGTAGGCTCTAATATATTGTTGACCAACTTCCAACCCCAGTCTGTAGGGTGATAACCAAGCCACACTTGAATTTGGTAATATACTCGAAAAAGATGTTGGTGAGCAGCAACTGAGGTTAGAGGAAGACAAGCTAATTGAACTTGTTTTTTATTTTTAGTATTTTTAACGAAACATGCATATCGATGCTTATCTAAACAGGTAGTTTTTTTAGGAGCTCCGTACATAGAAAGAAGAAAGCGGATGCCGTTGGTAATAACTTCTTGTTCAGTTGAATTACTCTTTTTAAAAACTTCAGCACATTGAATTAAATCTTGTTTTTCAAACATTTTGAAAACTGCTGTTTTACCCCTCCTGTAAAATGCAGATGTCGTATCACAGCCAGTTATTGCGTGTTAAAATAGTACATGATCTTGACACTTTACAAAAGTATATAAACTTTTTGATGAATATATATCTGATTGATACTGAGCTTTTGCTGATTTTAAGAAAAAAATAGTTTTTTCAGTTGGCGTTCGAGCAGTGAGTAATACAAGTAAGTAAACCGCCTAGCCTTCAAAAACGACGAAAAAATCTAAAAACCCTAAAATAATTTAATAGTGAATAAATATACGATAGCATTACTTATATACTGGTAACCAATTCTGAAGTCAGTGCCTATTTTTTGTTAAAAAGTTTTTATTTGTTGCTTTTTTGTGTTAGTAAGAAATATACCGCCTCGACGGTGTAGTTGTATTGCACACGCGGTATGACTATCGCGCTGACGTGTTACGCCTCTGCCTACCCCTGAAAACGTAAAAGGCGTGATGTTATTTACGCGAAAACACTCAACAATAAATTACTTCATAAGATTTGCGAAAAAACGATGTGTGGGCCTATAAAATTTGAGCGTTGCCTCGATTTCTCCAGGATCCAATCATCAGATCTAACTAACTTGATCCCCCCTGCTCAAGACTAACGGTATATCATTTATTATAGCAGGTATAAGACCCTAGCCACGCACACAATAGAACAAGAGACAGATGTCTCGAAGTTACACTGGCTTAAAGATTAAGGGACTGGGTTTCATTTTACATGATATTCTTATAGTTAAAACTTATGTATATTTTATACTGTAAGTATAAGTTACAATGACCGATAGAAAAATATTTAAACATTTAATATATAATACACACACACACACACACACTCACGCCTGTTATCCCCGAAGGTGTAGGCAGAGGCGCAACTAGTGCACCCACTTTTCGCCGTTATTCCGTCCCATGATGTGATAGGGGGCGAGCCTATCGCATCATGAGCCATATCGGGCACAAATTCCAGACTCCGGGCTGATACTGAATAGAAAAACTCAATATCACTTTGTCCGACCCGGGGATCAAACCCGAGACCTCAGCTTTGCAGTCGTATATAATATCGAGTCGTCAGTATATAATATATATATTATATAAAATATAACAACTCTAGATGTATATTATATACGTGGCGTACTCATGCATATTATGACGATAACAACTTTTATAACTTTTTGAATCGTTATATCTCAGAAACGGTGGCTCGTAAGAAAAAAGTATTGACACATTTTTTATAGATAATTTTATGATCTACAATTTTTGTCTGAGGTACTTTTATGATAAAACTTACCGTTTTGCTGAAAATCGCGAAAAACTCATTTTTTTTACCTTCGACCTTGAATATTTTTTTCCTTACAGGGGAATGATGGGGAACTTCTAGACATTGTTTATAATTAAATTTTGAACAATTTCACTGAAATTCAGATTGTTGGGACTTTATGTAACTTCACTCTCATTTTTTGGTCTAAATTGACCGGATTAAATTTGAATTGAGAATAGTGTAAATAAGAAAAACATGTACTTTATTGTAAAAAAAAGCGTGGAGTTCATTATGTCAATAGTTATAAATATTTTATTGACATGATATGAATAGGATTATCATTCCGATAATATCTTAAAAAGCACCCCACGCTTTTCTTTATAATAAAATACGTATTTTTTTCAATTACACTATTCTCAATTCAAGTTTATTAAAAATTATTTGCTATATTTTTTATAAAGCGTTTTTTTAATTTTTATAAAGTATTTTTTTTTGTATGTACGCAAATGTTGCGATTCTTACGTGCAAAAATATAAATATTTTATCTCCCCGGTCTGGGGTTCGGTCTCCCGACGGAAGAACGCTTGGGTCAAATCATTAATAGGCACTCATAATAAAGTTAAACTACAAACAGATCATTTTTTTAGTTTTAATGTTTTTATTTTGTAACGGGGTTTAGAATAACGTTCAGTAATATCAAGCCTTTTAAATACTATTTTCTCTACTGAGGGCTCGAGCACCATCTATCCCTCACCTATCCATTAATTCTTACCACCGATGTAAAACTACACCTAATTTCAAACTGATTAGACCCGTGAAAGTGCGTAATGAGCTCGTAATCTTCAAACGCCCGAGCAATTTTTTAAATTTAATAAAAACTGCATCAAAATCGGTCTATTTGTGTGCGAGCTATACCATAGACAGATACATACCCTAAACTTACATCCTTCTTTCTACGCCGGTAGGTAATAAAACTTTTTTATTTTACAAATTGTCTACAACCACTCATTCTACAAGTATGCGGTATTCGGCTGAACAGGATAAAAGCAACCGAATAGTATAGAAATATAAGAGTACTATTTATATTCTCCTTTGAAACAATCTAGTTGAAATCTTGTCTACTTCTTAAGCTACTTGATAGACGATGTAGTTTTCGCAATAATTAAAACAATTTCCCTTATTCATTAAAACAGGTAAAAATAAACACATGAGTTGATATCGTAAATAAAACACATTTTTAAAACACAGCGTTTATTACAGCCTCGGTTCACAAGGTTCTCTGTAGAATACTGATAAGTCCACTGACAACTAACATGACCTTCTGAAAACAGGAGTTGCGTGTCTGCGCCATTTCTCTCACCTCAATAACATTACGTATTATGTCTAAGGTACACCAGGATGTAAAAAGTTTATAGAGGTTTAACAAACATGTTGATCTCGCGAAGGTTCCAAAGGTTGGAAACAAACACGCGTTCACGCCGTGAGATTCTCAATGCCATTACGTAAACTCCAAATTTTCACAAACCAAATATAAAATAAAAACTGTAAAATGACGGTCTCCGTTCAACAGAGCCAGTATTAAAAGGAACGTTTATTAAATATAAGTTTATATACAGACAGTTAGATGTATTAGAATGTCCAGGAGTATTGATTAAAATTATAAATAAAAAAAAAAATTAAAATCATCCCTGTGATGGACGGCAGCGTGTCTCACGCTGCCTCGGACGCCAAGGGCGTCCTTCGGTGTACGGGGGCTTCTGAGCCCCCGCAACAACTGGAGAAGGACCGCAACAGCGGTACGCGCAGGGGCGGTTGCGGACGACAACTTAGACGTGAGTCGGAGGAAGCCCGCAGCCGTCTCTAATGCGCCGAAGATGGCCACCGCGGAGTTTTAGTTGGTATGCCGTGCGGTGTACATAGGTTAGAGACTCGGCCCGGCGGTCGCCCGACGTTTTCCATCTCTCCGGGCGGCTCAACGTCGGGTCGTAAGGCACGGTGAACCCAACATAACCGCTCAGTCGTTCCCCTTGAACACTGGGCGGTAGTAATAAGTCACTTTCTCCGCGTCAACAAAAAAAAAAAGGAGTATTGATCAAAATTATAAATTCCCACAAAATCCCCCATAGTTTTTGACTCCCAAGAAACTTTGTCTTATTTCGGCTATCAGTAACTATAAGGACAAGACTCTACCCACAACAGCGAGACTCAAGACAAATATTTGAATCAAAAATTCATCCCGGTGTGGGTTAAAACCCCCACCACGTTTCACAGTCGGCTAAACTGCTTCACGGAGTCTCACGGCGAGCGCTATGCCATCTATTCGCAGGAATGGTTCGCTCCCACTTGAAGACAAGGTTGAAAATCCTCTAGCAGTACTATCGCAGCGGTCCTCGGGGACCTCTCTTCGCCGCCATGGGTCGGCCAGGCCACGGCTGGCAGGTCGGAGGTCCCGGTGTGGGCTTGCTCTGCGAGTCAGCTTCCTCGCGGTAGTGCACGAGGGGGTGGTGGACCCCTACCACTACCAAGGGGGACGCGCGAGGCCTCCAGGACGGCCTCTGCAGCACGGGGTGGGCAGGCCCTGTCCCCCTCTCTCCTTGTGGAGGGCGAGTGTGCACCGCGGTGGGACTTTCAGCGGGGGCGCAGACCCGCACCTGACTTTCGCAGCGGGAACTTCTCCCCGCGAAATGAATACATACAACACCCTGTGATGCTGTTGAGGGGAGTCTATTAACTTGCATACTCTAAAATCAATGAACAAAATGTCAATTTTGCAAAATCCAAAGACTACACTGCATTGGGGGTTGTCGAAAATCGCTAACCAATTTCAGGATCATAAAACGAATTACAATCCAAAACTTGAAGCCCTATGAATACCATTCTAACACATGTAACTGTATGTTGTGACACGGTTTATAAAATCATACATTCTGTCACCAAAGCGTCTATACACACCCGAATCACTCGGTGGCTGTGATTCGAATGAGTACTCCCAATCGCCTTGCTGTTAGGTTGACAGACTGTATGAATGTTTACATTGTGTTGGTTTAGTTGGCGTCGACGAAGTATTCCTGGGCGGCCTTGGTGTCAGGCTTGATGGTCTTGGAGCCAGGCTGCCAGTTGGCGGGGCACACCTCGCCGTTCTTGTCGGTGAACTGGAAGGCTTGGACCAGGCGAAGGGTCTCCTCCACGGAGCTGGGGAGAAGGAAAAACAATCAATATGTAAATTTATGCCACAGTTTTAAAGTTGTATGTGAAGATTCTTAACAATATTACTAATCCGAAAGTTGGCGAAGATAATTAAATTAATTTTAGAAACACAGAAACCTTACTAAATAATAATACTAAGACTTAAATAAAATTGGGCATATAAGTAAACCATACCCCGGATAAACCCCCCATGTAGTGTGGTGTGTGTGACTAGTATATAAGTAGATGTAAGATATATTGTAAGTCAGTTGTAACCAGTATAATAAAGGAACTTAAACCAACAACACGTGTCAATCAATCCCTACATTACATGGCGACCCTGCCAGTAGCGTCGGCGCAGCCCTGCGCTAGCGCGCGGCGCGCATGGCAATCAAGAAAATAAAAAATCAGAAGAAAAATTAAACACATTAAGTTTTATATTGCAAGTAAAAAAAAAATCAAGCAAGAAAATAATATAAATAACAAGAATAAAATGAAGATAGAAAAAATATATTAATTAGTCGAGAAAGAAAATAAGAAGAACGAAAAGTGAAGAATTAAGAAAACAAAGTAAAGAAGAAATATGCGTAGAAATAAGAAAATAATTAAGAAGAAATATTAAGTAAGCAAAATTTAAGAAAATGAAGATGTTCGAGCGGTGTCCAGGGTAATCCCGGCCCAAGAGTCCAGGGTATAGCCCGGCCCACCCAGTAAACAGCACAATTCAGCAGCTTAGCCGCATCGTCGAGCCACGAGCGTGTCGTCGAGTCATCTCCATAAAGAAGATTTGGTTTACCTATATCCTTTTCACAATTTATACACATTTTTATATTTCATTATCTTATACACATAATAATATGAGCTCTATTATCTAAGTAACATTGTAAGCATACATTTGAAAATACCTCAATAATCTAGATTTATTTTTGCTGTTGAAATATTTTATTTTTCTTTTGAGATCCGAAGAAACTACATTTTAACTATGGCAGAAAATTTTGATTTTGAAACGGCCATCGAATTTTTACCTGTAATGACTGGCAATGATAATATAACAGTACAGTTAATAAAAAATATAGACTTTTATAGTAGTTTGCTAAATGAAAAGTCTAATAAATTTTTGATAAATTTTGTTCTGAAAACCAGATTGTCTCAAATTGGAAAATTTTATTTGAAACAGACCTATAATGATATTGCAAGTTTATTGTCAGACATGATCCATTACCTTTTACCCAAAAAATTACATTTTCAGTTACAAAACAGTTTAAATTCTTTCAAACAGGCTAGCAATGAATCATACATAGATCAGCCGCGCACCATATTAGAGAATCAGAAACAGGAGTCGAATAGCGAGTACATTCCGCAAGCTCAGCTATCACCGCATAGCAACTTGCCGGAGTGCACCGATTCACATCATTACAATAACAGCGTAATGAAATCTGATTCCGATTCTAGCCCCGTATGTCATAACAGTCGATCCGATAATAATTGTGTAAACAAAATCATAAATGTTAGCAAAGATGACTTAATAGAGCTCAGTAAGGAAACAAAAACTTGTAAGGAGCCTCGAATAGAGAATTTTAATAAATTAGAAAAGAAGTCTAATATGAGAATAGTAAAAAGATCTAAAGATGTAGAATTAATTTTAAGAAATAATATAGAGGTTAGTGTTAAAGGTAAAAAGATAGTTAAGTCAAAGGAAGGGTTTTGTAATTTTGTACCTTCTGAGAAGAAATTATATTTAAACCCGAAGTTTTTAGAGATAGGTAAGATTTTTATGAAAGATTTAGAAATATTTTGTAGGAATAGAAATATAAAGGAATTAAAAATGAATAAGAATAAGAATATTAAAAAGGATATTAAGAAGTTTATAAGAGTAATAAGAAAATATAATGTAGGATATCCAAGAATAAGAATTAATAATGAATTTATAGATGTTGTGAAAGTAAAGGGAGTTAATAGTAAATATAGAAAAACGAATGGGAATAAAAGTAATAATATTAATAGTATGTCGAAAAGTAGTGAAACGATAAAGAATAAGAGGGAAATATTAAAGCATACAGTTGAATGGTCAAATATGAACCTTGGAGATAATTATAATGAAAATATTGTAATGAATTGTAAGGTTGTAAACAAAGAAAGATATATAGCATACACGGTAGAGGGAAAGGAGATAAAAAGTTTTGTAAGATTATGTCTAACTTATGATGAGCGAACTGTAGGCATAACATAGATTTACAATAAAATATGTATAGTTGTTATGATAAAAAAAGTTTATGTGCATGATTTAATGATAGTGTTTTTTTAAGTATACATACATATTATATATCTTAAGTTTTAATTTTACATATTTAAGTATATAAAAAAAAATAAGAATGTGTGTAACATTTTATTTTTTTTCCCAAAGGGGGAAGGTGTAGTGTGGTGTGTGTGACTAGTATATAAGTAGATGTAAGATATATTGTAAGTCAGTTGTAACCAGTATAATAAAGGAACTTAAACCAACAACACGTGTCAATCAATCCCTACATTACAGGAAAGTAAATTTTGATCCTAGAAAAACATACAATGAAACTTTAATCTCGGGTTTTTTTACACCTAAGTATATCAAAATTTTACCCTGGTAAGCAGACTGAATGATTCATCGGTTATTACAATTAAAATAAATTTAGTTGTTCGTATCTGTAAGAAAATTACACACGCATTATACGATATCGTCGGAGATAGTGAAATACCGCGTAAGTGATAAAAAAAGTCCAATTGAGATTGATCCTTACTACACTAAACTTAGCATTGATAATAAAAAAATAAAAATAATCACGATATGTGAGTGAGTATTAACTACGATAATATTGCACTCGGGGATCTCGTCACCGAAGTAGACAGTGCAGAACATAGTACACGACCAAGGCCGCAGATTATACATTAAGAGGCCGTATACAAAATTTCGACTTTTTCAGTCAACTTTTCATCGTGATTTTTTTTTAAATATCCTGATCCGGTTAATTTAGAATACATCATCAGAAAGACTATTTCAACACAAATTGGCTAAACGTGCCAGATTTTTCATATCTTTCTTTAATTTCAATCTATCCACCAAGTTCCAATGTCTGTTTCATATTTTTTTTGTACGGAGACCCAAACTTGTAGTAGTTTTCAGTCAAAATCGTGCTTATTACTAATTATTGGTATAAAAAGTCGCCTAAAGGACAAATGCGACAAATTCTTTATTATCAATATAAAAAGAGGCGCACTTATTTTCGCGGGCTAGGGCACGTTTGTGTTGTATATAAATAGTCTTTCTGATGACGTATTCTAAATTAACCAGATCACGTTATTTTTTAAAAAAATCACGATGAAAAGTTGACTGAAAAAGTCGAAATTTTGTATACGGCCTCTTAAGATTAACGACTATTATATGTGATTGGTATTATTTACGGTTGCTTTCTATGTCTGGCAGATTATTTCAAGTTTGATTTTGGATATGTACAATAGATAATTGTTAATTTAGTACTGTTACAAAAAGCAGTTTGGTATGTCTAAATTTGTTATAGTTCGAAATTATTTTGTTCTGGTTAATAAATAATGGATTGTACTTGTGTACCGAAATGATAACACGAACTAACAAAGCCAATAAAATTACATGTCTAATCATTTCGATAGCGTATCTGCTACGATAGTAAGATATAATTTTTTTATCATTGTACAGGAATATAATACACAAAAAAGATTTAATAATCTTACTGTACCTAAAAATAATAATGGATTTGGATTTAATTTGGTACACCAATAGACTATGTCCGAGATTAGCATACAGGCTACGTCTCCGGAAATGGAAAGCTCTTTCACGTGTGTACAGACGGGAACAAGCCTAGTTATGTATAATACATCTTGTTACTTTGCAGTGACGTGCGCACACCTCTGCCCACTCATTCTCTATGACAGTATGACTAACTTCTTGTAATAAGCGGTACATGGTATTCTGTATGCCAATTTGCATTTCAAAATTTTATGTAAACGTTGTCTTAACACATACCGATAAACGCGAAGAGTTACGTTACGCGCTTGTTTCGTGCGGTGAAAATAACATGTCATCGAGAATAAGAGGGCTGTAGAATTGCCGATTCACATTTTCGCTATCGTCGGCTTCATAGCGAAAATGGACTATTTATGGGTGGTCGTACCGCTTACCATTAGGCGAACGGCATGCTCGTCTCGTCATTCAAAGTAATAAAAAAAACGTGCCAGCATACTGAAGTAGAGATGTATCTTAACACTAGCTTTTGCCCGCGGCTCCGCCCACGTGAATGATTTTTCCCGGGATAAAAAGTAGCCTATGTGTTAATCCAGGACATGATCTACCCGTGTGCCAAATTTCATCCGTTCAGTAGTTTTGGCATGAAAGAGTAACAAACATCCATACATTCTTGCAAACTTTCGCCTTTATAATATTAGTAGGATTAGTCAGCTAATCATTAGCTAATAACAATGCCTCATGTCTACACACTGCAAACTCATGCCGTAAGCACTGAGGCACAGATTTATTGACAGCATTGCTCAGTACTTAGCTAAGAACGTATTTGACTACGGGCCGCGTGTGCCTCACCGTCCGACGGGCAGGTCGTTGACGGTGATCTGCCTCAGGTTCTGCTTGTCGTCGATGATGAACAGGCCACGGAAGGCGATGCCGGTCTCCTCGTTGAGTACGCCGTAGTCTCGCGCGATGCTGTGCGACTTGTCGGCGAGGATCGGGAGGTTCATGGGGCCGAGACCACCTGCAAATACATAGTGGGGTATGAGTACACGATGCAAATTCACAAATAAAATGAAATCATTGATTCGAATCCATAAAATGTATAACGTTACTTAGATTCAGTCAATTTTTACTCTACCACCAGTTCGGAAAGCAGTTTCCACCAGAGAAGAACAGGCAAGAAACTCTAGGGTTGCTCTTTTCAAAATCAATTCAAAGGTACAAATTAGGTACACTGTATAATACAAAACAATATATGTACAACATACAGATTTTTATTTCATTTAGAGCAGTTCATATATTTACTTGCATAATAATAAATATATTCCCAATGCCCATCCGAGCATAATACATTTAGAAAACTAAAATCACCAGCATAATTAATTTAGAAAACTAAACAAAGTTTGTAGATAAAGACAATTCTAAACTTCTTTGGGAAACACTTAAATGAGATGGATGTCAACAGACTAGGCAAGTAGCTGGTATTTTTCTCTATCACGTTTAGCCATATTTTCATCTATACTAATATTATAAAGCTGAAGAGTTTGTTTGTTAGGTTGAACGCGCTAATCTCAGGAACTACAGAACCGATTTTGAAAATTCTTTCACTAATAAGAAGCTACATTATTACTCCTGAGTGCTATCGACTACTTTTTATCCCGGAAAAATCCTTTCAAACGAGCGGAGCCGCAAGCATCACCAAGTTCTTCACATATCACGCTAGAGAATCACCTAGTTCTTTACCTAGGGCTCGTAATAAAAAAATAGTTTCACACGATGATCAACATCCCAAAGATTTTAGGATGCCCTCATAGAAATTGCAAGTGGATGATAGCCTAGTTGGGAATGGAACGGTCTGCCGAGACAATACCCGGAGGTTCAAACCCAAGGCACACACATCTGACTTTTCGAAGTTATGTTTGTATTGTTTATCAATTATCGTTCGCTTTAACGGTGAAGGAAAACATCGCGAGGAAACCTACATGCTTGAGAATTCTCCATAAGAATTTCGAGGGTATGTGAAGTTTGCCAATCCGCACTAAGCCAGCGTGGTGGACTAAGGCCTAAAACCCTCTCACTAGTAGAGGAGGCCCGTGCTCAGCAGTGGGCAGTATATAATACAGGGCTGGTATTAATATTATTACATAGAAATTGACATCACGCTATTAAAATAATAATTAATTATCATTGTATTTCATTTTCTTTTCTTTTTCTTCTCATTATTTATAATTTACACCTGCCTCCGTCTCTCTGCACCACCTTAAGGTCGACTGGGAGAAAATGCTTTTAGGCATTAAGTCCGCCTGTACTATACCATTGTACAAAGTATTAAATAAATAAATAAAAACCTCCAATTAAAACATTTAATCGCTTACCCTGCTTGCGCGGCGTGTTGATCCACGCGAGATGCGTGAAGTGCGAGTCGGTGGACGCGGCGAGCACTTCGCATCCGATCTTGCGGAAGTCGTCAGCACGCTCAGAGAACGCTATGATCTCTGTGGGGCACACGAACGTGCTGCGGGACAACGGAAACAGTTTACTATAAAATAGTATAGAGAAGATAGATGTTTTAATGTAAGTCTTCTTAATGTATTGAAGGTTAATGTAGGTAGATATGGTGAAAATTTAACAAAACAATGCAATAGTTTACGTATAGTACATACATAAACATATACACTCACGCCTGTTATCCCCGAAGGGGTAGGCAGAGGGCAGAGGCGCAACTAGTGCACCCACTTTTCGCCGACATTCCGTCCCATGATGTGATAGGGGGCGAGCCTATCGCCATATCAGGCACAAATTCCAGACTCCGGACTGATACTGAATAGAAAAACTCAATATCACTTTGCCCGACCGGGGATCGAATCTATCGATCGACGCCTATGTTACTCTACAACACTATATTCTTTCTGTATGTGATCGTATCACCCGAAATTAAAAAAAAACATCTGGCACTTTAGGTATAGTCAAATTTAAAATATTACATTAGTTTTAGTTTTTTAAGTGTATGTAAATATTTTCTGAAGAATCTGCTTCTCGCATTAAAGACCTCTTATGAAAGGTTGGACAACACAGAAAACATCACAAAATCATATACAGATACCTTTTTTTACAATAAAATTATTTTTTTCTTATTTACACTATTCTTAATTCAAATTGTAATACATATATGTATATGTGTATGTATATATATGTGTATTAATTCAAATTTATTTTCTGTTTTTAGTTGGATTTTTTATAAAGCGTGTTTTAGTTTATTTTTTAAAGTGTTAAAAAGGACGCCTCCGTTAAGTCGTAACTCAAAAGCAGTTGCTTTTTCCAGTCTAAGTAATGCCGACAATTTTCCACACTATTTAAGCGAGCAACCCACAGTTGGTCAGTCATTTCGATATATATTAGAAAAATCGAATGCTTATTTAAAACCAAACTAGCCACTGTAGTTGTGTATACAAAGTCCAATAGTGTGAAAAAACTTATAATACATACAATTGAAATTCTAACACTACGATCGATTTGTAAAACTTGTTCCCGATTCACTGACACGCTATTGTAACATTAATGAATACCAAATGCCTACTTTTGTATTTAAAATTCCAATTCATGGATAATAACATTAATATGTAATTACAAGGTTGTTTCCATACAAATTCCTATGCCATATTCGAACAAAAAGTATCTTGCGCACAGATCTCACAATTACACCAAATGCAATAAAGATAATTGAAAAACGATAGATGTGGTCTAAAATGTGGACATAACATGGTATTGCGAAGTTTTGTTGATTGCAAAGAAATGTAAAGTGATAATTATGAAGTTTTCTGACAAAAGTGTGCTGAAATAGTTGCAATTAAAATTGAAAGGAAAAGTTTAAAAAATTATAATACATATTTTAAGAGCCTACTTACATACATAAAAAGTCGTGTGGCACTCGGAGACTGCCGCGGTAAAGCTATTACATAAATTCTAATATTTATAACCTCTTTGAACAGATATAAAATAAAATATCCATCGATAGATGGCAAAAATAAAAAGAATTATGAAAGACGGGCTCAATGGACTAGTATCCAGTGCCGTAATGTTTAAATAAAATTTAAAATTCAAACTTAGAATCACGTCAGCCCGCCGCGTTTGATTGACATCATTTCGATACGTTTCACTAACTGGAAGAATTTTTAAATACACGGTAATTTCGACCTTTTGTCGTTTAACATTCAGCTTATATCCTATTACATATTTTATTCTTATAAGACTGCGATATTAGATTTAGTTATGGAATTTTACACTCTACATGGTTGTGATAGAGTTGAAAATAAAATATCACCGCTGTGCCGATCGGAGTGATAGATTTTTTCGTTACGGAATTTCTGGATTCGGTCTCCACGCTCAAGGCCCGCGATAGAAGCTTTGCAATGAAAAAAAAATGAAAAATGAAATCCCTCCTAGCCAGTTTCGGCCACGGCGGCCAATCTCAACGGAGATCAGCCAGGTACGCAGGAGATATTATAGTGCACAAGTGTGTGCGCAATACACAGGTGCACTCGCTATTCCTTCACTCTCATAGTCCGGTGAGACGGCAATCCGACATGACCGGAGAGAGATCAGGCGCAGGACCAACGGCTTTACGTGCTTTCCGAGGCACGGGGGTATCACACCGCCAACTTCCTGACTCCGAGCTGCGACTGAGTAAATTTTAAGATGGAAAAACCCAGTCACAATTTTTTTTGGCTCGACCCGGGATTCGAACCCAGGACCTCAGCGCGCAAATCGTACTCGTAATGCGTACGCAATACCACTACGCCACCGAGGCAGTCGCTTTGCAATAGCTTACTAACAACCCAACAATTGTATCTAGTGCTTAGTTTATTTTCTCTGTAGTATAAAATGAAATATGCAATTACCCAATTTTTTGGTAGATCCTCAAATTATGTTCTCATTTCAACTCAGAATTACTAGTACCAACGATACAACAAAACCATCTTTCCAAAATCCTCGATAACCCCATTGGGTATGTAAGGAAATGTTCCGTTGTGGTTGATGCGACCATGACGTCTCCTGTCATTAAGCGGAATATACCTCCTTACAAAGATGCAAACACGACAACCAACAAATTGTTCATGTAAATGCAAATAATGACAAAATAAATACCTAAATGCTTTTCAAATAACATGATGCATTGATAGGTCTCATGAAAGAAATAATTCCATTTATGCATCATGTTGAAGCTAACAATGTATTTATGGCTGCAAATGTACACATAACCAACAAAACGACTGTCATACAATCTATATATACAAAAGCACCAAAGAAATGGATGACCTTAAAACTAGACATCGAATAACTTTCTAAAATCGCTCCAGCTCCATCACGATTACAGAGTACAAAAACATTAGCGAGTGCTCATACGTTCATTCTAGAAACTTCGTTTGTTATCTTACTTACGGTCTCAGCGATAAAATGAAATTACCAATCGTGATACAGCATCAGCGATTGTAGTAAGTAAGATTGGTTGAAGATTTCTGAATTGTACTCGAGAACAGAAGCGTTTAGCTGCAAACGGAGAGGACTGGTGTGGGCTCATAACGGTAGTACACTCACTTCTTGGAACCTTTATTAGAGGCCAGCCTAGGGACACAGTTGCTAAGCCAACAGGGCCTCGGGGTCGGTTTGCCGACGTCCGGCCCTCCAGTTAACTTAGCATGAGCGGTCACCCATCCACAGTTGGCATGCTCTAACCGTAGCTTATTCCTACGATACGATTCCCAATCATAATTCCAATAATGAGGATGTTGACTATGAGTTTAAATAAATATATAAAATACTATAATAATTAATAACACCATGGTTTTGCAGTTCATTATTAGATAAATCTAGAATTATTTTAACAGTCACAATAATTCAAGCAGTGGGTAGTAATAATACAGGGCTGGTATTGTATTAGTGATGTGATTAATGGTTAAAAATTATTAATGGTTAATAGTTAAACATTAAAAAAAAATAACGTGTTAAATTAATAGTTAAGTTATAACGGTCAAGAAGTAAGGAGTTACGTGAAAGCATTAGCGATAACATGTTCAACACGTCTCTTGCGTCGTTTATTTTAATTAAGAAATTCACAATGGCGGCCACTTTTTTCAATTCTAACATTGGATCCGTCTTTTGTACCTACAGGCCTACCCAGATATCGATTTTGAGGTCGATAGGCCTTAAAACAAAGAAATTCAAAATGGCAGCCACTTTTTTCAATTCTAACATTGGATCCGTCTTTTGTACCTACAGGCCTGCCCAGATATCGATTTTGAGGTGGATTGGCCTTAAAACAAAGAAATTCAAAATGGCGGCCACTTTTTTAAATTCTAACATTGGATCCGTCTTTTGTACCTACAGGCCTACCCAGATATCGATTTTGAGGTCGATAGGCCTTAAAACAAAGAAATTCAAAATGGCGGCCACTTTTTTCAATTCTAACATTGGATCCGTCTTTTGTACCTACAGGCCTGCCCAGATATCGATTTTGAGGTGGATTGGCCTTAAAACAAAGAAATTCAAAATGGCGGCCACTTTTTTCAATTCTAACATTGGATCCGTCTTTTGTACCTACAGGCCTACCCAGATATCGATTTTGAGGTCGATAGGCCTTAAAACAAAGAAATTCAAAATGGCGGCCACTTTTTTCAATTCTAACATTGGATCCGTCTTTTGTACCTACAGGCCTGCCCAGATATCGATTTTGAGGTGGATTGGCCTTAAAACAAAGAAATTCAAAATGGCGGCCACTTTTTTCCATTCCGACATTGGAATGTTCTTTGGTAACTTAAGTTATACTCAGATGTCGAATTTGAGGTCGATTGGCCTTAAAACAAAGAAAATCAAAATGGCGGCCACTTTTTTCAATTCTAACATTGGATCCGTCTTCTGTACCTACAGGCCTGCCCAGATATCGATTTTGTGGTCGATAGGCCTTAAAACAAAGAAATTCAAAATGGCGGCCACTTTTTTCAATTCTAACATTGGATCCGTCTTTTGTACCTACAGGCCTACCCAGATATCGATTTTGAGGTCGATAGGCCTTAAAACAAAGAAATTCAAAATGGCGGCCACTTTTTTCCATTCCGACATTGGAATGTTCTTTGGTAACTAAAGTTATACTCAGATGTCGAATTTGAAGTCAATTGGCTTTAAAACAAAGGAATTCAAAATGGCGGCCACTTTTTTCAATTCTAACATTGGATCCGTCTTTTGTACCTACAGGCCTGCCCAGATATCGATTTTGAGGTCGATAGGCTTTAATACAAAGAAATTCAAAATGGCGGCCATTTTTTTCTATTCCGACATTGGAATGTTCTTTGGTAACTAGAGTTAAACACAGATACCGATTTTGAGGTCAATTGGCCTTAAAACAAAGAAATTCAAAATGGCGGCCACTTTTTTCAATTCTGACATTGGATCAGTCTTTGGTAATTAAAGTTATACCCACATACCGATTTTGAGGTCAATTGACCTTAAAACAAAGAAATTCAAAATGGCGGCCACTTTTATCAATTCTGACGTTATCTAAATAAAATTATTTTCGCAATCATTGCAAGTGGCGATTTTATTGTTCACAAATCACGACAAGGCATAATTTAAGTCTTAGCTAAAGAAAAAATATAATTTTTGTGCTTATTAGTAGTATTAATTTCGTTTAACAAATAACCTATAGAGGCGTTATTAGCATTTTTCTATGATTAACAGTTATCAAGTTTAGTTGATTAATAAATTAACGGATGGCATTAACTGCCTCCGCAGTCCGTTCATTAGTTTAAACGTTTAATGAATATTGCAATAGTAGTTAATAGAATTAACAGCTATTTTTTTATAATGAGTTAAATTAACAGTTATAACGTTTAATGATCACCTCTATATTGTATGGAATAACTCAAGCTGTCATTTAAGTGTATAAATATCAGTTATGTAAACAGACAGAAAAATTCGTTGTAAATGTAGATTTATCCAACAACCAGTCTGTTTTATTATTTTCCTTATTTGAATTCTGATTAAATGTTCACGAAAGTCAATAGATAAAGTAAAGTGTAGGTACATTAGTCAACATCCCTATTAAAATTCATCGACAATAATACATTTTGAATTCATTAACTTTATTTATTGCCAATAACAGCATATTAATTTCAATGGAGCTAACCGGATTCATTAGCTTCTACGAAATACAAAAACTACCATATTAGTATGAATCAATGCTTGTTACATGATATGGTGCAATTGAATTAGTCTCACCACCGCTAAAGCGTATATAAGTTGGTACTCACAAATCAAGAGGGTAGAAGAACAGCACAACGTATTTTCCCTTGAAGTCGGAGAGGGCGATGTCCTTGAACTCTCCGTTGACCACGGCGGTGGTCTTGAATTGGGGGGCGGGCTTGGCGATCTGCAAAGGCATCTTATTGAAACTGCAAAGGATAAAAAGTAACATTAATAATAAGCTACATAGGCTTGCATGATAAAAACGAAAGTGCCGGTAATAATATAATTGATTGCTCCATAAAGTGTCGGGTTAGTAGTAATACATACCTAATTTACAAGTTCCTAAAAATAATATAAATTTAATATCATATAATATAATAAAAAAATTACATTTACAATATTTTATATTTCCGGAGTTCGTTTTCTCTGAACACGATATAAAGTGGTAACCATATCGGAATTTATGGATGTCTATCGTGTTAACAATGTCAATGATAAGATCTAGTAAATTTAATTGTATCAATATTACTGTACTATCCATACCCATTATCGAGAAACGAGATATGCGTGAGGTTTTACCATATTTTTGAACTACAAATAAATACGCGAAAGTATAAAATCGTCTTCTCACAAGATCCATATAATAAATCACGAGTGGTAGGATCTACAAGGGACTTTTATTTCCAAAAAATCACGAGGCCCAGATTCGAGAAGTATTTGAAAATGACAAAGGACAAACATTGATCACGGTACGATGAATTATCTCCTAATAGCTTCATAGACGGTGTTGTCATGACGTCTGTTCAAAAACCTAATAGTCACTCGAAGGCTAGATTAGCCGCGCACGGTTGAAACTGTATTGCTAATGATGTGGTTATTTTCGTCCAGGAACTGTATTCACTCATTTAGAATTAAAGGCATACTCACGCCTTTTATCCCCGAAGGGGTAGACAGAGGCGCAACTAGTGCACCCACTTTTCGCCGTGCGTATTCCGTCCTATGATGTAATAGGGGGCGAGCCTATCGCCATATCGGGCGCAAATTGCAGACTCCGCGCTGATACTGATTAGAAAAACCCAATATCACTTTGCCGACTCGGGGATCGAACCCGAGACCTCAGATTTGTAGTCGTACCGTAATACAACTACACCACCGAGGCAGTCGTAGGTCGATTTTAAACTGCCTATATTCCATTTCAAAATCAACCCGCCCTTATTCGAAAACCTTTAAGAATTAATTATACATACTAAGTACATTTACGTTATAGCTTTACAAAAAAAAAACACTTGTGTCAAATTTAATTTATAATTACGGTCAATAGTCAATTCGGGTGTCATTTTTATTTTAAATGTCCCATTCAGCGTCCGGTCAGCCACGCCTAATATCAATGTAACTGACATGAAGTGCAATGAACTTACGGACAAAACTCGCACAGAAAAATTTGGAAATCATACAAATATTTCTTTCTATGTGCAAGAACTAACATGTAGGTTATACAGAGTTCGGTCATCACCATTTTCAAAATAATGGAAGGAAAGCAAAATAAACACAAGACAAATATGTAGTTTTACCTCCTTTGGAGAGGATTTTAACGACACTTCATCACGTCAAACGTGTGTGCATGTCAAGATAAGGTCAAATGATAACTTTAAAAGAGCCGATGCCATTGACAGCTAGAGTACCAAAATCTATTGGATCAAAAATGTGTGATCTTTTGACAAACGAGTGTGCAATTCTATCCTTGTTTAAATCGATATTGTGGTAGAGAGATGTGCATCCTAAAGCTATGGCTACACGTTTTAGTTGAGATAGCTGTTTTGAAAACTCAAATTAATATTTGGACAAGAGTATGGAATAGCCATGAAAGTAAAATTTTTATTTTTGATGACAGTAATGATTATATTGCTGTAATAATACAATATACATGCCGAATACTCTCTCTTTTATTAAAGTGTCGATCATTATGGGAGACTTACATACATCCAAGAGTCAAGACAGACAAGAGTTCGTCGGGGTGGGTACCACCGCAATGTCTATTTCAACCCCCAAGCAGCAGTGAGCATGCACTGTTGTATTTCGGTTTGAAGGACATTGTAGCCAGTGTAACTACTGGACGTAATGGGACTTAACATCTTATGTCTCAGGATGACGAGCGCAGTGGAATGCCACACAATACTTTGTAACTAAAGGTGCTGGATGGTGTTGCTAATGTTTATGTGTGGTCGTATCGCTTACAATCAGGCGAACGGAATACTCGTCTCGTCATTCAATACCATAAAAAAAGTCTAAAGAACAATGAAGAAAGACCTTTTCCAGGTACAGGTTAACTCTCAGGAAAAACAAAGCCGAGATGTGGTGATATCATTTGACTACAGTTGTTTTTCGCATCGTTAGCAGGTAATGAGAGAGTCATATAAAGGCAACTTTAACGGAAATTATAATAAGCAATTATGTATTTTAATGACTATTTTTTTCGACATACTTCCGGTACATTCATTCGGTTTTTCGTTCAGAAATCGTTATTTCCGGTTCTTCATTATGCTGATTCAATTAAATTGGGTCCGTTTTCTATTGTCCCACAGCTAAAAAGTATATTGCAAATTATAAACGTTTCGGTTCATATCAATATTTGCAAGACATGTTTGGTCACGGAAATATTTTACGACGTAACATGCGTCAGAGTTCAATATTTTATCATTCGCAAGGTCGAGGTCTAAGGCCCCGTTTTTTCAACTGCAGTTATGTTTTTGTCAGGGTCTTATTAAGCTGGACGCGCTCGCAGCACCTGGAGCACTAGAAGCTCTACAAGTGCGTCCAGCTTAATAAGACCCGAAGAAAAGGATAACCACAGTTGAAAAAACAGGCTAATGTCCCGACGTCAATTATACACAATAAATCCCCATTTATTATTAAACTGCGTACTAAAAATACACGGTATATGTACAAAGTAATTAAATCCTTCAGTAAAGGAATCTAAATAGTTCTAGTACTAATGATTCAACATAGGTTCTTTACAACCAGCTGTAATATAAGGAAATGGTAGATTCCAATCGCCATCTTTAGGTTTATCTCTAAGAGGCTCGAAACAGCGTCAAAATAGATTTGGTAATTATTAAAGAACTAATACGAAAGAACTACAAAACCCATATGTATGTGCAATACTACCTACATAAAACTGGTCTAACCTAACACGTCTCTCCATTATTCCAGCGATATGATGGTATGGAATCGGGTGCACATCATAGTGGATCGTAGCGGTCGTCTTCCACAGAGTGACCAGCAGGTGACCGTCCCCATTGTACAAGTAATCGGTAAGAGTGCTAAATGTTTGCATGTTCTTTAGTATCGCTTCCAGGTTTTGCAATCTGAGAATCAATTTTGTTTATGTAGGTTTTTTCTGGGTTCCTTACGTGTGAGTTAGAATTGCTCGAGTTAGTTACTGCAACGCAGTTATTCGGATCAATAGACCGAATAATTGGAAGTTTCTGAAATTTTGGGTCAGTAGTATTACCTCCCATTCTAGTCACAATATATTTGCATATTGTTACTAGCTTTATCAATCAATCGCATGATGCAAATTGTTCATTACTCGGTACATTGTAATATACATCACGGACATTTCAGTCACGTCAGCTTTCCATATGGTCCGTGGGCCAGTGACAGATTTCGATGACCAACTTTCTCTCAAACGATAATTGGTGAGATGCATCAGAGACGTGTATCATAAAGCCTCGTGAACGTCAGCTTCGGCTCCGTGGGTGCCATGAGCGGTGGTGGCCTCCCAAAGATGTAGAAAAAAAAATATTATTCAGTCATTTCCTCCCAACTAAGAATCATTTTAAATTGTAGCTAACCCGATACCTTGAAGAAAAAAAATAATCAGCTGACTGTAACTTGGGGCATTATGCGTCAGCTGGTCAATCAAACATGTAAAAAAAATATATAATTTCAGTAATTTCCTCTCAACTTCAAATTTACCTGATGATAGCTTATACGCAACTATGAATAAATATATATGTCAGCTGTCTGTATGCCGGGGCAAAAACCGTCAGCTGATGCCTCGCAAGTTATAACGCAGGTGTTAGGCGAGAGCTTCTATTACATAATTACATGCATCAGCTGACAATGTTTCCCTCGAGTTACTGATAGTAGATTCTCTTTGTTAATTACATCATTGTATTATCAATCTATACATGTAAAATGCTTTGTCCTGAATGACTGACTGACGGTTAAACGCACAGCCCGAACCTCTGACCGTAGAGACCTGAAACTTGCAGGGGATGTTCCTTGTATGACTCGATGTAGGCATGCAACACTTTTCTAACCCTTAGATTAGAAACGTGTTGCAAAGGTGGTACCTGCAGTAGGTTTTGTTAATCTGAAAAGTCTTCTGCTGACCGCTTTATCTTACTCCGGAGAGTACAATAAACAATAAATTCATAATCACTGTTCTTAATATTTCTTCAGTTATTTAATTATATACGTATTAGTCGTAAAGTATTTATACATTTCATTGGAAAACTCATATCTGAGCGTAAAGTCAAACATTTAAGATACATTATATCTTCCCAGATGAAAATTTATAAGCTGACTAGCTTTTACCCGCAGCCTCGGTCGTACGAAAGAGTTTTTTTCTTTGATAAAGGTCCCACTTATACATTTTCACGGGATAAGAAGTAACCTAAAATTTTCCAGTTTCCCAGATGCTCGAATTATCTCCATACCAAATTTAATCAAAATCCGTTTGATAGTCTTTGAGTTTATCGCGTACAATCTTATTACCCCATTAGGGGTTGAATTACGCAAAATCCCGTCTTAGTGAGCTCCAACATCCTAAAAGGAACCTCCACAAAATTTAAGACTCTTAGCACGTGTAGTTTCTCAGATTTCGTGATGAGTGAGTTAATGACCTTTCGTTTTTATACATATTATATATTACGGGACGAATTTCAATAAAACACGAAACACGTCTTCTATCAGTTCTGTTAAAAATAAGTTTAAGCAATATTTGAAGTAGGTTGGACCAAGGAATCACGTTGGCCCATACAAACTTTGCCCCCTTTTTCACCTTCTTAGGGGTAGACTTTCGGAAAATTCAATCTCATTAGATGCCTATGGCATACAAAGAATACACCCTGCAAGTTTCAGGTCTCTACGGTCAGAGGTTTAGGCTGTGCGTTTAACCGCCAGTCAGTCATTCAGGACAAAGCATTTTACATGTATAGATTGATAATACAATGCTGTAATTAATAAAGAGAATCTACTATCAGTAACTGGAGGGAAACATTGTCAGCTGATGCATGTAATTATGTAATAGAAGCTCTCGCCTAACACCTGCGTTATAACTTTCAAGGCATCAGCTGACGGTTTTTGCCCCAGCATACAGCCAGCTGACATATATATTTTTTCATAGTTGCGTATAAGCTATCATCAGGTAAATTTGAAGTTGAGAGGAAATTACTGAAATTATATATTTTTTTTACATGTTTGATTGACCAGCTGACGCATAATGCCCCAAGTTACAGTCAGCTGATTATTTTTTTTCTTCAAGGTATCGGGTTAGCTACAATTTAAAATGATTCTTAGTTGGGAGGAAATGACTGAATAATATTTTTTTTTCTACATCTTTGGGAGGCTACCACCGCTCATGGCACTAGAGGTGATCATTAAACGTTATAACTGTTAATTTAACTCATTATAAAAAAATAGCTGTTAATTCTATTAACTACTATTGCAATATTCATTAAACGTTTAAACTTATGAACGGACTGCGGAGGCAGTTAATGCCATCTGTTAATTTATCATTCAACTAAACTTGATAACTGTTAATCATAGAAAAATGCTAATAACGCCTCTATAGGTTATTCATTAAATGAAATTTAATACTACTAATAAGCACAAAAATGATATTTTTTCTTTAGCTAAGACTTAAATTATGCCTTGTCGTGATTTGTGAACAATAAAATCGCCACTTGCAATGATTGCGAAAATAATTTTATTCAGGTAACGTCAGAATTGATAAAAGTGGCCGCCATTTTGAATTTCTTTGTTTTAAGGTCAATTGAGCTCAAAATCGGTACGTGGGTATAACTTTAATTACCAAAGACTGATCCAATGTCAGAATTGAAAAAAGTGGCCGCCATTTTGAATTTCTTTGTTTTAAGGCCAATTGACCTCAAAATCGGTATCTAGATATAACTTTAGTTACCAAAGACTGATCCAATGTCGGAATCGAAAAAAGTGGCCGCCATTTTGAATTTCTTTGTTTTAAGGCCAATCGACCTCAAAATCGATATCTGGGCAGGCCTGTAGGTACAAAAGACGGATCCAATGTTAGAATTGAAAAAAGTGGCCGCCATTTTGAATTTCTTTGTTTTAAGGCCAATCGATCTCAAAATCGATATCTGGGCAGGCCTGTAGGTACAAAAGACGGATCCAATGTTAGAATTGAAAAAAGTGGCCGCCATTTTGATTTTTTTTGTTTTAAGGCCAAACCATCTCAAAATTGATATCTGGGCAGGCCTTTAGATACAAAAGACTGATCCAATGTTAGAATTGAAAAAAGTGGCCGCCATTTTGAATTTCTTTGTTTTAAGGCCAATTGATCTCAAAATCGATATCTGGGCAGGCCTTTAGATACAAAAGACGGATCCAATGTTAGAATTGAAAAAAGTGGCCGCCATTTTGAATTTCTATATTTTAAGGCCAATTGACTTCAAAATCGGTATCTGGGTAAAACTTTAATTACTAAAAAATGATCCAATGTCGGAATTGAAAAAGTGGCCGCCATTTTGAATTTCTTTGTTTTAAGTCCAATCGACTTCAAAATTGATATCTGGGCATGGCTTTAGGTACAAAAGACGGATCCAATGTTAGAATTGAAAAAAGTGGCCGCCATTTTGAATTCCTTTGTTTTAAGGCCAATTGACCTCAAATTCGACATCTGAGTATAACTCTAGTTACCAAAGAACGTTCCAATGTCGGAATGGAAAAAAGTGGCCGCCATTTTGAATTTCTTTGTTTTAAGGCCTATCGTCCTCAAAATCGATATCTGGGCAGGCCTGTAGGTACAAAAGACGGATCCAATGTTAGAATTGAAAAAAGTGGCCGCCATTTTGAATTTCTTTGTTTTAAGGCCAATTGACCTCAAAATCGATACTGGGCATGACATTGATAGTAAAAGTCATATTTAATGTTAGACTTAAGAAAAGTGGTCACCATTTTGAACTTCTTTGTTTTAAGAATGATTGGATTTAAGATAGATATTTGGGCTTGTCTTTAGACAAATAGAATAAATCGAGGTTGGAATTTCAAGAACTGCATTCCATGTTAAATGTTCTTGTTTTAAGGGCTATTGGTTTTAAAATCAAACTCCGCTGGACATGGCCACAAACTATAGTAGGTTATAGAACTTTTAAATAATATGGCCACCATCAATGCTTATTCAATTCTCTTCAATAACAATATCGCAGGTTTGTTATGTCGCAAAATAAAGAATTGAAGAACAAAGAAGTGGCCCGTGGCAGCAAACAGCAAATAAAGTAAATTCTTCTGTGAAAGCATCAAAATCGGTTAAAAATCAGGGAGTCGCTAACAATTCAACTATTGCTATAAAAATAATTAGCCGCGTAGTAGAAATTATCTTACTATATTTTTCTTCCCCCACATCGTTATGCCCTGTTGGTTGACCATTCAATTAATGTATCTTTTTTTTATTTACCCCCCTTCACCAGACTTAAAAGGCTACTCACGTTGATTATCTTATTAATTTTTTAAAGTATTTAATTTTGATGTGACTGCGTATTTAAATTGTTAAATTAGTAAAATTACAACCTCGATTTATTCTATTTGGTTAAAGACAAGGCCAAATATCTATCTTAAATCCAATCAGTCTTAAAACAAAGAAGTTCAAAATGGTGACCACTTTTCTTGAGTCTACCATTAGATCTGTTTTTTTACTAACGATGGCATGCCCAAGTATCCATTTTGACGTCAATTGTTCTTAACCTCTTGCGTACATAGCGCTGGCCACACTGGCGCAAGCGCAATTTTTCGCGTGTCTGTCAACACGCGAAAATCGACCTACACGCACACACATAAGGCGCGTCAACACGCACACATATCGAGTTTGACAAGCTGTCAGACCGGCCCGATTGGGCCGGTCGGGGCTCGAGAGGTTAAAACAAATAAATTCGATATGGTGGCCACTTTTTTCAATTCTAACATTGGATCCGCCTTTTGTACCTAAAGCCATGACCAAATATCGATTTTGAGGTCGATTGGCCTTAAAACAAAGAAATTCAAAATGGCGGCCACTTTTTTCAATTCTAACATTGGATCCGTCTTTTGTACCTACAGGCCTGCCCAGATATCGATTTTGAGGTCGATAGGCCTTAAAACAAAGAAATTCAAAATGGCGGCCACTTTTTTCCATTCTAACATTAGATCCGTCTTTTGTACCTACAGGCCTGCCCAGATATCGATTTTGAGGTCGATAGGCCTTAAAACAAAGAAATTCAAAATGGCGGCCACTTTTTTCCATTCCGACATTGGAATGTTCTTTGGTAACTAAAGTTATACTCAGATGTCGAATTTGAGGTCAATTGGCCTTAAAACAAAGGAATTCAAAATGGCGGCCACTTTTTTCAATTCTAACATTGGATCCGTCTTTTGTACCTACAGGCCTGCCCAGATATCGATTTTGAGGTCGATAGTCCTTAAAACAAAGAAATTCAAAATGGCGGCCACTTTTTTCAATTCTAACATTGGATCCGTCTTTTGTACCTACAGGCCTGCCCAGATATCGATTTTGAGGTCGATAGGCCTTAAAACAAAGAAATTCAAAATGGCGGCCACTTTTTTCCATTCCGACATTGGAATGTTCTTTGGTAACTAAAGTTATACTCAGATGTCGAATTTGAAGTCAATTGGCTTTAAAACAAAGGAATTCAAAATGGCGGCCACTTTTTTCAATTCTAACATTGGATCCGTCTTTTGTACCTACAGGCCTGCCCAGATATCGATTTTGAGGTCGATAGTCCTTAAAACAAAGAAATTCAAAATGGCGGCCACTTTTTTCAATTCTAACATTGGATCCGTCTTTTGTACCTACAGGCCTGCCCAGATATCGATTTTGAGGTCGATAGGCCTTAAAACAAAGAAATTCAAAATGGCGGCCACTTTTTTCCATTCCGACATTGGAATGTTCTTTGGTAACTAAAGTTATACTCAGATGTCGAATTTGAAGTCAATTGGCTTTAAAACAAAGGAATTCAAAATGGCGGCCACTTTTTTCAATTCTAACATTGGATCCGTCTTTTGTACCTACAGGCCTGCCCAGATATCGATTTTGAGGTCGATAGTCCTTAAAACAAAGAAATTCAAAATGGCGGCCACTTTTTTCAATTCTAACATTGGATCCGTCTTTTGTACCTACAGGCCTGCCCAGATATCGATTTTGAGGTCGATAGGCCTTCAAACAAAGAAATTCAAAATGGCGGCCACTTTTTTCCATTCCGACATTGGAATGTTCTTTGGTAACTAAAGTTATACTCAGATGTCGAATTTCAGGTCAATTGGCCTTAAAACAAAGGAATTCAAAATGGCGGCCACTTTTTTCAATTCTAACATTGGATCCGTCTTTTGTACCTAAACGCCTGCCCAGATATCAATTTTGAAGTCGATTGGACTTAAAACAAAGAAATTCAAAATGGCGGCCACTTTTTTCAATTCCGACATTGGATCAGTTTTTAGTAATTAAAGTTTTACCCAGATATCGATTTTGAAGTCAATTGGACTTAAAACATAGAAATTCAAAATGGCGGCCGTGTATACCAATTCTAACATTGGTTCTGAATACTATAGTGCTAATGTCCATAATAAATAAATAAATAAGTAATATAAAGATACATACTAACATAATTTTAAGGTGTAAAAAATTTAACAGTCATTACACCTCAAAGCAGATTTTTTCAATTGTATGAACGGCACGCAAGCGTCATTTACACAAATGTTCATGAACACGTAATAATTAGAAAGTGTTTATTTCGATGTGACTGTTTTTGTGAAAAAAAATTAACCTGTTGGTTATTGGTTCAATGTTAAAAAAATTAACATAATTAAAATAACGACGCAAGACACGTGTTGAACATGTTATCGCTAATGCTTTTCACGTAACTCCTTACTTCTTGACCGTTATAACTTAACTATTAATTTAACACGTTATTTTTTTTTTATGTTTAACTATTAACCATTAATAATTTTTAACCATTAATCACATCACTACATGGCACCCACGGAGCCGAAGCTGACGTTCACGAGGCTTTATGATACACGTCTCTGATGCACCTCACCAATTATCGTTCGGGAGAAAATGACTGACGAAATTTTGCACTGGCCCACGGTCTAATATAGGTACATAGTATAATCATTATGGTGTCAGGTTACGTTGACAACTGTCACAGCATCTCAGTAGCTTGGACAATGTAGCTAGTCTATTAGCGCTGAGTAAAAATTGAGACGTTCCAATGATGCCCATGAGCTCATTTCCATTGTTGGTATTAACATGGGTTCAAAATTTAAAAACCTGAATATACCAAGTAATATCTCCTCTATCTATCTTTTTGGACAACTGAACATACATACATACATACATATACACTCACGCCTGTTATCCCCGAAGGGGTAGGCAGAGGCGCAGCTAGTGCACCCACTTTTCGCCGTCTTTCCGTCCCATGATGTGATAGGGGGCGAGCCTATCGCCACATCGGGCACAAATTCCAGACTCCGGGCTGATACTGAATAGAAAAACTCAATACAACACAACTTGGACAACTGAAGTCATCAAAATTTATAATATTGTATTTGGAAATACATGGGCATGAAATTTTTCAACGGATGTTGAATACAATTTGAATGCTCTCTCACAATGGTCGTGAGAAATATGCTACAGAACAGGTTTTAAACAATGTACTGTTACCGGCAGCTTGAGTATGTTGATGCTAGATATCTCTGGTGTATTTAAAAGTGTTTTTCCATTTTGATTTCCCAGGCTAATTTAAAAAAAATACTAAATAAACTTAGAGACGTCTGGTAACAAGGTAGAAGACAATTTAGAATAATAAATTTTTAGTTTTAAAAACGTTACCAAACCTGTTTGAGAAATAAGTAAGAATGTTGTAATGAATAATATTATCGACGGAAATCAATTACATTATATTACTATCTCAAGGTAATTAATTTTTTTAATCAATTTTCCAGCCGAACGTGCGTAAATAATGATAAGAGTACGTTCGCGAACTTGATAACTGCTGGACCGTCGGCCTTGACATGTTTCAACGTATTGATAAATAAGTATGCGTACACCGTGAGTAGTATTTTTGTGTTGAGGGAAACCTCACGAATACTTCGAGACTTATTACTTCTTTAAATTACCTAGGGATGTTATTCTGGAAAAGTATTGTCATCGTTCAAAATGCACTTTTAATTTGTTACGATAATATAGATTCTCCATGAGATTTTATTACGTCAATACGGTCTTACTTAACAAAATCCTGATGATACTTTTTGACAGACAACACAATCTTAGGTAATGCCTGTAGAACCAGATTCTAGAAGCATGAAATTATGCCTTGGATTTTTTTACATAATAATAGCAATATACTAAGACATAACTTTGAATTCATATCTAAAGGGGTTACTGAGATAATAATCCATTTTATGAATCAGTTATTCAGAAATCCACATGGTCACAATGAATTAGCGTCCACGAGCTATACGTTATTTCAAACACTCGGGGAACTTGTTCTGACCCCATAGACCAAGAACCTCGTCCACCTTGAGACTAATCATAGGACATGTTACTGAAGGATCCGTGGCCTTGATAAAAGAGGGACTAGCTCAGATCTTAAATTTAAGTAACTTTATTTAGTCGTGCATTCTGGAATATATCAGAATGCTAGAGATAGCCAACAGTGATAGTGATAGTGATGATAGAATCTTTTAGTAAAACAACATTATGAAAAATGACGTGTAAAAGTGCCCTTAGGGGCCGAATTACTGAATAAATGATTTGAATTAATAAAATCCCAAATAATAATCAAATCCCAGGGGATATAATAACCTGAAAACATTTCTATCTATTATACTAAATAAGTAAACGCATTTGCACCAAAGGGCAAAAGCTATCTATTTCGAAGTCTTATATAACGATCGATAACAATTACAACAATAATGTTTAACCATTCTTCGTGGAAATTCCAAGACAAATTAACTTCAGAAGTAGATATCGATAGCGTGATGACGTCACTGCCTCCAGCCATTATAAATAAAATATTAAGTGATACTTCTCTACCGCAATATCCTTAACCATAAATCAATATGAAAACATAATATACTGAATGTAATCAAGATATTGATTGTTAACACACACAGTCAGACACATAGTAGCTGATCAAATTCTAAATTTCAAATCTCTTCTACGCGTTAAGTTTAATTGAACCATTTTTTTTTCTTCGTAAGGTAATCGCCTTTATGTTATTTGTGTGAAGAGAAAACAAAATTTGCTAAGAACACGAAAGTATAGACGCAGTTTAAAGTTTTGAATTTGTCAGCTACTTATGTGGTTGAGTGTACCAATAGGATGTAACAATTTAACATAATTGGCCCATTGTAACAAAATTCAGCTTGGAAGCAAATTTTAACGAACCTCAGATCTTATGTCGTATAATTTCTTTCCAAACTGTATTAAATACTTTGAATAAATATTTAACAAGCTATGAAACTATACTGTATAATCTATACTAATATTATAAAGAGGAAAAGTTAGAGAGTTCGTTTCTAGGTTTGTAGGGGCTAATCTCTCAAACTACTGAACCGATTTGGAAAATTCTTTGGCATTAGCCGTCTTCCTATTAAGGAAGCCAAATTCCCTCAGGCTACATTTTATCCCGAGAAAATGTAAAGCGAATTTTGTATCCCAGAATGATTTTTTACGCTGGCGAAGCCGAAGGAAAATAGCTAGTATGTTATAAAAAAAGAAAACAGCCTACCGTAAGCACAGCTCGGCACTTAAAAAAACACAAATATTTCCTGTCATCCGCCTGTAGCCTCACGGAACTATTTGAATAACCCACAAAGGAATTATGCGCACGCGCACACTTAACATTCATACACATCTATAACTGTATTGCGTCATATCAATTGGTGTAGTGCCGTTAAGCTGTACAATTTTGTAGTACAATAAACAGATACCGTACGTTACTAGCCACGATAACATTATATTTTTTTATGCCAGCACGGCCAAACCTGGCAAGAGTACACTACAAATATAAGGTCAAATAATAAGAAATTCCGTTTTTTATGGTAGCCCGAATTATCTCAGCCTGAATCTAATCCACCGAAGAACATACACGAGTATAGTTTGCGAAAAGAATTCCATTTAAATTGTGACGAATGAGCGAATAAATATTGGAAAATATTTCAGAATTAAAACAACCTTAATAAAATCTCAATGTGGGATTAAAAGTTTTCTTTTTAACACGCTTTTATTATTTGTTTGATTACACAAGTATGAATATTATGTCGTCATTCGCCAACATAAAACCAGCTGTGTAAAAAACTACTGCATCTAATTATTTACGGGCAATTTGCCTCTTCATGAGTAATTTTGATGTTCTCGAATGTTATACGATAGTCTTATAGATACGACCGTGACTCGAACACAGAACATGTGCTTAACAGTAATTATAGAGTTATTGGAGCCTAGCTCTTCAGATGTCGTCTATTAGGCATAGGTTTATGGAGTTATATTTTCTATAAAATCTAATGTATTGAGGAAATCTCCATCCAAATGTAGAAAATACAATGAAACACTGCATTGTGCGTTCCATGGGAAACTCATTTACCTAGTTTCCAGATAGAATTAAAAGTGGAAATAATTCTTAAAAACGTCTGTTTCCAAAACGAAAAATTAGGGACTCTGACACGATTTTATTACGCACAATTTTAAACATTACATTCCAGAATTTAATTAATAGTATACGCCGAATTTTGGCTACAGAAAAGTACGTCTCATTAGTAACCTACAATGTTAATTACGAAATTGAATCTTAATTTAATTTAACTATGTACTTTATTAATTATAATATTTCACAACAACCTGTCCCTCTTACAGCAAGCAATAGCGTTTCAGGGCTGATGTCATAAATGACGTGGCGAGACTGATTTATTGTCTAAGTTGCCACATTAGATTCATGGCGGTTATGTGTACGCATACGGAGTACAGTACAAACGGATATCTTTTCACTCTTAAAGTACACATCTATGTAACAGTTCCTGCCTAATACTTATTAGAAAATGTTTGTATTTAACATATATTTTAGCAGAATTTCGGTTCATTTTTAAAACAAAATAATCGACAAAGTGAAAGTTCTCGCTACACAAAATACTTCGAATTTCAACACTACTTCAAAGTAAACACTACAAACAACTACTGGTTTCAATAACTGCGGCTACCAAGAAAAATCGGTATGTGGTAGTGTTTTGGTTTGTGATCACCGGTTGACTTTGATAGAATATCAGATTACAGAAAACAAAGATTCTTTCGCAAGATTGAAGAAACTTGGCACGAAAATTCTTTGATCAGTTAATATGAAATTTAGTTCATTATGGTCCGTGGGCCAGTGACAGATTTCGATGACCAAGTTCCTCTCAAACGATAATTGGTGAGACGCATCAGAGACGTGTATCATAAAGCCTCGTGAACGTCAGCTTCGGCTCCGTGGGTGCCATGAGCGGTGGTAGCCTCCCAAAGATGTAGAAAAAAATATATTATTCAGTCATTTCCTCCCAACTAAGAATCATTTTAAATTGTAGCTAACCCGAAACCTTGATGAAAAAAAATAATCAGCTGACTGTAACTTGGGGCATTATGCATCAGCTGGTCAATCAAACATGTAAAAAAAATATATCATTTCAGTGATTTCCTCTCAACTACAAATTTACCTGATGATAGCTTATACGCAACTATGAATAAATATATATGTCAGCTGGCTGTATGCCGGGGCAAAAACCGTCAGCTGATGCCTTGAAAGTTATAACGCAGGTGTTAGGCGAGAGCTTCTATTACATAATTACATGCATCAGCTGACAATGTTTCCCTCGAATTAATGATAGTAGATTCTCTTTATTAATTACAGCATTGTATTATCAATCTATACATGTAAAATGCTTTGTCCTGAAAAACTGACTGACGGTTAAACGCACAGCCTAAACCTCTGACCGTAGAGACCTGAAACTTGCAGGGTGTGTTCTTTGTATGCCATAGGCATCTAATGAGATTGAATTTTCCGAAAGTCTACCCCTAAGAGGGTGAAAAAGGGGGGTAAAGTTTGTATGGGCCAACGTGATTCCTTGGTCCAACCTACTTCAAATATTGCTTAAACTTATTTTTAACAGAACTGATAGAAGACGTGTTTCATGTTTTATTGAAATTCATCCCGTAATATATAATATGTATAAAAACGAAATGTCATTAACTCACTCATCACGAAATCTGAGAAGCTACACGTGCTAGGAGTCTCAAATTTTGTGGAGGTTCCTTTTAGGACGTTGGAGCTCACTAAGACGGGATTTTGCGAAATTCAACCCCTAATGGGGTAAAAAGATTGTACGCGATAAACTCAAAGACTATCAAACGGATTTTGATTAAATTTGGTATGGAGATAATTCGAGCATCTGGGAAACTGGAAAGTTTTAGGCTACTTCTTATCCCATGAAAATGTATAAGTGGGACCTTTATAAAAAAAAAAACTCTCGTACGACCGAGGCTGCGGGCAAAACCTAGTCAGCTTATAAATTTTCATCTGGGAAGATATAATGTATCTTAAATGTTTGACTTTACGCTCAGATATGAGTTTTCCGATGAAATGTATAAATACTTTACGACTAATACGTATATAATTAAATAACTGAAGAAATATTAAGAAAAGTGATTATGAATTTATAGTTTATTGTACTCTCCGGAGTAAGATAAAGTGGTCAGCAGAAGACTTTTCAGATTAACACAACCTACTGCAGGTACCACCTTTGCAACATGTTTCTAATCTAAGGGTTAGAAAAGTGTTGCATGCCTACATCGCGTCATACAAAGAACACACCCTGCAAGTTTCAGATCTCTACGGTCAGAGGTTTGGGCTGTGCGTTTAATCGTCAGTCAGTCATTCAGGACAAAGCATTTTACATGTATAGATTGATAATATAATGCTGTAATTAATAAAGAGAATCTACTATCAGTAACTCGAGGGAAACATTGTCAGCTGATGCATGTAATTATGTAATAGAAGCTCTCGCCTAACACCTGCGTTATAACTTTCAAGGCATCAGCTGACGGTTTTTGCCCCGGCATACAGCCAGCTGACATGTATATTTATTCATAGTTGCGTATAATGATGGTAAATTTGTAGTTGAGAGGAAATCACTGAAATGATATATTTTTTTTACATGTTTGATTGACCAGCTGACGCATAATGCCCCAAGTTACAGTCAGCTGATTATTTTTTTTCATCAAGGTATCGGGTTAGCTACAATTTAAAATGATTCTTAGTTGGGAGGAAATGTCTGAATAATATTTTTTTTTCTACATCTTTGGGAGGCTACCACCGCTCATGGCACCCACGGAGCCGAAGCTGACGTTCACGAGGCTTTATGATACACGTCTCTGATGCATCTCACCAATTATCGTTCGGGAGAAAATGACTCACGAAATTTTGCACTGGCCCACGGTCTATTAGTTCAATTTCAAGAAATGTTATTACTCGCAACAAAAACAAAATTCTTCTACTTCAAGTCCTATTCAAATAGGTACATCCTACTAATATTATAAAGGCGAAAGTTTGTAAGAATGTATGGATGTTTGGATGTATGGATGTTTGTTACTCTTTCACGCAAAAACTACTGAACGGATTTCGATGAAATTTGGCACAGGGGTAAATCATGTCCTGGATTAACACATAGGCTACTTTTATCCCGGGAAAATATAAACCGGGACTTTTATCCCGGAAAAACTTTTTAATGCGGGCGGAGCCGCGGTCAAAAGCTAGTCTATTATGTTTTACTAAAGATACTACAATACTCTACTATCTCAAAGACTACAGACTGTATATATCAACCTCATGGAAAAAGGTCTCATCATGGACATGAGATGCGTGGGCTTCTCGAGGTCCAGGGTACTGGCCTCGTCGCCGCGGCACAGGCACTTGTGCTCCATGCTCATCTTCCAGCTCACACTTGGTAATTTAAGGACTGCAAGGAAGGATTGGGTAAAAGGAGGTTAAAGACAATTATAACTGTTTTGCTTCTGTTCTTCAAGCTAAATTAGTTGTCTCTGATAAATTTTAGCAGAATGGTATCCGGTTTTCATTGTTATAAACATTAACGACACAACATAAATTTGTCACAAGTGCGTCTCACCTAGGTATTAGAGGATCATAGGAAGGTGCACGATACTAAACGAAGGTAAGATTTGCGGTATCTACTATTGTTTTTTTTTTTTCTCATGGCCATCTTCGGCGCATTAGGAACGGCTGCGGGCTTCCTCCGACTCACGTCTAAGTTGTCGTCCGCAACCGCCCCATCTACTACTGTCTAAACTCTAAAGATACCCGAGAAGACAGCAGATTAATATTGTATCCTACTGGAGCTGCAAGCTGCAATGCGGAATTGCTATCTATGGAACAATAACAAATACTTAAAATCTTTATATGACATTTGACTATGCAAATCGTGAATGTAGGCCATGTTTGATAATTTTATTAAACGCCAGTTTTCATAGCTAACTGATAATTGAAAGAATAAGCAGTATCAATAGTGTGACTAACAGGAAGTCGATACATAGGTATTATTTAAAAGCACTTCAAGGTTACGAAACTGTACTAAGGTCGATAACTTCCTTACCAATAAATATTGAATAACTTAATAGAGAAATAAAAAAAATCACTAGAATGTTCTCACTGTTCTATTGAAGAGGTCCATACATTTTGGAAAAAAATAAAAAGTTAAAATAAAAGGAATTGCAAATTGGTTTACTTGTAATAGTATGGAAAGAACCAGAATAAATGATTACATACCACATAATCACTAGAATATATAACTACATAGTATAAAACAAAGTCCCGCTGTCTTTCCCCATGTATGCTTAGATCTTTAAAACTACGCAACAGATTTTGATGCGGTTTTTTAATACAGTGATTCAATAGGAACGTTTATATGTACTTTTATCTCGGGAAAACTTATTAACGCGAGCAGAGCCGCCGGCAAAAGATAGATCAAATATAAACGGAAGAGGGGATAAAGCAGAATTAGCATACATATCAACGGAAATCTAAAAATTGAGCTATACACATTTGTATTTTATTATATAACCAGCTTTAGAAACTGGTTCTCAAGACAATGAGTTATTTGACTAACTGTTACGTAACTGACAATAAAGCATTTCAAGGAATGACTGTAATTTTAATTAATTTCAAAGTTTCTTAGTAACAAGCCTGAATCATTTTAATTGTATCGATTTTTTATGCCCCCACACCAAATATAGCAATTGAAAAGTCATTCAAATTTCAAGTCATCATTGTTTTTTACTTATCATTTAATAACCGAATTACAATGTCTTACAGTGAAATTATGATAAATAAATAATGGGTAATGTCTTGAATATTAAACATTCCAATTACATAATAGTATAATGTGGTCAGCCAGTGCCTATCAGGTCAAACTTTTTTCTCTGAATATGAACGAGTAGTCATTCGATTTGGAACAGCTTGTAGATGATATTTGAAAAAATTAAAGCGCCGTTTATTCTAATTATTATTTTAAATATTTCACGAAGCTGAATAATCCTTTATAGATACATGCCCAAAGATTAAGTAACTTAATAGATGTAAAAATAAGAGTATTCACATGCTACACTCAACAGACTGAAATGGTTTTAATTATGTGGTTGGCAACCCTAATCCATTTACTTTATAACTGACAATATCAAAGTATTTTTTGTTACCTAATTTCAAATTATGTAATAGTGGTTAAGATAAATTATAATGAGTACTACAAAGTACTTCATTTGGCCTTGTGACTTTTGTAACAATTTTAACCTTCATAAAAAACAAATTCAAACCATGACACTTTCCATTTAAGTTTAATCATTTGTATAAATTAAAGATTGTTAAGTAATGAGCAGAATTACTCTGATAGCAGAATACCTGAAAGAATTTAGTTAACAGAATGAAAGAAAGTGTTATAACATTTATATTAACCCTTCAAACCCTGCTTATATATAGATGTATGGGAAAACCCTATATATAATTATGGACACTGGTGTCCGGCGCGGGGCTTGAGGAGTCAAGAGACTTCTCAGTATCAAATGCCAGTTGCAGATGAAGCCAAATAAATATAAATAAGCTCTGGTGACTGAGAAAATCACACATAGAAACAAAGCTTAGTGTACACATGGTCTGCACATATGTATGGCTAATTATCTTAGCTACACAAACTAAGCTAAACAACTTAGCTTGATTCTTGGAGTGCAACTCACAAAGATACCAAATTTTCAACCCAATTTCACCTATTTTTCTACAGCAGCTTTGAAGGTGTGGTAATAATAGATCAATTATACACACAAACTCACGCCCACACGCCACGCAAGGGTAGGCAGAGGCGCAACTAATGCACCCACTTTACGCCATCCGCATTTAATCCCATGATGCGATGGGGGCGAGCCTATCGCCTATCAGACACAAATTCCACACTCCCGGCTGGTACCGAATAGAAAACCCCAATATCACTTTGCCCGACCGGGGATTGGAACCGAGACCTCAGCATTGCAATCGTATCGTAATACAACCATGCCACGTAGCAGTCAATTATGTATTAGAATAAAATCTAATGACATTATGAATTAGTAATGTTCTAACCTAGTTCACAGTATTAATAGCTAGCTGTCATTTAAAACAATTCTCCACTGACAAACGGCATTGGTATTAGCAAACAATTGATTTAACAATGACTACACAATTCATTGACACGGCTCACTAATAAATTGAAAATTCTTTTGAACTGGGATATTGTTCATTTAAATGAAAATGTATGCAAAAAATTATTCAGAATATAAACTACATCTTTAGTATAATGGTTTCCAACTTCCATTTCTGCTTAGATTTACTCGAAATTGATTTTATGACAGCTCGATATTATATATTTTTTCTAAATGATATGAAAGATCTTGTAATGATCAATCTTTGTGGTGTAAATAAGCCAAAGCAGATTTCTATCATGAGATTTCAAATGTATAGAATACTTTGAAGTAAAACTACCAAATTTTATCATGGTTTTTTTATTTATATTTTCTATATATAAAATAAGTAGGGGACTTATTTATATTTTATTTGGGAGAAAACATAAATTAAGAAACCAGGACAAAATCCATTAAATAGTTTTATTTCGATGTCTAACATTCCTGTAAATACAAGAATTTGTTATGTATAAATGTTTAATACCCATTCTTCATCATTCATGTTAAATACTGAACTAATCAACATCATTATTTTATCTGCCTTTCATTGGAGTGTTGAGATAATCACCACTGTCAGTCTTGGGACTCATTGATAAGATTGCCCTTTCAGCTGTCATATTCTTATGTTGAATGACTGCTAAAGACACCTTCAACCACCAGTATTTTTAGTTTTTATCAGCTGATATTTTTAATACTAGCAAAAATAAATTTAAATGTGATGTTTCAAAAGTCCTTTACGAAGACAATGTATAAATATATATATTATAGAAGCACACATACATACATGTACACACACACATACTCTTCAAAAATACTCTCTCACTTTTGACTGCCTGTTATTTAATTCTGTTAATAAAGTCAAAATCCATTATTGGCTGCAAAATATGTCTATCAGATTGTACCACTCAAGTATTTAAGGGCTGTGGATTTTTTTTTAATAAATAAATAAATTTTAAGGTGTGTTTTCAATAAAACTGATGATCCAAAATACATACAGTATTAAAAATGTGGTTGATTACTCTTTTTGTGGTATTATTCAAAAGTACAACATTAAACTTATTTTATCTGCCACCTCTAACAATTCTAAGGCAAGGATTTTCTAAAATTTCGATGAAATATTTTTGACTAGAATAAATAAAGTTAATATCATCAACTCTTTCTAAATAAATGTTACATAGAGTAATGAGTACATGAATTTCACACATAAATTTTGTACTTAATATATTAATGTTATATAGATAGGAAGCTTATTTTCAATAACTGAAAGCAAAGACAACCAAATCATGCAAGTTTTTACTGTCTAAACAGCAGTTATTTACTCATTGTACAAGTTCCGACTGATCGAACAGACTTATTCATAATTTTGCTGACTTGTAAAGCAGACATTAAAAAACATGCTACCCATAATCCCTCAAGGCTTAAATGAATAACTTTGTCTACCTTTTCAATATTAATTTCTTAGCTAAATTTCCCTCCGCATCTGACTCACTGCGAATTCGTTTTCTACTATAGCTTCCTGGTTGCGTCATTTGTGATTAACCTTCGATTTATAAAAAAAAAAACTAAGTGAGCATTGGTCGAAGTTAAAATTTTTACCAAGCTGGAATAGTGCGCAAAAATTTTGCCATCGACAACGTAGGTAATCTACTTCCAAAATACAATGCTTCGAGAAAAAATACCTCATATATGGCTTAGTACATGGCTGAATACGATAAATGAGGATATAATAACACTTTTCACATGCCACAAATCCTTATCCTAAGCATTCTCCACTATACCTACCTATTAAAGCAGTTCGAGAAACACTTCCGGATAAAGATAATTACCCACCTACCTCCTAAAATAAAAAAATTAAGCAGTTACGAAAGCTAGTAACGGCATCGTGGCACAATACAATGGTATCTAAATGCCTGGTATTTAAAAAAATTAAGTACAACGATCAAATTCTAGACGAATCTTCTTGTAACGACTAACGAATCTACCATGTGATGGAAGGTGCATATTATATGTAAAATAATTTAAGATTAAGTAATTATGAGTTTAATAAAAGCTTGGTACAAAATAATTAGGTATATTAAAGTTACTCACTAGATATTTCTTCGAAATGGAAAGAAGCAACACAACACACTCCGCAAGCGACCGGCGTGAAAATAAATGACAGCTGGAAAAAATGGCGGACGCCGGCCGGCAATTTCCAGTTGCCAGATACCAAATAAATTCATATAAAAAAACTTTTAATACGAACCATGCAATAACTGGTATCATTATGCGCGCACACAATTATCAGCAGAATGACGCATAGTCGAAAAATTGTCCACGTCTACAAGACGTCTACAACTATAATTTGCTGTTTACAAAACAGCAAATTATAGTTCGAACACTCACCGAAATAGCGCTAGTATGCGAAGTGGAAATGATATGAACTTATGTTTTTCATGAAATTTTGTTGAGATAGCTTTGTTATTAATGACTTTATTGTTGTTAATACAGAAAAGAAAAATATAGAAGCAATTTTAATTTAGTTTATCTCTAATAATTTGTGGCGCTCTATTTAAAATTTTTCCACTTGCTACTATAGCGCCACCTTAATTTGCTTTCTTTCAACGGACACTTTTTAATACACTGAGATGGTACTTCTACGCTCCATATCACGAAAGCAAGGACGAATCCAAATGGATTGATTACGAATGATTCCGACTTAACAAAAATCAACCTTATTTATAGAACGTTAGGGTTTATATTGCGTATATTATAGTTGAAATTCCGTTCCGAGCGAGAGAGCTTCTAAAGGGAGCTCTGTCCCTCTCTTGTGACGGTTTTCTGTACGTTATAGTCCGGCCGCTGAGAGAATGCACATTTGACAATTAACAGATTGACTTAACTAGTGATGGGCAATAAGTAACAGTATTTGGTATATCGATGGCATAATCGATACAAAAAATACTAGTAATGGTTATGTGGCATTGCATATAGGTACTTAATTAAGAAAATAAAATTATGATATTAATGTAAATATATTTATTGTTCACATACGGACTCAGAATCGCTATCGGAGTCCGAGGCGCTGTCATCATCGTCTTCACCGACTTGAATTACAATATCATTATCGATAATGCTGTCAATTATAAGTGTAGGAAGAAGGAAGGAAGAAAACAAAACATTCAAGAAGTAAAATACGTTAAACTGTTTATGAATAAAGTCGTAAGAAATTAGGTTCAAAATTGGCTACAAACTACAATGAGTAATATAACTGTTTCATGTACAAAAAAACTAACTTTATGATTTTTTTATTCATTGTAATCTCTTCCAAATGTAATTTTATTTTCATTACAAGAACAATGTAATATTGCAATGACACCACACTCTATTAATAAAATTAAAATCAATAATTATAAAGAAAACTCAAGCAGATCTTATCAAACATCTGATTGTTATCAAATCTCTTATACAACTGTTCATGTCAATATTTATTGAAATACTCACCCCCAAGGTTGTTTCTTTTTTTTAAATAACCAGTCATTATCGAATCGCAATTCAAATAGTCTTCGAGTTAATTCCGGAGTCCCTGAGTAGCAAAAACAAGGTAAAAACCTAGTTCCATAGAAAATATTATGACAATCGTAAAAATTATGTTTTTTTCAAACTTACACACAAATTGTTTTTCATCCATTATAATATGAGTAGAAATAGACACTTTTACACTTTCAGAACAATGTAAACACGGTAATTTGTTTACATAAATAGATAAAAATAGAAATCTAGAAATTATTCTGACAAGTTGGCGATCTAATTTATTTGCCTTTGAGTTTGCTGGCAGCAGAGACAAATAAACAAGGCTGGCAGCTGGCGATATGGAACATAATATATTGTCCGGCCGCTGAGAGAATGCACATTTGACAATTAACAGATTGACTTAACTAGTGATGGGCAATAAGTAACAGTATTTGGTATATTGATGGCATAATCGATACACAAAATACTAATAATGGTTATGTGGCATTGCATATAGGTACTTAATTAAGAAAATAAAATTATGATATTAATGTAAATATATTTATTGTTCACATACGGACTCAGAATCGCTATCGGAATCCGAGGCGCTGTCATCATCGTCTTCACCGACTTGAATTACAATATCATTATCGATAATGCTGTCAATTCTGATATCGCGCTCATAATCTGCAAAAATATATTTTTTTGCTTTTTCTACGACCTTAGTCCAGTCCTCTTTCGTGACTTTTGAGCATGCTTCTTTTAGCAAATTTAACATTTTCTTTGTGCCAAATGGTGGAGCTGTATTGTGCCGGGCCGCGTAACCTGGAATTAATTTATCTTATGTCAGTTTTTCTATCATGAAATAAACCTAATATTATAAACTACTACAACGGATTTTATTTTTATTTTATTTTTCTCCCGACGTTTCGAAGACTTTGCAGCACTTCGTGGTCATACTTATAGTAGTTTAATTTCAATGTCTAACATTGGCGTAGCAACATATTGGAATAGTAACCATAAATGTGATTCCTTATGGCATCGGCGTCGAACGTATCAATACACGTCACTCTCTTAGCTCTGCGTTTCTTTTTTGGTGTATGTAAAATATTTTCTTCGCCGGATGGGCCGAACTTTTCCTTTGTAACGTTTGATACGGTGCGCGTACTAACGCCAAGCACCTGAGCAACGCGTTCTCGTACCTGGGTGACGGGTAGTAAAGGTCCTCCATTTAGCGATTCACGCTCAAAATAATTTTGCAGCTTAAGAGCCTATGTGAAAAACATATGGAATCGTGATGGGCGTGACTTAGCGTATTTCAAATGCGAGGCGCCGCACGGCCCCGCTGAGATAGATCGCGCGCCTCGGTCCTCGTCGCATCGCGTCGTTGCGACAGGTCGTTGCACTCAAGCCCGCGAAAAGATCGTCATTGCAAATGCATGTCTATGTTGTAAATATTATAGTTATTATAATTTCTAATAAATTTATAACTTATAAAACATATAATTTATTTTAATTCGTTTATAGAACCATTATTATGTCACTATTATCTACCTAATTACTTGAACATTATGTAAAATGACATTGTAAGTTATCTAAACTCATCGAAAGTATTATTCACTTATAGTTGACTTTTGTTGACAAGATAAAATTTGGTGTGGTGGTAGGTTCGAGTCTTACCCCTACGTAGGTCTGTATATAGGTAAAAAGCAAAGCAGTATGAAACTTCTATAATATGTTTAAATTATATTTTGCTTTGCTTTGATTTATTCTTGTGGACTTTCCTAACTTTGGTGGACATAAAATAAATAATAATACAATAAATGGCGTCACTATTTTTCGGCCCGACTCGGGATTCGAACCCGGGACCTCAGCACAATAGGCGTATCGTGTGTGCAACTACGCCTTGGAGGCAGTCAAACATAGCATTACACCTTTTCTCCTCACATTTCGTTAGCTATTTTAGGTCTTATCAAATAGGAGACGAGCTTATTGCCACATACCGGGCCCAATTCAGCAGACCGAGTTGATACTGGACAGAAAAAAATAGTATTTGCCCGACGCGGGATTCGAACCCGAGACCTGAGCGTGGAGGCCGTACCGGGCACGTAATACAACTACGAGTTGCGACATCAAGGTAGTTTCGACAAGTCATTCACGATGAAACTTCTTCCCTGGAATGTCAGGTCTATTTTACGTAAATGATGCTTCACTCTAGTGCCACCATGCAATTTAAAAATCGAATTTTGTATGTAAAGGATGTTCGAAATTTATGCAATGCAATAAAATTACATAGCTTGATATGAAGATTGATTACATTATTATGGTTGAATAGTCACTATATAGGATATAAATGTTACAAATGTTGAAGGCGGCCGCTACCTATCTAGATAATTTTTATAATTTTTAATTTGAACTGTATGTAATGTGGGGTAAGAAAAATATAGCAAGGTCATTCTTACTACGCGGGTACTTATGCTTATAGAAAATTTGAAATGTTAATTACTTACAATTTTTAAATATTTTTGATATTTTGTACAGAAGAATAGACTGATGTTTACTGCAACAGCTACTTCTTCAATTCTAAGGCATTTGTTTTTGTTTTGCAATATAACAAAGCTCCGATATCCTTATTGAACTGAATGAAAAATAATGATGGCCATATTTTAAAAGGAGACGGGAAAAACTTCATAGAACTTTGGGCTTAGTGTTACAGACATAATTTATGCATTATTTTATAGTTAATTAGAACTATTTCCAAATGAGAAAGAAAAATCTGTCTGTCCAATGGGAGTAAAGAAAGAACCGCTGTAGAGTAGAGCTTCTAAATCATTTTTCGGTGAATAACTTTTTTTTACCTGATGACATAAGATGTTCACAGTACCTAACCATTGGATTGCCCTATTGAATAGTGAACAGAGCTAGCTTAGACAATAACCAGAATTGAAAATATCACATGGAATCGACGAGGACTGATATAAATATATAATGGCTCATTTACACTCTCGCGCGAGTGGTACGCCGAACACAATTCGAGCCACGACGCGAGGTGTGAAGCTAGAGTGTTAGTGAGTCAATAATGTATTTCAATTTGACATTACGTCGGGAGCGCTGAACAAAGTTGCCAGTAAAATTAAATAATATGAAAGAAGAAGAAAGAAAAGAATTATTAATACTATTATGTCAATATTATTCTTGTTATACATGCTTGGTATTCTTTGAGTATGTAACCAACGCTCTAAGTTGGTGCCAGCGCCGTGTGTAATATTACACGAACCACTTGGTGCCACTTTTCACCTTTCTATAACTCAAAACCTATTTAAAGTAAACACATAAAACTGTGTGAGTTTAATTATATCTATAAGGACATCTAGAAGCCCAAATTTCATGAAGCTAGCTCAAACGGTTATAAAGATATGAAGGTCAAAATCGTAAATTTTTGTACTGACTGACAGACTTATAGTATCTAAACCTAACCTACTTCCAGATGACCTAGAAGGATGAAATTTGGAATCCAGCTCGGTAATTATGTGTAAGCGTAAGAAAAAATCTAAAAATAAAAAAGTTAAAAATACAGGGGTCCACATAAAAAAATATATATTTTTGATGGTAGCGTTGGAACCGTTACAAGCAAATATTTGAAACAATCCCAATATATGTTTTATTATATTTGCCTTATAACAGAAATATAAAGATAAAGTTAAGCCAAAACATTTGTGGTGTCCCCATAAAAAAACACTTGTAATACGCGCTAAACAGCCGGCCAACGGTGTGTCGTCGGCGGCGCGCGGCACCACACAACTCAATACCTACCTAGTTTTCTTTACAAAAAGTAATGATATCCCACCAAAAACATAAATGTAAAAGATCTCACATTTGTAAATACCAGCAACTATTATAGGTATTCAATAAAGCAAACAAATAGAATTTAATACTTGTTCATAATGTTATTTTGTTCCTATAAATACATATTTAGATTTTGCATAAAACTTGGCACACATTTAGATCTCCATTCTTTTTGCGGCGAAGCCCACAGCTAAGCATAATTTTGGTATTGAACTTGGCTATCCTTTTTTACATTTATGTTTTTGGTGGGATATTTTTAAATGGAAGACATAAAAATAGAAGAATATTGATACATGCTTCAAAAGTGTAAGGTCAAGCCCAATTTAGGCCGTCTCCTTTATATCTATTAGAGTTTGTGGCCAGTCATGTCCAGCGGATTTTGATTTTAAAGCCAATTAGAAAGAAAGCCTTTAAAGAAAAATAAATCTAAATGGCGGCCTTTATTTAAAATTCTAACATTACATCTGCCTTTTGTGCACAAAACAATGCCCAGATATCGATTTTGAGTTCGATTGGCCTTAATACAAAAAACTTCAAAATGGTGGCTACTTTTTTCAATTCTGACATTGGATCACTCTTTTGTTAATAATGTTACACCCAGATATCGATTTTGCGGTCGATTAAGCTTAAAACAAAGAAATTCAAAATGGCGGTCATTTTTTTCAATTCTAACATTGGATCCGTCTTTTGTACCTACAGGCTTGACCAGATATAGATTTTGAGGTCGATAAGCCTTAAAACAAGGAAATTCAAAATGGCGGCCACTTTTTTCAATTCCAACATTGGATCCGTCTTTTGTACCTACAGGCTTGCCCAGATATAGATTTTGAGGTCGATAAGCCTTAAAACAAGGAAATTCAAAATGGCGGCCACTTTTTTGAAGTCTAACATTAGATCCGTCTTTTATACCTAAAGGCCTGCCCAGATATCGATTATGAGGTCGCAATCGACCTCATAATCGATATCTGGGCAGGTCTTTAGGTAAAAGTGACCGCCATTTTGAATTTCTTTGTTTTAAGACCAATGTCTTAAAACAAAGAAATTCAAAATGGCGGTCACTTTTTTCAATTCTAACATTGGATCCGTCTTTTATACCTAAAGGCCTGCCCAGATATCGATTTTGAGGTCGATTGGTCTTAAAACAAAGAAATTCAAAATGGCGGTCACTTTTTTCAATTCTAACATTGGATCCGTCTTTTGTACCTACAGGCTTGACCAGATATAGATTTTGAGGTCGATAAGCCTTAAAACAAGGAAATTCAAAATGGCGGCCACTTTTTTCAATTCCAACATTGGATCCGTCTTTTGTACCTACAGGCTTGCCCAGATATAGATTTTGAGGTCGATAAGCCTTAAAACAAGGAAATTCAAAATGGCGGCCACTTTTTTGAAGTCTAACATTAGATCCGTCTTTTATACCTAAAGGCCTGCCCAGATATCGATTATGAGGTCGCAATCGACCTCATAATCGATATCTGGGCAGGTCTTTAGGTAAAAGTGACCGCCATTTTGAATTTCTTTGTTTTAAGACCAATGTCTTAAAACAAAGAAATTCAAAATGGCGGTCACTTTTTTCAATTCTAACATTGGATCCGTCTTTTATACCTAAAGGCCTGCCCAGATATCGATTTTGAGGTCGATTGGTCTTAAAACAAAGAAATTCAAAATGGCGGTCACTTTTTTCAATTCTAACATTGGATCCGTCTTTTGTACCTATAGGCTTGCCCAGATATAGATTTTGAGGTCGATTAGCCTTAAAACAACGAAATTCAAAATGGCGGCCACTTTTTTCAAGTCTAACATTGGATCCGTCTTTTATACCTAAAGGCCTGCCCAGATATCGATTTTGAGGTCGAATGGCCTTAAAACAAAGGAATTCAAAATGGCGGTCACTTTTTTTAATTCTAACATTGGATCCGTCTTTTTTACCTACAGGCTTGCCAAGATATCGATTTTGAGTTCGATTGGCCTTAAAACAAAGAAATTCAAAATGGCGGCCACTTTTTTCAATTCTAAAATTGGATCCGTCTTTTGTACTTAAAGGCCTGCACAGATATCGATTTTGAGGTCGATTAGCCTTACAACAAGGAAATTCAAAATGGCGGCCACTTTTTTCAAGTCTAACATTGGATCCGTCTTTTATACCTAAAGGCCTGCCCAGATATCGATTTTGAGGTCGATTGGCCTTAAAACAAAGAAATTCAAAATGGCCGCCGTGTATACCAATTCTAACATTGGCTCTTAACATTTTAGTTATTATTGATTCATAATGTATAAATAAATGAGTACTACAAAAAACATACTAAAATAATTTTATGGTGTAAAAATTTGAACAGCCTTTACATGCAAAATACGAATTTTTTAAATGTATGAGCGGCACGCAAGCGTCATTTACGCAAAATGGGGCCGGCATTCCAGGGCGTCCCTAGCTATGAATTACCCAATATAAATAATACATACATATACTCTCACGTCTTTTATCCCCGAAGGGGTAGGCAGAGGCGCAACTAGTGCACTCACTTTCCGTCGTGCGTATTCCGTCCTATGATGTGATAGGGGGCAAGCCTATCACCATTTCGGGCTCAAAATCCAGACTTCGGGCTGAAAAGAAAAAAATCCAATATCACTCTGCCCGACTCGGGGATCGAACCCGAGACCTCAGCATTGCAGTCATAACGTAATACAACTACACCACTGAGGCAGAATAAATAACAAAAAAAAAGCAGTGACTATTGTTTTTCAATCAGGGATTCGAACCCGGCACCTCAGCGTACCGATCACTAAATATAACTAAAGCAGGTCTCCGACTAGAAACAATTTACAAAGGTGAAAGGATGTAATAATTACGCTTGCTGCCTATCTTATAGACCTAATAGAGCCTATAATTTTATATTGATACACGGACGTGAGCTGGATACACTATAAAACAGAATTTCCAGGGCACCTACAAATTTGCCGCGCGGTAGCGCGGACCAATCCCTACACTAGACGGCCAATTCGAACTTTGAAGGCGTCCGAAAATTTCGAGCGCACGTCCGTCGTCAGTAAAGATTCCGGACGACTGAAGCCGGCACGGGCCACTCCCATAACAGCGATGGCGTATTTGGACGTCGCGGATGAGAGAAAGTGACGGGAGGCGCACGCGTATGCCGAAATGCAATGGCGTAAGCGCCAAAACAATTTTCTTTTAATTGTGATTATACTATTTAATTCGTTTTAATTGTGTATTGATAAAACTTTGAAAAAATTGTTGTATTGTATTTAAATAAAGTTACGAATGTACATATTCCACCATTTAGAGATAAAGCGTGTTTAAAGAAAATATCAGAGGTAACTTTGAATTTTTTTTCGATCGAGAAAATTTATAGCAATTGTGTTTTGGCTTTGACATATTATTGAGTTATACGTTCAATTTACACATATCCAAAAATCTAACTTCTGATCTTAGTAGTTTACGAGAAATTTGAATTTTAAAGTCCTTAAAGTTCCTGACATAGGCTCTTAATGATAAATTCACGTTCATGGCTTTTTAACGTTCGTCCTCGTTTAGACATTTTTAAACACAATTTAGCGCCAAGGTCAATATAGTAAGCAGGATCAAGAACGTGAACGAAAGCCGGGTCACAAAAAACTTAACAACGGGAGATACTGGTAAATGTAGTCTGTTCGCATGAGATGACAACGGATGACTGACTGCTAGTGACACGTAATGGCGGACCACGCCACGCATCGACATAAGCGCGATGTTACCAATTTTATCACAGTGATTTAATTTTATTATTTAGTATGTTAAAGAGTATGTTATTTTATTTATTTTATTCATAGAAATGCTCTGAAATTTCAATGTTTAATTATAAAAAAACCGTTTTAGTAATTTCAAAGTACGATACTATGTATATTATCGTATACGCCTAATATTTTTAGCACATCACTACGAGAATGGGCTGTTGACGTAACCTTGCAACGACGGAGTATGGATTTGAAAAAATCACAAAATATCGTGCATTTTTATTAGTAATCAAAAGTTTTAGAGTTTTACGTGTACATTTATTGTAAATTGACATAATTATATAATTATAAATTTTATTAAGTGTCAATGTACGATTAAAATATTCTCGTCGTAATGTGTTCGTCGCTTCAAAGTTATATCGAACATTCGATAATGAACTGTCAAATGTGCATTCTCTCGGCGGCCGGACTATAACCATGTTTCCTTTGTAGAATTGCATTGTCCAATATTAATTTTATAATATTTGTAATAAATAAATATATTTTAGTAGTGCAGTGTTTTATTGTAGAATAGCTTTATATGATTTATTATTTTATCCTTTATAATTTGATATTTTTCTCAAGAATAATTACATACATACATACATATACACTCACGCCTGTTATCCCCGAAGGGGTAGGCAGAGGCGCAACTAGTGCACCCACTTTTCGCCATTATTCCGTCCCATGATGTGATAGGGGGCGAGCCTATCGACATATCGGGCACAAATTCCAGACTCCGGACTGATACTGAATCAGCGACTATATAACCCCTAGACTCCTAATGTTCAATATTTCTCTTCAAATTAATTCTGTCAACTACCTGAGGTTTGAGGAAGCGGGGTACTGCATTATGATTGGTTCTTCCAACACCTTATCGCATTATACAACCTTGGAAACATAGGCATAGGGATGGGACGAGTTAAATGAAAACACGATTTTTTTATCGATATTACTTTTATGTAATAAAGTTTTATAGTAATATTATTATTATTTATTAAACATATTAATATTTTAACGAAACTCTTTATGTTATCGAAGGACAGATGGCGCTTAGTAAGTCTCATCGACATTAACAAGAATATTTGAGCTGAGTTGTAGGAATAACACAAAGAATAACTCAAAACAATCGTTATAATCAACAAACAAAATAAAAAATTATCCTAATAACATTTATTTCTGATACCGCTAGTCAAAATGTATATCCTAATAATTTTTAAAATGAATTAACTATTACTAATGAACTAACCATTTAAAATAAGAAGCCTTTTAAAATTAAATGGGCCTCAGATAAATTGATTAGTTGAGTATTCGGGCGATAGTTTCTCTTATTTTTAATTTTATCGATAGAACTATCGACAAATCCTTTTGGTGTATCACTTACTTTTAATGTTTAAAAACAAAACGAAATAGAAAATGTAAAAAGTACTTTCGTCGGAAAGAGATGCAAATATAACAAGATGGCGCGTAAACACCCAACTGACCAGTCTAAGATGAACTCCGTAAAATTTAAAATAAAATGTGATTATGTGTCGTTATTGACTTACCTGTGAAATGTAATGCCATTTTTCTGAAAATTTGAATTATGGCTATTTATACCACACCATTTTATTGTGCACGGGTTCATTACAATAGTTATTTATTCGCAAACACGGAAGTATTAACAGCTCACAGTTGTGGTCGCAACTGACTTGAAGATTTTGAACGGTAAGCTACATTGGATCTATTTGTCAGATGTGTTGCCCGAAGCCGATCGTCTGTTATTAGGAGTCTAGGGGTTATATAGTCGCTGTACTGAATAGAAAAACTCAATACCACTTTGCCCGACCCGGGGATCGAACCCGAGACCTAAGCTTTGTAGTCGTACTGTAATACAACTACGCCACCGAGGCAGTCAAGAATAATTACTTATCTTAAATTCATTCTCTGCAAAAATGTGTAAAAAGCAAAGTCATCGGACACAAAATTTTATACTGGGTAGATATTAGGTAAAAAAATAACACGACCCGAACCATGCTATTACTACTGTCTATAATACTTTTTAAATCATAAAATAAATTACAACATATGTGATACACTTACAGATTAAATGATTATCCAAAAATTAAGTATGGACCATATACACATAAATATTATTCATACATAGGAATATTATCTGCAATATAATATAGTAATAAATAAAAATGACCTGGCAACACAATGGCTACACTACTAGAAAGAGATGGCAAGGTCTTTCGAGGTTACATTCTTCGGAACGGAATAGAGATTGCCGTTACAAGCATTACATTTGGGTATAAGTTCCTTGATCTGATTTTCAAAAATCAAATTACTTGCCTGTACTTTAATTGTATAAACTGTCAATCAACATTTTCATTTCTAAGTAGGGATTTCAATATTCAATTTACGTAGCTTTCGTCATTATTCTTCTGTGGACTTACCCACCTACCCGTTTCATTTTAATTCAGTATTTAAAAACTTTAGTAATTTATCACGATTATATTCGGATCATTACATTGCGATTATCGGAGCCCGTCAATCGAATCGAAGGGGATTTTAGCAATGTAAGGTAGGGATAGAAAATAATTATTTGCGGATGGGAGAGGCTATTAAGTATTAGGTTTATTGGCAAGTAGCAACATTAGGTTTCAGAGAAGAAAGAACCTTAGAAATACAGGTGATAAATTTGTTTTGAACTCTCTCCAGAGATGTCGCTGTTATTAATTTGTATCTACAACTTCTCATAGAACAAAATATTATTATGATGTTTTATTCTAGCCGATATTCTGCTCTATATTGATATCTCCGCTAATTCTACTAATATTATAAAGTTGCGAAAGTTTGTAAATATGGATGTACGGATATATGGATGTTTATTACTCTTTCACGCAAAAACTACAGAACAGATTTCAATGAAATATGGCACACGGGTACATTATGTCTTTGATTAATATAGGGGCTACGTATTACCCTGGGAAAATATAAAGCGGGACTTTTATCCCGGTCGCAGTCGGACGGTTTGTATTTAAAGCGGTCGGAGCTGCGGGCCATATTATGTATAATCTGTTATTGTTTTAGTGCTGTAAATTGCCTCTTTGATTTATGATCATCCTCATGAACTAATTAAGGTACACTTTAAAATGTGTTGCACTTTTGGCTTAGTGTTTAAAGATAGCTGCCTGCCTGCCTGACATCAAGAAGCTCTAGAATAGCTCCGTTTCTCATTTCAACATCTCATCAACACAAAAAATAATAACCTAGAATTGCATAGTTGGTTCGATTACATAATCTCTCCCTCCCCGCGCAGTGACGAGATATGACAAGTGTATTTGTTCCGGCCACGGGTATTTATGACCGTTCGGTTCTTACTACTTCCGTATCCCATGGAGCGTGCGTTGATTTACTGCATTTACTTCATAATGGCTGGTCCTCGTGACTTGGGTGCTGTAGTAGCCGTGTGGTTGTAGTGGATCAATAGCGGCAATTATTAGTAACTACGGAACAATATTGTGATAAAATCAGTTTCCTTTCAAAAAAAATATTTGGTATGTCGGAGTGACTAAAATACTATAAAATAGGATGCTAGCTAATTACCAGTATTTCAATATTGCACAGTGAGATTTAAAATACACAATGTTGCAGATTAATTTGAATTTGTAAAATAAGTTGTTGATTTGACTATTTTTATTTATGAATATTGTATTACTGTTGACTTCAATGAATCAAGTAGTATGAAATTATGGAGAGGGGAGCGAACCTTTATAATGAGAGTGCAGACGCGCTTCAGGGCATTCGAAGTTTAGTTGGCTAGCTCAACAGAACGTTGTTATTACTCTGTATTGTTGTTCAGACGAAATATATTATGTTTATATGAGAAAAACCAGCTTTTAATTATTATTGAAAGCTTAAATCATGACGAAGTCTAAAACATGGAAATACCACCTTCGCCCATACATCCATCATCCAACTCCGAAATCGGAAGCGGGATAAACAATCAATGCCCACAGAAATAGATTGCGCTCACTACATAATATGAACGCTATGTGGAATTCATACAAGGTACGATGGAAATATTTGACTACCCGCAATAAACATCAAGAAAGAAAATGCGCTGAGCAATATCGGAAGAAGAACTAGACTACAACATGAATAAAAGTGACCACGTGTGAAACATAACCATCACATATTTATTTCTGACGTCATGTGCATACGGCTTCAAATAAACAAGGATCTGCGTGTTTACCGCGATCAAACGTTTCTGTTGGTGTTCAAACGTTCCTGTTGGTATTCAAACGGTCCTGTTGGTGTTCAAACGGTCCTGTTGGTGCTCAAGCGTTCCGGTAGATATGCTGCGTGTGGTGTCGCAATTGATGTCTTGGACAAAGTGACCAGGCAACAACTGGCGGTTGATGCTAACTGCCCTATTGTAGAGGAAGTTCATCGTTCAGGAAGTTTGGTATCGTATAACCCATAACCCTTCTTTGAGGGTTCTGGTTCCTTTTATTTCTTGGTAACCTTTACCAATATTGAGATCTTATGACCCTTAACCCTTCTTTGAGGGTTATGGTTCCTTTTATTTCTTGGTAACCTTTACCGATATTGAGATTTTATTTAACAGGGCATGTGCAGACGTACCGCCCTGTGGATTGGGGGCGTTTGGAGAATTCCACCACGGTATCCCCTGCCTGTCGTAAAAGGCGACTAATAGGGGCCTCCGGGGGTCACGGGTGGGCGGGACGTGCCGCCCACCCATTAGTCTAGCCAACTTCTGTGGCCCCCGTGATGGACATGTCCGAGGCAGCGTGTCTCACGCTGCCTCGGACAGCAAAAGGCGGACACGGTACGGTGTTTCGGGGGCTTCTGAGCCCCTGCAACAGGAAAAAGGACCGCAAAAACGCGGTACGCGCAGGGGCGGTTGCGGACGACAACTTAGACGTGAGTCGGAGGAAGCCCGCAGCCGTCCCTAATGAGCCGAAGATGGCCATAATAAAAAAAAAAAAAAAAAATGTGCAGACGTAGATTAACGAGCAAGTCATGTTTATTATTAATACAGAGCCGTTCATGAACTTAAGGACTTGGACAAAAATACCTGTTGTAGTAGACTATGACTGTACATGGCCTTGGTTGACAAGTGATCCAGGTGCATAGTGTTTAGTCTAAAGGATTGTTGGCATTCTTTTGTAACTGATTGTAGCACCGAACTGTTTAAAACTTTGGATAAAGAGAGAGTCATGCGCTAATTTTGAGGTTATTCTCACATTAAAATGACTATTGAATTCGTAGGCGCAGTTTGATGCAACATTTTATTAAAAGCCAGGGTAGACTGAACAGTTTGATGCTGATGTGATATTTTTGATTGCAGGAACTGAAGATCTTTGCAGGGAGCACTCACTCAATATTTGTAAAAGACTCAGTAAAGCGTGACTACTGAAGAGCCTCTGTGGGGTCCTTGGTAGATCTGACATTTACTGCAACGATAGAGGACGTTTGGACAAGGTGGTCCATGCCGGTACCTTTGAGTACGGAGATGACAGCACGGTCGTAGAGTACTATGTACCTCAGTACTATGTACTATTTGCTCAGAGAAGCTATGATCCAACGCCTGAGCATGTCCCTTAAGGCAGTCTCCGATTGAGGCAATGCCAATCTGGTCAGGTTCATCGTAGCCAAGATAGGCTTATCCTTTTTCTGCCAAAAAGAGGCCATTTGACCTGGCTCCCTCTTTCCTTAATGCGTCCGTGCCTATAACCGACCATCTTAATCTTGAGTTCTAAACTCATAGTCAACGATACCCTTGTTAAAGCTCGATTACAAAGCCTCGAGCATCGTCGCAAAGTTGCTAGTCTATCTGCTTTTTACCGGATACATTTCGGAGAATGTGCAACGGAATTGTACAATTTGATTCCTCCATCCCCATTCCACCACAGTACCACCAGAGATACGGCGAAGCGCCATTGTTACATGGGCGAAGCTCCAAGAGCTCGCACTAAACGCTTTGCTTCCACCTTTATTGTACGGGCAGCCTAATTATGAAATTCGCTACCGTATTGTCTATTTCCGCATAAATACAATTTGAGACTCTTCAAGTCTCGAGTGAATCGGTTTCTTCTGGGCAAACGTGCTTCACCTTAGGCCGCATCTTCGCTTAGCATCAGGCGGATAGCGGACAAACGTGAGCCCATTCAGAATTATGTAATGTATGCCAGAGTGGCTCTTTGGGCTGTGCAGACCGGCGCAGAACAGCGTGCTACAGGTAGCACCAAACTGCGAGGATAGAGGGTAGTGTACAGAGCAACTACTGAGCAGCCTCAGTGGAAAAGCCTCTGCAGATCATAGTTTGACGGCTGTCAATTTTAGGGTGACCCTTTGAAAGTTTGTAGCTCCGCAAGGAGAAGCTTCCATTCTGTTTTGTGTTAATATTTAATTTGTTCTTATGATGGTTTATAGAAATGCCTGAAGATCAATTGTAGAACAGAGTAGATGAGGCTGTTGATTAAAATAATAGTAAACACGTTGCTTTGTGCTCAACGGAAGCACAAGTATGGGAAACTCGTGTTTGCGTGTTCTAGCAGAGAACGCACGATGGAGGCATATCCTAGAAACCTTGTGCGTGGTGCCACAAGTAGTTACTGGAACGCACGATGGAGATATCCCGGGAGGATCGTACCTAGAGGCACGATGTCTGAGCGTTTGGTGTCTTTTGAAATCATGTAGTAAACTGACCAGTTGATAAATCAAGATTTGTGTTGTAGATGAACCTTCGGTCATTTTTCTAAACTTTCCAAACAGTGTTATTAAGTTTACGTGATGATAGATTGGGTAAATAGCCGGAAGGTCAGAGCATAATCGATAAAATTGAAGCCGAGAAAAGTAGTACTGGCAGTAATTAGGTATGTATGATAATCGGGGTGGACCATACCACAGGTTGTCATGTAACCATAACTCAGTAAAAGTCGTTGCCTACCTTTATTAGGGTCGAGCACGAGTACGCGGTAAGCAGCCACTTCTGGCGGGGGTCGCATAGAGTCCGGGAGAGGTTCTGCATTCCCGTGGGGGTTTGCATATGAGGGTAACTGGAGGTTACTGGGCTCTGAGTAGCCAGAGGTCACATGCAGGCCTTCATTAGTTAGATTAATTGATTTCATTAATAAGATGGCTCGATGATAATCAAGTATAAGTCTGAATTTCACGGTTGATGCATTTGATATTGAAAAGTAATTTTTCGAAACTCATTTTGATAAATTTTCTTTGATTTGATTATTTTCAGTAAATGAAAGTTGGTTTATTCAAAGTAACAATACAAATCTCAGTAAAATCTTTAAATAAATCGGAATAGAATTTATCTGGTTTGGGTCAGGAATGGCAGAGCTGTTGCTGTGTTTCTTTATTTTTACAATAATTGAGGTCATTATCGGTTGTACCACAAGTGCTATGCTTGTTTCGATTGAAGAGCAGTCTTCACTGTGGCTGCTGTTGGACATTTTCTTAGATAAGAGTTGTTTCAACAATATTCAGTTTAGTAACTATTTGACAGCTGTGTTGCTGGAGAAATTGTTAGCATCACTTCTTGATAATTGAACAAAGTTGTACTATAGGGGTAACGAGGGATATGACCTAGTCCAGTTGTATCACAGCTGAAGATTTCACCTACTAAAGGGGATAGATGATCTAGTACAGCATTCCATAAATTGAAGGGATTTCATCATTGGAATGAATATCTAGACCAGTACATATTACACGACGAAAGGGTCTTTTTATGACCTAGTCCATCAGTAAGATCATTTGATTCATAGCTAATTTTGGAAAATTGTCGTTTGTTTACATTAAAGAAAATTGCGGCACTTAAGGGCGTGCGATTGTCAGAATGACCTTGACAGTGGCAATTGTGAAGTACAGTGCAAGACAGAGATTTCGATATCTTGCGCTGGCGGCACGTGCACCGAACGTCATCGCCCCCACCTAATCACGCATTTCTAACGGATGCGTCTCGGTGCACGGACTGCTTGCTGTCTCTGTACAATTAGTTGGTACTCCTACTAATTCATACCATTTCGGAACCTAAACGAGTCTAAGACAAAAATACCGTTTCTTTAGATTTTTCGGTTCCGAATGCGTTTATATTTATTTTATTGTTTTTTGGCACTTAATTTCGGAGATAAAAAAAAAAAAAGAACGAAAAATTTAAACAAAAAATTGATTTCTGACGTCATACAAACTGTCGAAAGTAGTTGTTTCCTACTATTTACGTGAATATGTGCGTTGAGTGCCTGGGTATATTTCCAATTAGATGATGGACTGCAGGGTTTGTTGTGTTGAACTATCACTTAACAACTCAAAGTGAAAGTCGTGAGTAAAAGTGTTTGAATCCTGAGAAAGAAAAAAAAATGTGGATCCCATAATTTTGGATTTGGTGTCGCTTACAATATAAACATTTTGGTATATCAAAGGAATGAGTTATTGTTCCTTAACTAGTAAGATTTAAATTGTAATTGAATCATATTTTGCTTCTGATGTCTGAGCCAGTCTCGACATTCAGAATAGCCGTGTCGGAGTATCATTAGGTACACAGAGTATAAGTAGAGCTATAACTTTACTGTGTTTTTAAACAATTGAGAATTCTGTGTCTCCTTCGTATTGCATTGACACTCATCATTTACTGGTGGTAGGTCTCTCATATGTAAGAGTCCATTTGGGTGGGTACCACCGCAATGTCTATTTCTACCGCCAAGCAGCAGTAAGCATGTAGTGTTGTATTTCGGTTTGAAGGGCATTGTAGCCAGTGCAACTGCTGGACGTAATGAGACTTAACATCTTATATCTCAGGATGACGTGCGCAGTGGAATGCCACACAGTACTTTGTAACTCAAGGTGCTGGGTGGTGTTGCTACTGTTTATGGGTGGTCGTATCGCTTACTATCAGGCGAACGGCTTGCTCATTGCTCCTGTCATCCAGACCCAAAAAAAAAAAGAGAAAAAAAAATAAACCTTTCGAATTGTGTTGACATTTGTCGATAACAATCGAATTGCATTCGTTGATGGCAGAGGCCTCCGAATTGCGTTGTGTGTTGGCATTCGTTTGATGGCAGAGGCCTCCGAATTGCGTTGTGTGTTGGCATTCGTTTGATGGCAGAGGCCTCCGAATTGCGTTGGCATTCGTTTGATGGCAGAGGCCTCCGAATTGCGTTGGCATTCGTTTGATGGCAGAGGCCTCCGAATTGCGATTTTTAATTTTCTTTACAGGTCAGAGGCGACCTTATTGCAGAATGGCCGTGTCGGAGTGACTAAAATACTATAAAATAGGATGCTAGCTAATTACCAGTATTTCAATATTGCACAGTGAGATTTAAAATACACAATGTTGCAGATTAATTTGAATTTGTAAAATAAGTTGTTGATTTGACTATTTTTATTTATGAATATTGTATTACTGTTGACTTCAATGAATCAAGTAGTATGAAATTATGGAGAGGGGAGCGAACCTTTATAATGAGAGTGCAGACGCGCTTCAGGGCATTCGAAGTTTAGTTGGCTAGCTCAACAGAACGTTGTTATTACTCTGTATTGTTGTTCAGACGAAATATATTATGTTTATATGAGAAAAACCAGCTTTTAATTATTATTGAAAGCTTAAATCATGACGAAGTCTAAAACATGGAAATACCACCTTCGCCCATACATCCATCATCCAACTCCGAAAGGTATGATATCACGCCTGTTAAGTCCTAAGAGGGTAGGCAGACGCGCAATTATATTCAACTCTGCAGGTATCCCATTTTGTTTTCAGTCCTACTGTTTGTAGCTTGTAATGGTGCGGCCGCACCACGAACCTGGTGCGCCACCGGACCATATGCGATCGTGTGACGCACGAACCGCCGTCAATTACTATCCGGTGGCGCACCAGGTTCGTGGTGCGGCCGCACCAAATCAGATCGTCTGTGACTACTTTAAGGATGTCATACCTACTAGATATAATTATTATATCACCATAATAGCGTACAATTTTTCAAATATCGGGCATCTCAAAAACAAATTTTATTTGATCGAAATTCTTAGCAGTACTTGCCTATTTTGATTATTTTTACTTAGTTTAAGGAAACGAATCCAACACCTCGCGTTAAGGGGCAAGGTGTAGTGTGATTTCAAAGTGTGCCTGTCACGTAATTTAAATAAGAATGCATTGTGTCGATATTGCTCAGTGACACAGGGCAGGCGCTTACGTTCTTTTGGGTCGTCCGCAAATCATCTAGTTATTGATATTAGTAAAAAATGTTAGGGGATATGTAAATACACATTAAATCTTTATCGGCCGATTTCAATGTATCGTCGCAGCTATTTAATGCTCATTATGGGTTGCTTAAAAGCAATATAGATGATAAATAATGTTGCCATTCGGAATAATTTTCCGTTATTTGTATATTTGATATTTGCGAGTTGGTTTATACGTCAAGCTCTTTGTTGTTGGAGTCGCTATTAAAAATTAAATTATCATTAATTCACGCAACATTAGGAAAGGATGCTTCATGCTGATCGGTAATTGAGCTGGATAATAGTAAGTCGATAAAGTTGTGCGGCGTAGCGCGTTGTAATCTGACTAATGCAAAAATCGCTCACCTTTGTGATAAATAAGGACTATTGATAGTAGATAACGATAAGCAGCCAGCTTATTGTGTTTCGTATGGTCTCTTATCCGTGGGGGCTCGGTTGGTGGATGCGAGAATTTCGCAAATAGTTTTTATATCTCGCAGCGAGATGTTAAAACTATTTGCCCGTTTAATAAAAACTTTTTCTTAGTTTGCCGGCATAGGTATGCTATAAAAAAGATATATATTTAGATTACAAAACTAGCTAAAAAAACAAATAAGAATAAAATATAACACCTAAGAAACAAATTGGGTGCGATAAAAAAGAAAAACAGTTTTTGTTTTAAAAATAAATTGCTACAATTGAATCCTACGTTATTGCATTTATTTAACTTTCAATTTCACTCCAAGTTTTGAAAACGAAATCTCATTGCATGCTTGGTCTGGTCATTATTCGTACAATTTTCGCATATTCCCCGTGGTTTCGAGACGGGATTATTGATATAGCACAAAGTAAATAAATCAACGGAGTTGTACGTTAACACATAATAGTAAGGGAATATTGATCACCAATGAAAACCATACTATCGAAAGAGTAATTGTTGATGCGTTTCTGACCTTCAAGGAGCACAAAAGGCTCAATATTTAAGGATTCGCCAAGGATTAGGTTGTTGCATTCTATGAGCATGAAGGTTTCTTTAGAAACGTGCTTGGGCTACCTGATAAATTATAATTTAAAACTTCTGAACGAATATTATTGTATTGAAGTTTATACTTGATAAAGAGTCGCGTGGAATGTAAATGTCATATGACAGAGAATACGGGCCACGTTTGGACGGAATTGGGCACTTATGGTCTCTTAATACGATCTCATTCAACTTTGTACTTCCAATATTTATTCTCGAGAAGATTTTTAGGTTTTGCCATTTATCCCCTATATTGTCACTGAATCACTAAATCACACTCATCAATCACTAAATCCTGAGTTCAGCGAATTATATTTTAAAAAAATTTATATCAACATTTGATTTGATATTTGTAGGAAAATGTTTTTCTAATGGAAATAACAACAATCGGTGACTTGTTTTATTTTTTTTGGGCTACTTTTCTGTAGTAATTTTTGTACAGAACGTGTTGGGCATGTAGGCAGATATGGCTCTTTTTAAATGTGCTTAAATTCAAAATACACGAGTTTCTGAAGATTTTATCTATCCAGCCGTATTCAAATTCACACCATACAGATACAGCCAGTAAAAATCTAATTTTCAAAAAATTGCCTTTAATTGCATTCGATAAAACTGTCAAACTAAAAAAATACAATTCAAAAGAAGAACATTGCGGGTTTTTTTACACCAGTGCAAGACAATGATTCTTTTTTCAAATCCCACACAATATCGATTGTATCGATAGGGGTGTAGTCGCCATCACTGGCACAACAGTAACATTCGAAACAATAAAGCGGCGAATGAACGCGCCACTTCCGTGGGGCACGATTACGCTGTTTCCGCCCGCCAGACACAATGGTCCATGGACGGTTCACGTTACTACTGGAACTCGTCTTATTGTCGCTTTTGTTTGGGATTTGTTTTTTTTTTGCCTATAAATAGGAACGAGTACAACGAAGAGAATACAATGTTAAAATACCTGTAAGGATGTTGTGACTGCCTTAAACAAGTGGTACATTTATAATATGATTTGTAATATGTATCATAATCGTTAGTGTTAATTAACTGTGACAGTTACTGGTTGTTCTTAAAAATAAATAAATAAAAACCTATACTAAGTATGTTGGAGCGTATCCCATGTATTAGGTAGAAGCCTTGATTTCTAAAACAGAAGCATAATAACATCGTGTGCGGTGGGGTTTGTCATAGTAAGAGATCATACACTAATAAATTCTGCAGGATCATGTAATCATGCCCTTCAGAAAAAAACTGGGATTTATGGATCCTTTTTCAGTTTCCGGCAGCTCTAGTGTTGAGGGGCGGTTGCGGACGATAACTTAGACGTGAGTCGGAGGAAGCCCGCAGCCGTCCCTAATGCGCCGAAGATGGCCACCGCGGAGTTTTGGTTGGTATGCCGTGCGGTGTACATAAGTTAGGGACTCGGCCCGGCGGTCACTCGACGTTTTCCATCTCTCCGAGCGGCTCAGGGCACGGTGAACCCAACATAACCGCTCAGTCGTTCCCCTTGAACGCTGGGCGGTAGTAATAATTCACTTACTCCGCGTAAAAAAAAAAAAACTCTAGTGTTGCCCCAAACTAGTACTTGATGACATTTGTTTGAAGTTACATAGTGTATGAAACAATGCAGTGGGCTCAGATTGTGACAAGAAGACGCTACTCGTAAGGCGATGTCGTTTAGTTTTGATTTTGTGATTGATCGAGAGACCAAATGCGTCAGTCACATGTTAGTCTCCCAGCTAATCCCAATAAAACGGAACGGAGTCGTGTCGTGCTTTTTTGCTACATTCTAAAGCCACAGAACAGTTTCTGTGACAGTAGCGCTTAAATTTAACACCAACACGCTAACTTTATTTAGCAGAATGCTCAAATGCGTCGATTTTTTTTATAATAGTTTTAGTGACATGCAGTTTCATTTTAGTTACAATAGTAGCGCGTGGTTTGTCACTATTGGCCGGACACTAATGTCATCCAGGATGCGGAGACAGGCTGGAGACGACTGTCGGTTCTCCGCCGTGTCTGAAACGCACCACTGCGCAGTGTTGCGTGCATACACGCTATTTACTGTATGGAGGTTAAATTGTATTTATTATAAATCCTCCTATGGACTGTAGATTAACATAAAAGTCCGATGTATTGTTAGTAGAGATCACGGAGGGTACAGATACATCGCTTCAATAATACCAAGATCCTAAATCGTTGTCTAAAATACAGCCAGTTTTATTAGCCACCGAAAGTAAGAAATACCGGCGTATATAACAAAAAAAATAGGTATATAAAATAAAAAAAAAGAACAGAAATAAATGTTTGAATTAGGAACTATGTTTATCGTAGGTGTTTTGCACACGCTACTGCCCATAGAACCGAAGAACCGAACATGAACATTTAAATTATAAGCATAAAATATTAACATATACCAATTAACGGCAGACAGTCTCGTCAAAACTGCATTCGTATTGTGTAAAATTAATTTACACAGGAATATCTAGTTTTCACTTTGACAAATTAAGCCAATTCATTCGCACGCTCCGGGCTCTGACATTTCAAACGTCAATTATTATGAACACCATGTACATAATTAATGTTATATTTGGAACAGGTTGTATAATGTTGGTTGCGATAATATTATACACTTATCTATATAAAAGAGAATCGTGTTAGATACACCATTTATAACAGTGTTCTTTGATTCTTTCATTATTGATTCTTTCAGAATTTCAGAGGTTTGTGATGTCTGCTGACACGTACTAATTGGCAAAATCTGTCGGCAAGGTAGATGAGCGCAGGTGACTTACTCATTCATCACGAAATCTTATAAACTACAAGCACTGGGAGTCTCAAATTTTGCATGGGGGTTACGTTTCGGATATAGATACTCACTCAAACGGGATTTTGCGAAATTCAACCCCTAAGGGGGTAAAAAAGGTTGTACGCGATAAACTCAAAAACTACCAAACGGATTTCGATGAAAGGACACGTCCAAAAACGGGCTTTAAATTCTATCCAAGATATTTTGTATATATTTCCAAACCGCACTAGGCCAGCGTGGTGTACTAAGGCCTAAACCCTCTCAGTAGTAGAAGAGGCCCGTTCCCAGCAGTGGGATAATATTAATATGGCTGGTATTATTATTATTATTATTAAACGAATGGATGAGTATAAGACGTAAAATTTCAAAAAACTTTTACTAAGAGACCGCTCGCAACATTCTGTTGACTTTTATGGGCACTATATTTCGGGTGTTATGGGATGTTCCAATATTAGATATCCAACACTGACACAATATTCTTCAAACAGGAATACGGCAGTGCTGAAAAATTATACCCTGTTTTCATATAATATCAAACGAGTAACGAGACTGCTTCTTGCATACTGGCGGCCTATTTCTCGATACTTTTCCACTGTTACTTCAGCTATTTGTCGAGAAACAGTAAAGCTGCCCTGGGCCGAGCCATAAATCTTAGTCTTATCAATAAAACATAAGAAACCAATGCCTCGGCTGGTCGGCATCTTCATTTTATTACATTGTTTACAAAACAATGAACTATGTTTAATAGCGGATACTGAGGCTTAGAACAAAAATAGTTTATATACTGTAGATGTCGAGACGAGCAAGTAACCAGCCTTAAACCATTAGTCTTTTAAAATCAGCATGGCACTAGTGCTCGTCCCTGTAAAATATTACATGTTAAGAGACATAGTGGCCAATAATTTTTTTTATATACAGATTTATATACCATGTTTTTTCATTCGCCGATAATGTAACTTTATATTCACTAATGCGGCGAGGAACATAGGCTACTTTTTATTTCGGGAAAATATAAACGGGACTTTTATGCCGGAAAAACTAATTCACACGTTTGGGGCCCCGAGGAAAAGTCTAGTGAATAAATAAAATTAATTGCCGTTGGTGGCTGTAACATCACCAAGTGTCCCACAGAAGATCGGCGCTGGCTTTATTCCCAGCATATTATGTTGAGTTGGACCTGTTACGTAACAAACATAGTAGGGTAGTTGATTACTTTTTTCTAAATACATTTATCAAAAATGTTTGCCATCCAAAATGTAACATAAAAAGAGAATTTTCAAAATTGGCGCAATAACAAGTTTTAAAGATTTGAAATATGGTGGAACGGGTAATTGTCAAATAACAGTAAAATAAGACCGTGAGGATAGTAGGGTTTTTCTTTCTTTCTGGTTTATTAGTGGTGGTAGGATATATTTGATATCCACCCAGAGAGCGACCTCCGCATATTAGATATTATTAGAACCCGCCATAGTAGCCTACTTAATTGTGTCGCGTTTTGGGATCAGCCTGTATATATCCGGTTCAAACAGGCCGGCATTATTGTGTCTACTGACGAGGGATAGTCATCGCTCGTCAGTCCACACTCTATCTTATCTATCTCCGCTTACCATCAGGTCCAGTGTGGTCAGCTTGGCGTGCCTGCATAGAACAAAATCAGACCCAAATAATACCAAAGATATTTTTATACTTACTTTCTGGGACGAAGGCCCCACTGCGATATATAATGCAATAATAAGCACCGCGCTCCCCAACGCCTTCGAGGTTTAAACATTTACCAGATCAGCGCCCTCTAATCAAATTAAAGGCACACATCGTTCTTTTATCTTCCACCCAAACGCGCACAAAGCTCGGCCTCGGTCGCCGAATTGAGTTGCCAAGTCGGATTGAAAAAATGGGGACTTTACGATTAAAAACAGAATTTGGACAATAACATTCTGGGCTTGTTGGTAGGCTTGTGAAATATCACTTTCATTTCGTCGCTCATAGCTTTTTACACAGTTTTACCTTATTAGCTAATTACCGTAAACTCATTTTAAGCACTAAGAATGCCTGTGCTAGGAGACTACGCCCTTCCATGATCCATATCTATTTTATGTGTCTAAACATACAGATGTGTGTGTATGTGTTTAAAAGAAATTGTTCTGTATGTTACGTGAAACTTTATTGTTTTTTTGTCATTACAATCCGAAGATTATTTGTTAAAGAGGGACTCTTATTACATCTATTATAGCTTTTCATGGTAGATAAGCGATTATTTCAACAAAATTTATTTCGCTAATAGTCAAGTTTAGCCTCTAAAGCCTAGAAGCCACACGATCCTAGCTTTTAATTAATTGTAATCATGAATTGAATTTATTGTAATCAAGGACCTGTGTTTTAGACTGAGTATCCATGCGGAATTATTCCAAAATCAATGTCAAATTAACAAAAGATATAAATATTTCTAAAAAATTATGTGTGTAGTCGTTGTGAATTATCGCTTGCTTTAACGGTGAAAGATAACATTGTGAGGAAACCTGCATACCTGAGAAGTTTTCTAAATTTCGAAGGTATGTGAAGTCTGCCAACCCGCACTAGGCCAGCGTGGTGGACTAAGGTCTTAACCCTCTCAGTCGTAGAGGAGGCTCGCGCTCAGCAGTGGGCAATATATAATACAGTGCTGGTATGGTATGGAGACATTAGAGCTTTAATACTGTCGTGTCTGTAATCGACAGATTTTACTAAATATATTATTTGATACGAAGTTCTATATGTTTACATATCTTTTTGTATGGTACAGTTGTTTCTTGTATTTGCAGACAATTTGCACTGGTTCTAATTGCAACTCATATTTCCAACATCTTTAAATATTTCTATTCATTTTGTTTTTTGTTTAACATTGTTTAGTGTTTATAGAGAAAAGTCGAGATCTATTGCTTTTGATACGCGCTGTGAGATGTCTAGCAGAGGTAAATATGAGTTTATAAATCGGGATATATGTACAGTAAGGTTTGCCGTATACCGTATGTAGGTTGTAAAATAAGGTCAGCATCTTTTACACACACACACACACACACACATATACTCACGCCTTTTATTCCCGGAGGGGTAGGCAGAGGCGCAACTAGTGCACTAAATTTCACCGTGCATATTCCGTCCTGTGATGTGGTAAGGGGCGAGCCTATCGCCATATCGGGCACAAAGTCCAGATTCCGAGCTTATACTGGTTAAAAAAGTCTAATATCACTTTTCCCGACCCTAAGATCTCAGGACTCATTCCGCATCTTTTAGTAGTATATATTTTGTATATAATTTAATCAGGACTACACTTAGGGCAGCGTAAATCCAACATAGTACACAGAACGTTAACATCCAAATATTCATGACCAGCCGTGACAAATTCACTGAGGCTGTATAACATAACTACATTTGAAAGTGCCCAGCGGCTCGTGCGCTACTATAAATTCATTTTGGTGACACTGTGTCTCGGTATGCTTTATCGTTTGAGTGCGAAATTTGCAGATCAGACAGTCCTCCTTGTATAATGGTCCATAGATATCAGTACGCTGCTACCGCCTCGGTGGCGTAGATGTATTACGGTAAGACTGCAATGCTGAAGATCTCGGGTTCAATCCCCGGGTCGGGCAAAGTGATATTGTATTTTTATATTCAGTATCAGCCCGGAGTATGGAATTTGTGTCCGATATGGCGATAGGCTCGCCTCTTCTTACATCATGAGACGGAATACGCACGGCGAAAAGTGGGTACACTAGTTGCGCCTCTGCCTGCCTACCCCTACGGGGATAAAACGCGTAAATGTGTGTGTGTAGATACCAGCAATACCGGGCATAACCAAGCTTGTGCCTACCGCAAAACATTTTTTTAAACCTCATTTGAATAAGGATATTTCATAGCGCCGAGGGAACACCGTTGGGGAAAGATTGTTCCAGATTGCGTAAATGCGCGGAAGAATGATCTCCAGAAGTAAGTATGTTTTGATTTAGGACGTGTCAACATAATCGGCCTTATACATTTCGTGACATCTCTTGCAAATTTCGTGTAGCAAATAAATTCAAAACATAATAAAGTTATACAAAGCAAAAATGGAGTAGAAAATTATTGTAAGCCTGTAGGTAATAACTGCTTAATTACCGAGCCATCTGCCGCCATTATTCTTTGCATAGTTTAACTAGACGCACGTACATATCTGAATATAAACCTATATAGTTGTATCAAACTGTATCGTAAATTAGTCCTATAAGCTGCCGGCTTAAATTTTGTGTTGTTAAGTTTGTATCAATTTGAGTGCCATGTAATTGCTGAAATTCGTTGGTATAATCGGTGTGATGATTTTGAAATATTATTGGCAAGACTAAAATCCGGTCGCTAGTTAGGTAAGACTGTTACAGATACCAAGAAATCCGAAAACCAGCACAATTATCATTGCTTTCCATAAACGTCTATATTGCACTTTTGTTTCCTGCTTTTTGAACGCTTTACGAATTATGATTAGCTGATAACCTAATAAATCAGTTAAGATTCTGCTGTAGAAATGACCTACGATTTTAGTTTCGTCCATTTGGAGCTCTTAAAATAAGTGTTTTAACAGACACATTTCCTTAACATTCTTGAAAACTTCTACTTAAACATTCTTACGTAACAAAACACCTTTTCTTTTTTTCAACTGTCCTAAGCGACTGTGACTAGAAAATTCCATCTGTCCTAACATAAAGCGTGAACATACAAATGAACAAGGATTATGCCGGTTGTCGTCGCTTTGGCGAAGTTCAGTGTCTCCAGTTCCTTTGGGCGGCAGTATAATTTAGCATTTCTAAATTTGCATTCGCTCTAACATTCTGTACCTGAATTTGCTTGATGTTTTCTTTGCTTTTCTGACTTCAAATGCATAATTTCGTTTTTATTTTTGACAAGGTGCTGGAGTCGGTTTCGCCCGCTTGTAAGACTTTTCTTGGTATAAAAAATTCACCGTCTGCTTTTCTGAGATTAAAAGCAGCCTATAATGTAGGGTCTATCTGTATGCTACATTTTATCCAGTTTTGTGGTTTCTACGTTAACTTCTATTAAACCTACTCACAAATATTCATAAACTTTCGTATTTATTCTAGTATTAATATGATGCGCCTTTCAAGCACGTCGCTTGATTATGCAACTGCTTATAAGCAGAAGCAACACTACCTATGCCAGAGTATCAGCATCCGAATATTACAGAAATAGCAAACTAGGAGGTCTCTCATATGTGAGAGTCCGTCTGGATGGGTACCACCGCAATGTCTATTTCTACCGCCAAACAGCAGTGTGCATGCACTGTTGTGTTAAAGGACATTGTAGCTAGTATAACTACTGGACATAATGAGACTTTACACCTTATATATCAGGATGACGAACGCAGTGGAATGCCAAACAGTACCTACTTTAAAGTGCCGAATGGTTTTGTTACTGTTTATGGATGGTCGTATCGCTACCATCAGGCGAACGGCATGCTCGTCTCGTTATTCAAAGCAATAAAAAAAACGAAAAACCTGTCTTAAATAAAGTTATCGGAATAGCTCAAGTAGCTTTAAGTATCTACTGATATAATTCCTTTGCTTAAAAGACAATAATTTATAAGAAGTTAGTACTTAATTCTTAACTACGTTGAACTTGATCTTACGATGTGCTAACCCTATCAACTATCCCGAAAGATGTATGACGCAACACTTCTTTCCATCTTGAGAAATATTTTTTACACATTGTTTTTTCGAGCACAGATACCTTTGCAATAAAGAACGTTGGGTCGAGATAAGTTCAATTTGCACATGTCACGTGCGGGCTGCCATGACACCTTTTGAAAAATAATGAAATCAAAGCAGTATGCGTTTAAGGTGGATAATGTGAATTTTTTCCCAAATATACATTCATTAACATGCTTTTTTACGTGTTACTGATTTAATGGATGGTTTTCGTTTGAGCTGTCTGTGGATATTGTATCTCAAAACAACTACGTGAATCACAATTATCAATACTAGTTCTCGTCCAGTGGTAGAAATTTGACCGTCGAATTTTACATATTTGTAACACATATTGCACATACATTTTATTTTTATGTACTCCTTTTTTATATGAACTTTAATTATGTGAAATCTCGCAGTCCTCTGTGCACGTATAGTGCTTGAAAAGAGGTACAAAGTTTTTTCTTCATATAATAATATATGTTACCCGATAGTGCAGTCTCAATACAATATTTTATGATTACTAAACTTTGTCGGGCTATCTCATTGAATGTGCGGCTCAGCTTTGCATAACCAGGGAAGGCCTCAATTTGCCAGTTGCCAAAAAGTGTATTTAGTAGTACGTCGGTCGCTATGAGCTATGTACAAAATGAATCGGGTTTTGGATCTCACCAGCACAATACTTACAAATTCATTGTTGTGATATTAATCTATCTACCTAACGATTTGTTTATACAAAAAAATAAATTCTGTTGATGTTATTAATGTGAGGGAATGCTTATTAAATACCCTTACAAAATGTTGGCAATTTCAACACTCTTATTGCCTCGAAATTGAAATAAAAATAATCATTTAAATATAAATATATTTTAATTAAAACACAAAATACACATGAAACGAATACGCATGAAACACGCTTAGAAAGAAGGCGTAAAAGTGCAAACTGAACTGACAGAAAAAAGCCTCTCAAAGGAGGGGAAAGGCGCGATAATAAAAGACGCAAGTTTAACCTCCCAGAACAATATACAAGAATGTAAAAGAACTATCCGTCCTGCAAAGCCATACTGGGAGCGGTAGGAATTCGCGTGAATCCATCCTACTTCAGCCCGACTCTTGGCAAACTTTCATCATATATGCCTCTCAGAGCCTGTCGTCTGTTGTGGGCTAATATAGAAACGAGGGCCGAGGATGAAAATCACTACCTAAATTTTGTACAAAATCTAATCTCTGTCATTTTAATAAGGTTAGTGTTTTCTTTCATGCTATTCCTATGAATCTGACAGTTACTTTTACTATCTAATTGGCAATTGCTAAGCTGATAAATTATACAGGGTCATTTTGACATTGCATCACTAAATGAAACCAGATACTTATCTCCTTGAAAATTACAAATTTTAAAAACTTATATATACGACTTGCATTTGATTATAATTTTTCGATAATGAATTAAAATTTCACTTCACTATTGTAATTTATCAAGACGGCCATGATAGCCTGTCGGTACTGTAGTTGCTTGATGCTTCATCCAAATTGATTAGTTATGCAATTTATTAACTAGTTCCCTGCCATTTTGTATTGTTTTTTTGTTATTGGCCCTACTGCCAGTAGCCTCACTCGAGTCGGCTTTTCTGGCCACACCGGTCTTTAGGGTGAACGCAGAAGGCGCTCGCAACCCTTTGAATTAAGTGAACATGCTGAGGGCAACCCACTAACGGGTTACGAATCTCGGCATAGGACGGCCACTGAGAGAGGATGAGACATCAACGGGAAAGATTGGTTTTTAGGCCTAATCCTATTAATTCGTTTCATTGTCATCAGCACGCTGGCCGGAACTGCTAGGGGGGTCAGGGGGGCGACGGGGAACGCGGCGAGGTCCTCGACGGCGAGGACGGAACTGCGGTCCTGTGGAGTGTCGGAGTTTCAAGAACTCGTTCTTACGGCGGATGGCCAGAGTGATTTCGTCCTCTGGATCGGTTAATACGGAACGCGGCCGTCTCCATTTGGCGCGGTCGAATAGAGATTTTGTATTATGTCTTGTGCCATTTGACCACGATATATTGTTAACATGTTTAGCAGCAAGTTTATAACTTACACCAAACCCTTTTGTATATTGTACTTTTTGTGAAGAATACACTTTGTAGAATTTAATAATTTTCGCTGTGATTTTTGCAGACATTTTGCTTTATTGACAGATACATGTGTAGCACGTGTCGCGATATTAAATAACTTATACCAAAAATAAATGTGACAGAAAGAATTGTGTTTGGATTAAAAAAGTATTCGATATTTTTTTTTACTAGTACTGTAGGTCGATTTGACTTTTATACGAACGTAATGATACACACATATCAAGCCTTTATCCACGAAGGGTACGCACAGGTGCAACCAGGGCACACACTTTTCGCCATGAGTGTTCCAACTTCCGTCCCATGATGTGATGCTATCGGGCACCAATTCCAGTCTTCGGGTTGACACTGAGCGGAAAAACTCAATACGACTTTAACCGACCGTTTGTACCGCGCTTGCACTACAACTACGACACGGAGATAGCCACAAACGGAATGAAATATGCCAAAAAATCTATTAGGTACTATTGGAAATGGATATTTATAAACAAATATAAAACTTAGGGTCTGTTTCACGAGTTCTGATTAACATGTCAAGCCCCGCTTATATATTATATAGATGTATGGGGAAACCCTATATACTCGGACGCCGGCGTCCGTCGCGGGGCTGACGAGTCATATGCTTATCGTCACGTAAACGTATGAGCCGACCAAATACACAACTTACACAAGTCACACTCTAAACTATGTTCCCAAATAAATGGTAACTAAATGAGTACTAAAAGCAGTAGTAGTAATACCGGCGATAGCCTATTTGGGAGAGGATCAGACTTCCGAGACGGTTGTCCGCAGGTTCAAAACCTAAGCGCACGCACCTCTGACTTTTCTAAAGTTATGTGTGCATTCTTTGTGAATTATCGTTTACTTTAACGGGGAAGGAAAACATCGTGAGGAAACCTGCATATCTGACAAGCTCTCTATAAGAATTTCGAAAGTATGTGAAGTCTGCCAACCCCAACTAGGCCACCGTGGTGGACCAAGGCCAAAAACTCTCTTGGTTGTACAGGAGGCCCGTGCCCAGCAGTGGGACAGTATATAATACAGGGCTGGTATTATTATTAAACTAAATAAGTACTATCTACAGTAGCTGTTTAATAATATGATAACTGATAAATAAAATGTATCTGAATATAGTAAAACAGGCCCCTAGTCTCTTCAAAGCTAACAATAACCAAATAATATAAATGAAAACGAAAGTAGGAGTTAATAAAATGTCGGCCATTTTGGCCGCTGCGCCGCCATGATGGATGACGTCACGTGACTGACAGGTGAATCGGTCGTCCGTTACCGCCGGTTGTAATTCGTTGTTTGCTCCCTGGAATGGTGATCGAGTGGTCGCTGAGTGGTCAGTTTGGATTCAATTAGACGTAACATCGATTACGAAAGTACTCAGCTGAGAGCCTGGCATTCGCAGATGTAGTGCTCCAGATTTTCTTTGTTGGAAAAATCTAATGGAGCGTTTCGCTAAAATAAATAGTTTTTGGGATTGATATTGATTTGCTATCTCTATGTAGGTACTCTGTTTATTTATTTATCTTGAGCTAAAATCATAATATTTTTGATAGTGCTTTAATAATTTATTGAAAGACAAAGAGGGAGAAATGTCTGGGTATTCATTTTAAATTTAGAAGATTCAAAATGGCATCTATGCCTTTCAATCAGAACACAGTGTCTACACAAGGCACCCTACGAGACGAGCATACCGTTCGCCTGATGGTAAGCGATTCGACCACCCATAAACAGTAGAAACACCATCCAGCACCTTGAGTTACAAAGCACTGTGTGGCACTCCACTGCGCTCGTCATCCTGAGACACAAGATGTCAAGTCTCATTATGTCCTGTAGTTACACTGGCTACAATGTCCTTCAAACTGAAACACAACAGTGCATGCACACTGCCGCTTGGCGGTAGAAATAGATATTGCGGTGGTACCCACCCAGACGAACTCCTATATGAGAGTCCTACCACCAGTAGGATTACCTAATATTACTACGAATACGAAAATTCGTTCTCGTCATTCGATGCCATAAAAAAAGGTAAGATTTAATGTTATGATGTGTTCTTATTTCATACAATTTTTCTACACGAATGTCCGTTTGTTTATATTTGTAGTGTGAGATGGCCAGGCAGTCTGCGGTATAAAGTTTCGGTTAAATTGGTGTGTTGTTTGCATTGGCGATCTTTCGGGAAACATTATATTATGTATCGATATAAGTTTACTGTTCGGATGAAGTGCTTGGAAATGTATTTACGCAATATCGCAGCTACGTATGTATAAATAAAGTTTCAATTGCAAAAGCTATTGAGTTACGAGAAATTAGTGATCGAACGCGATTTCAGGGGTCATATTCAGAACATAAAACCTATTGGGTATAATAATGTAGACATATTGAAAAAAAATCAGCTGAAGCTATTACTGTTTCTACGATGCCTATGATAATGTAGCTTAATATAGATAAAAGCATTTTTAAATCGCGCTAGTAGTTTTTAAGTTTATTCGTTACAATCATACAAAAATTAAAAAATCAGATCTTTCCTCTTTATACTATAAGTAGGTACAGAAAAAGAAGTTCCTCTTTTTCGGTATAGAAAAGAAGAACTAGCAAGGTAGGTCGTACTGTCTTACTGAGCTTTTGCCTTAACCGCTTACCACGTGGCCGGGGGCGCCAGTACAATGGTTGATAAGAAAACTTTTCTTCTAATGTTTTTCTTTACCAATGTTTGTTATTTATCGCGGAGTCGCAACGTCACTTCAGAGAAGACGATGCTTGACTAACGGTCGGGTGCATGCAATCGATTTTAAGTCGAACGATTATTTTGTCTTTCTTTATCCTGGAAAATTGCCTTTCTTTTTTATGGTTACTTAAATTAACGACAGTTAATAGTTATGCGTTGAAATATATGAAATCATCGGATTTTATCGCGATTTGTTTATTGTTTATCTTTTCTCCGTTTAAAACACGGAGCTAGATGCTGTGAACGTTATTGGTTTAATTCTCAATTTAGTTTTTGGAAGATCTTTAAGGGCGTTTCAGAGGGACGCAATCGCTATTACAAACATGATTGTTTTTTCTGATTCGTACAGAGCAATGCGTGGCGTAACACAAAGTGAAGAAGCTGGAGCATGATTTTAAATGTAGCAGTCATTAGATGTACAAAATGGCCTACAGAAACCTTATTCAATAGCAATTTAAATTCAACCTTATGATATTCCCTATACAGTTTACATTAGATGGCAAAACGATACATCTCGGCTCGGAGCGCAATGCATATGTTTTTACAGAAGCTAACAGGTGTTACCACGATACACCAATTAAAGTCCAACATGCCAGATCTCCATTTAGAACGGTCGATTGATAGTTTTATCCATGGCAATTCTAAAATCGAAATACGATAAAACAATTTGACTGAATTGTCGATAGTGTACGTAAGCCTTTTAAGTACAAATGGATTTCTCTTGTCGCGTAGTCCATAAAATGTAAAAGGTTTTGTATGCACTCGACGGCTGAAGCTGTGGGTGATTCCGAGCGTAAAAACTAGTGTTAGTTTGATGTAGTGGGCTATGCGTATGCGGCTAACGAGTGTTGCTATTTATAAAATTGATTCTCGAGACGTGCATGACGCTCTTTTGATGAAAAGCGCCTAATCAACAGTAGATACATAGTACTATTAGCTGCATTCGTCGATTAGATACCTTATTATGTTCTTTTAAAGACCAGTATTCAATAATTACTAGGAACCGAGTATTATCCTAGCAAATGGCTGCTTAGCATAAATAATCTCTATAATAAAGCAGTACAACCGGTGTGTTTGTATATTTAAAGAAATGTGATAAAAAAGAAAGGGGTGACTAAAAAAGAGTAATGGAACATAAATCAGCGATTTTTATAATTCTTTTCTGTCTGCCTGTTTTACGGTTTGTTACTTACTGCACATCTCCGAAACTGCTTAACGGATTTCGATGAAATTTGGCACACTGGTAGATGATATCCTGGGTTAACACATAGGCTAAAAATATAAAGCAGGACTTTTATCACGGAAAAACTTTTTCATGCGGGCGGAGCCGATAGCAAAAGCTAGTTATAAAATACCCAATCAGACTCATACGCTAGACCTAACCTGAAAACCTGTACATTTTCCTATTACGAGCACTT